>VYZM01018157.1:36822-48828 GCA_013398915.1 Dromas ardeola
TTTTTTTTTTTTTTTAATTTAAAGCAGAAATCAAGTCATACAAAAGAGCATCCCAGCGCAAGCTTCAACCAAATTCCTAAAGTCGGTGCTCTGCTGGTATTCCTTCCTCCTCCCCCATTTTCACCCTTTTCTCATGACATGGCTTTACTTTTCTCATATACATCTTTTCTGATAAAATACTCATCTAAACATTTTTTCATTGTAACAACCAGGGGTATACCTAGTGTCTCCAGATATTAACGGTTGATGTCAGACCTGAAGGTCGGTCACATCATACCACAGTTTCTGCCTAAGAATCACTGCACGTGGTGGCAGGCACCTCTCTCAAAGCTTCTCCTTACCCAGGAGCAGACTGCGCTCCCTGCTCAGAACAGCTTTTAATCGACTCCCCGATGAGAAGGTACCAGCACAAGTGCTTAAATCGGTCTCTCGCGCAAGAGGGAAGCCAGATCCCACACTGCAGCTCCTGCTCTCAGCACTCCACCTCCTGGCTGCGCTGAGTAAGCCTTTCAGGAACCCTCCAAGCAGTCCAGAGGCCAGCCAGCTCCTCGGCCAGGGAACTACAGCTAAAGAAAACTCAGAACCTGTATTTCTAATAGACACAAGCAAAATCCGGTCAGAAAACGAGAAGACTATAATTTTTAGTGGTCTCTTTCAAAGAAATCCCCAAAATAGATGTGAGTCAACAGAAGCTTTGATGAACAAAGGGAAAGGTCAAACTCCCTGGGGACACCCTGGCTGCCCCCTGCTAAGCCCCTAGGTCAGGGACCATTTCTGACTTTCCTGTCCCCAATCCTGCTGCTGAGATGAGGCACAACGCTCTGTTCAATATTCTGCAGGGCTAGCCGAGTGCCTCTTGAGATGCTTCAACACCTGCCTTACCTGCCTTCTTGTTTAAATGGCACTTATCTCAAGCCAGGTTACAGTAAAATACAAGCAAAAAGAAAAAGCAAAAGGATCTTCACAGCATCCTAAGCAGACTGCAGTTCTCCAAGTTCAGAGAAAATAAAAGCGATCCTCGATCCACGTACACACGGGGTACAGCTCTGCAGTCACTGCTCTGCCAGTGCCGCTCTCCCCCTTGCACAACCCCACCGCCCTCCACCATGTGGTATACCCAGCTCAGGGTACAAACCCAACACGGAAACATTCACTCATCTTGGCTCTTTTTCTGGCAGGTTCTTGCCCCGAGCTGGCTCTCCAAGGAGCCTGACAGTGTCCACACAAAAGGGGCTGGGTCCCTGCAGTGGGGGACCGAGAGCAGAGAGGGCCAAGCCAAAGAGACCACCGCTGCCGCCCGAGGACAGACGTTTCACGCCGGGCGGTTGATCACACCAGGCTGCCCTTGTTCTGTCACCCCTGTGCCCACCCTCACCCCTGCATCAGCGCTGTGCTCTCTGTGCCACCGTAGGCCAAGCCACTTGAGGAGCTATAACTGACTGATGCCTGTTTTGGGGATGGCAGCCAGAGCAGCGCACTGACAGCTCGGCACAGCACACCGACCGCTGCCAGAGTGCCAGGACGGAGACCTGGGTGCACCTTAACATTTCTGGATAATGCTGCGGTTGCCCTCAGTGGGACATGCCCCCAGCTGTCCCCAGGCTAACACAGATGGCCATGCAGCAAGAATAAAGGCTGAATCAGAGATGACTACAAGGTCCCTCATGTTTTCTGAGACAGAGCAACTTACAAGCCTCGTCCTGTTACTCTTATTTTGGTAATGAGTAAAGTGAACTTTGTACCATGTAGTTTGCTTAAATCACTGCTGCAAAATTTTCTGTTGAGGTCCCCACCAGCTAGGAGAATCATAGAATCATGGAATCATTTAGGTTGGAAAAAACCTCTAAGATCATCAAGTCCAACCATTAACATGAGAGCCACCATGGGGCTCTGGTGCTCCTTGGAGCCCTCTGTAAGCCAGTTCAGCTTGGGAAGTGTCTTTCCAAGCAGGTGGGTTAAATCAGCTCACAGGTATGTCTAAGCCCACAGCTGCATGCCTGGGAGGAGGCAGATGGGCCACATCCAAAACTTGCCATACGTGAAGTATTTTACAATCCTGGTTAATATAATGCAAGCACAGAAAACTCGCTGCTTTCTCATGCTACCTGGTGGATGCTACCCAGAGCAGTGACAGCAGCTGGGGATGGAAACAGGTCCCAGCAATTGCCAGGACCCCCCAGCCCACTCCTTCCTGTTGGTAGGGAGGGTGCCAGTATGGGCACGAGGAAAGAGAAGGGCCCCCCCAGCCTGGCGGGGCCTTGGAAGGGGGACCGTGCATGAAAAGATGGGAGAAGTGCAGACCAACCTTAAAGAGTCCGCTCTCTCTGCGATCAACGTGCACGTGAGCTGGGGTCTCCTCTCTGCCTCAGGCTGGGTGCAAACCAGCAGGCCACAACAACAGTGAGGCCACACCTGGCCCACCGCTCCATCAAGGAGGTCCTTCGTGTCCCAGGGGGCCCGCTGAGTAGCCTGGATGGTGAGAGGTCCTGCCACCCTGTGTGCGCGGGGGACAAGCAGGGGCAGCCGCGCACAGAGGTGTCCCTGCAGCACAGTCAGGAGGGGACCGGCCACACGCCACGCAGCCTGCCCAGGCAGTGTGAGGAGCAGCCTTCTCACTGTGACAGGCACCACTTCACCTCTTCCGTTGTTTCTTTGCCTGGCTATGGTAGCCACAGCTGCCCACCCAACACTTCCCATGAACAGCTGAAGTTCCCAGCCTTCCCCATCTTTGCATGAGTTACAGTGTTGCCTCGAACTACTGAATGTATTTATGTCATGTAAATGCGTCCATTGAAGTGAAGCTCCTCTTCTTTACTCCCCTGAATAACATCAGATACCTGAGGTTGCACCTAGGAAGATGTACAGCTGGCCACTGTTGAAGCACACCTTTGCCCACCATAAGACGTTGGGAGTGACTGAGGAATCTTCCCAAATAACCAGCTGCTTCAGACATACTTGCTTTGGGAACCTCCCAAAGAACAAACGCTCATTCCTAAACACACTCCTTTATTTAATTTCTTGCTTGCCTGCAGTTTGAAAAGACCTCCGTGCTACTGGTCACAAAGACGGGAAGCACGATATGCAAAGAGCTCTCATAACATGCTTGTTCATCCTGTTTCAAGAACAGGAAATCTGGATCTGTCCCAACACAAAGCAGTGGCAGAGCCCTTTCTGACTCCTTTCTTCATATTTAACGTATTATATATGTTTTGTATAACATATATAATATGTCATATAATTAACATAACATAACCCCCACCATGGCAGGGGGGCTGGAACTAGATGATCTTTAAGGTCCCTTCTAACCCGAACCATTCTATGATTCTATATACGTGCTATAATTTGTAGGGACTCCACAAAATCAGGAGGTCAAACAATCTATGTCACAAAGATGTCTTAAACGACGTAATCAACCAGTATAAACCAAGAGAGACAAGTAAAAGGTTCCTCTGTAGCCACTCCACAAGCCATACGTTTGACAGCAGGGCTCAGTACATGCAGCAACATTATCTTCAGCATCCTGAAGACATTTTATTCCGAGGACTTCGCATGTTCTGCCTCCCTGAACACTGCCTCACGCACAAACATCCTGTGTTTTACATTCCACTCCAGCCAGTAACTCCGCTCTAGGCTCACCTAATGCAAAGGTGGATGCATTTTAACCGTGGGACATGAACCACAACACAGACATTTTGTGAAATTAATTTAGTTCCTCTGAGATCAAATGAAGCACAAATTTTAGGATAGCTTCTTGCTTTGGCTGTTGCTGAGATAAACCATAAGATTACACTGATTTTAATTTGAATTATCCTCTGGGCTTTGATCTGTTCTGTCTGGTTCATGAACTCAGTCCAGTGTTACTACTTTGTCCCCGTCATGCCAAAGTTGTGCCTACGCTTGTTTATGGATGTCTGTCAGTAAGAAACTTATGGAAGCAAATTGTACTGCCTGGCAAAACTGGGTCTCTCTCTCCTCTCTGCCAGAAATAAAAATGTAAGCATATTTTAAAATAAAATAAAAAGTATTAAAAAAGTATACAAATAAGTGATAAAAAGTACTTAAACTCCCAACAAACAAAAAAATCCCAATAAAACAAAATACACAAGATCATTATCACTACACCACATCTGATCTTTCCTAAAACCCAGTCTCTCAGCTAGTAAACACCAATCTATTATATACAATTCACAACCAATAATTCTCCAGTTATAAACATCACTATATCAATCTGAACTTTCCGTACTTTCCATCTTTGGCCCTACCCTGATTTTGTGTTCCTTCAGAATGCTCAATCATAGCAAGTCATCCAACCCTGGCTTAAAATATGTCACGACATACTTGGTAGCAGACCTATAAATACCATCGTGACAAACCTAGAAAGCTGAAAGACAAGGTCAGCATCGTATTGGGTCTGAGATGCCTGCATCAGTTTGCAGATCAGAACATTTCAGAACAGACAGAAGTGAAGAATAAACTACCCTTCGCCCCCTCATCCATTGATTTCCCTGGCCTTTTCAGCTTTCCACTTACCTATGCTTGCAGTCAAGCATACGTACCACTGCTATACTTCTGCACAAGCTTTATCTCACATTCCTCCTCTGGATAATGCCATCTTACAGGTTCCCAGCCTTCAAAGAAAGAATCTCAATCCATTTTAGTTAATAATTCACCAGGGAAGGTTCAATCTTCTCCTTTTAGTCCACTAGACAATCAAGAGCCATGAGAACTTGTGAAACACTTACTACTAGGAAGTGTTTAAAAAAAACTTTTAGTCTATTTAAAGAGATAAATTCTAACTTACAATTCAAATATTCAAAAATCAGAATACTTTAAATTCAAAGGACAGGACTCTAATAAGGTAAACAAACAAATCTAACAATGTAAAAAAGAAAAAGAGGAAAAAAAAAGCCTGAAATCTCTCTCTGCATATCTAAGTGGCATTGCAAATGTTTGTGCAGGGAGTTGTTTACTTCCAAAACAAATTACTGTAGGGCAGAGAGGCTAAGAACAACAAACCACCCTGGCTCACACGGTCTGAGATATTACCCATCCTAAAATTAACTCATGTGGATCTCCTGTAAACACAGTAAAAATATCACACTTGTTATTTAGAGAATTACATGGAAACTCACACCCACGCTGTACTATATGCGAGGACATTAACACTACAAAGTCACACGCTGGAGAATTAAGAAATAGGATGTCCGGGCAGCTGGCTCCCACCTCCCTGCCCAACCAGTCTGGGGTGTCACCCCTTCTCTCCCTGCCTCTGCCCTTCTGCGTCAGGTGGAAGGATTCCTCCAGCACCCTGGCCCACGCCAGCCTGCTACGGACATGGGTGTCCACAGAGAGCTCCAAGTGGTGGCCAGGGTCACAGCACACTGGCTGAAAGCAGCATCTGCAGAGAATTTAGGTCTTAACTGACAAGATTCTACTAAGTGCATGCAAACATTTTTTCAAAGGCTTTTAGCTTCCAAGTTTGGTTTTATTTGTGGGAAAAACAGAAAGCAGAGCTGAACAACCCCCCCACCCCAGGGAAATCTCGGTTCCCTATTGCAGAACGCGGGGAGATTTGAAATGAATTCGGCAACTTAAGTTGTTTGGGGTTTTTTGTTTGGTTGGGTTTTTTTTGTTTTTGTGGTTTTTTTTGTTTTTGTTTTTTTTTTTTTTTTAAGTGGGTATAAAAACATTTTGCCCCCTCATCATCATCCCTGAAACAGCTCATTTTTATGAAGACCTCCCCACCATTAGTTCAGTCTGAAGAAGACGTGGGATGTTTTAGCCCGATTGGTTCAAGATTTGCAAAGCTATAAGCAATTACAAATAGTATTTTTACAAAAAATTCTAGGTAACCTTTCTCACAGGTGGCGCTACCAATTCCACACAAAACCTTTAGCACTGTATTTGCATGTTGGTGCAACCAGCATCATGCTGGGGTAACAGCTTCAAACTTCAATCTGCCAACGAGCTACAGATTTTTGGTCCAACTCCAAAGATAAAAAGGTACCTAGAGCCTTCACAGCAATTTGTCGAGTTAGTGGTGGAGGGATATTGATGCAAACCAAATCTACGTCCTGGTGCAGCAAGACATCGTCAGTCTGACTTGTGTAGAAGGAGATGTTCATTTCCTCCGCCAGCTGTTTGGCTTCCTCCTCTGTCTTCCCCCAAAGTGCTTCAATGGAGAAGCCCTCTGCCCTCAGCAGGGGTACCAGTACCCGGGCGGTGCTGCCAGTTCCAAACACACCCACTCCAGGAAGCATTTTCATTCTGCGTTCATTCAAGCATCAGGGTCTACACATAGGCCTTCGATAAAATGTTCAGCTCCTCAGCTTTCCGTTCCATCCACAGCTCCTAAAACGCGAAAAGCTACAAGTCAATACCAACAAAAGGCATATTTTGACATCAGATGCATCTAGCCTAAATGCTAGCTTATATTCTTCATACAGCATTCAAATTTTTCAGAGCCTCATAAAAAACACAAACAAAAACCAACACCCTCAAAACTGGAATCCTTAGAGAAATAGTATTAAGGGACAAGTCAAACAATCCTATTATAGAATAATGGTAAGAAAGCAGCTTGACAAAGTCATGAGCATCTCCTGAGCTTCAAAACTCAGCACGCACGTACAGAAACACACACAAGCATGCTGGGACAAACCACAGACGGCAAGGCACAAACTGGGAGCGACAGAAAGCACCAAGGGTATAGGACATAGAGTCTATGGCACTGGCGGTAAAAGCAGTGCTGCTGCAGTTGTGATGATGTAAGTCTCCAAATGAGATAAAGGTTTGTGAGATGAGGTAGTATCTTTTATTAGACCGACTGAGATAGCTAGAAATAATAGGCAAGCTTTTGGGCACATAAATCTGTCTTCCAAATTAAATACACAAACTGAAAACAACTACCTGAGGCTTAACAATTTTATGGCAAGTAGTTAAGCCATTGCAGAGAACATCTTGAAAATATGTCCTGTGGGGAAACCTGCATTCACTGAGCTTGCTTAGCCTGGGGAGGAGAAGGCTACAAGGAGAGGTAATGTCAGTGTTTAAATACACAGAAAACTGCTCTCAGAAAGGAAAAGGGCACTCCTCTAAGTCCATTGTGGGTAGTTAGAAGTTTTACTTAACTCCGGACAGTAAAAAATAGCTCCTCCTGCCCATGCCATTTAATCTCCAGGGATGCAGGGTTTTGCACAGAATTATCATATTCCCTACACACAAACATTTGGTTAAGTCCCACTTCTTTTGTTCTCTTAAGTAATTCCTGGTAAATTAATGCCTTTGGGTCCCTACTTGCCAGTTTGTCTTAGAACTGCTTCTGGCCACAACTAGCTGAACTGCCGTTAGCATTCTCTTGAGCACTAAATTTGAGGAGAGACATTAGAAGTCTCCTCAGTCTGTGACACTGCAGCAACCTACGAGCTGGCTTTTGTTCTGTGCCTTTTTGAATTCTTATCTACTACATCCACCATTGACCTTTTTTAAACAATTTCTTTTTTAGAAATAAAAAGTTTTCTTCATTTTATAAACATGACAAATTCAGTTTTCTTTAGAAGCTTATGAAAAGGCAAAGACCATGTTGCAAAGAAAACCGGTACCAACCCAGATCAACACCTTTGGAAAAAATCCCCACAAGCAACAAGAATCACAATCTGTTTTGGAAAGCGATGGTCACACATCTCCCCATCCTAAAACACGCTAAGTTACAACACGTGAAAGCAAATCCCAATACAGCACCAGGAAGCCCCAGCATGTAAGTCAAACCACCCACAGTGGTTTGTATGCTATCGGCATTTTCTTAGTCTGGGGGTGCCTATACTGACCAGCATAACAAAACTGCAATCCCAACTGAATTTTTATGTATTTTTGTGGTATAGACACTAAATTAGGAAACAGAAACGGCAGCACTTGTGAATATTTCCCAAAACACACACAAATGTTTACAGATGCTATAAAACACCTCATGAATTATTTACCAAACTAATTCAGTATGTTTTTTGCTTGTTCTGTGTGATGTTAGATTTGCAGTGATACAGTCATGGTCTGTCTCTATAAATAAAAACAAAGTTCATTTGAAATTTAATTAATTCCTTTTTATCCGACATTTAGCAAAACACTCAGATAAGGATGATATCAAAAGGATCTTGAAAATATTTACTATTCTAAGTAAAAGGGTAATTTACTGGCAGGAAAGATGGCTTGCATTCAGGCTTGTTTTCTATAAATGACCAAAACAAAAATAAAGTCTTGCAGCTGGATGGACAGTAAGTGTAACTGGTAAAGTCCCCACACATCTATATATTTGGCAGTTTACAGGCTGGAAGAAGAAAAACTGCCTGCAGTAAAAACAGCATCATCTTCTTTCGAACAGACACAAGCAAAGCAAGGTAGAATACAGACAAGGTGAGCGTGGGCCTGCTTGCACCAGATCACACAGACATTCTCAATGTCATCAAAATTACACAACATGACAAAAGTTTAGAAAAGGTTGAATTCTTTGAAAAATGCTATTAAGAGCACACTGTAGCATGTGCAATAGGAGATCCCTGCCACTCAAGATAAGCTGATTTCTGTAACACTCACTCATTTTAAGTTTTACTTTTTTCTGTTTCCCGTCCAACTGCCTCTTAAAAATCTCAGTCAGATGGAATTAATTTTAAACTCACTTATTCCCAAAACATAATGCGCTGCTGTCACTGTCACTAGCGGCTATTGGCACAAACCCACAAAAGCTAGTGATTTCCTACCATGGAGACCAACTCCTGATGATAAAAGAACTTACGGACACTAGCTCACCAGTGGTACCAGAAAAATCAATTGGCCAACCCAGCCTCAGCAATGACTTCTAGCAAGGCAGCCACGTTCTCAGGGTACGGAGACATGGCTTGCATGGTTACAGGGCTCAGCAGGGCTTGAGACCCCCCCAAATAATGCAGCCAGGGGGCTCTGCAGAGTGGCACTGACCAGAGGGTACGCTTCTCTTCCCTCATCTGAGAGTCACCGCAACCTCTTATTCCCTCTCCAGTCTTTCACTGACTGGGAAGTCCCAGTTTGTGAGGACAGTCACACTTGGATGGATGTGGATGCTGGAGGGCAGCAAAACCACAGTTATTTGCACAGGCCAAGTCACAAAACGTACATGGCACAGGCAAAACTAGAGCAAATGCTGAAAGAGCTGTAACAGGAGGTTCAATGAGAGCTTTTGAAAAGGGGCACATATTGGTATCCACCGCCCCGCACACACACCTCGCAGGCACACTCAAGCGCTGGTAGATGTGGTCAGCCTGGGCCACCCTGGGGAAGCAAAAACCCACTATATCAGAATGCAGACACAGCTGAGGAGAGAGGCAGCTGTAATTAACAGTCTGCTAAGATTGAACAGAGGCCCCAAAAGAACAGCACTGTGCCACCACAGAAGTCCCCAGAGCACCGTTCTCTGGAGCTCTACATGCATTTCTGATACTTCTCTAAGCAGGGGGAAAAAAGCAGAACTGGACAAGATGCAGACAATGGTGATCAAAAGCATACAACATCTTCTACATAAGCATGACCTAAGCAAGCAAAGATTCCCCAGTCTGGAAAAGACGCGACTGAGAAGGATGTCACAGAAGGTAATAAAGTCATGAGTGGCTCAGGATGGGGAAAGACCAATTTTTCAGTGTTTCTCTCAATGCAAGAACAAATCAAATGGAGCTCAGAAAAGGCAGGATCAAAACAATCTAAAGTAGGTGATTCCTCACACCAAACTTTGGTAAGCTGTGAAATGCCTTGCCACAGGATATTGTGGACATTAACCATTTATAAGGAGTCAAGAGAGACTAGACAAGTTCAAGGAATCCACTGAAGGTCACTCTAAATACACAGAAGTCGCATCCAGCACAACAAGTAGCTGAGCCAAAAAATACTGAAAACTAAATTCAGCAGAGCATGGAAATGGCTGTAAGAAAGAAACACCTGAAACTGCGATCAACACCAGCTTAGAATTAGGTAAAATTTCTACATATTTACTCTAGCAGCAAGCAAGCCTCAAACAAGCCTCACCAAATTAATTACAAATCATGAAAAGCCTTCTGTAAGCCAATCTTTCAGAAATTAAAATCCTCCTGCATTGATGTCTCTGGTGATCAAACACTGGAATGTGGAACACTTTTCTGAGGCTCCTCTCATAGAAACACCAAAAGGCAGGGCTTTTATCTGGAAGTGAAAACCAGACTGAAAGAAGTATCTCGCATGTCAGCAGATACAAATCAATCGCCTTTTTAGAGATGACATAATCAATGCCTGCAACACCATTCTGAACTTAAATTTTCAAATAGAGGCACTTCAAGCTTCTTAATCTTGTCATCACAAAAAGGAATGGCAGCTAACAACAAAACGTTTCCATTCTTGTTGAATTTCATGGCGAGTTTGAAGTCCCAGCCTACAGTCACAGAAAGGCTCTGTGTGACTTTTTTGGGATACAGAGCAACAAGCATTTATGCGACCCAATGCAATGAAAAACCTTAGAATTCCTACAGGATTCAGTTCAATTCCACACTGAAGCAGTCAGGGAGCTCAGGAGGCGAAAGTCTCAAAAAATAAATATTACAGCCAAGAACTACAGTGCCCAGAAACCTTTGTGGACCATTATAGATAGTAGTAAAAGGTAATAAAATAACAACAGCCTGCATCCAGAAATACGCTTGTCAGTGTAACACTGGCTTTGCAGAAGGAAAAAGAAATTCATGCTTCGCCAACTCATCCTAAAAAGTTCCACTTTGGTTCCAAGGAAAGTGAGGCACATGGTGGAGGAGCACACCAGCAACAGGGGCACTGTTTTCATCCAGCTGGTCGTTGCTGTTGAGTTTGCAAAGGAAAGACAAGTAACAAGGGCTGCACAAGTAATAAAGTTGTTACTGGTTGTGACATCCTCATGGGTATTTAAGGCTGCATGTGAATCTTTGACAAAATCTACATAGGAACTACTCAGATTTTCACTTTGCATTAGCAGTCTTGCACCTGTGACGTTAATGCACTGCAGAGACCTCCTGTGAAAACAGATGCTGTTGCAGAACCGTCAGTTCTGCAAGGACCCCAGCAGAGGTGACTGAAATGCTGGTGGAGATTGCAGGCATCACGCTGGAAACCAGCAAGATCTCTGCAGCAATAGAGCTGCGGAACTTCACTGGTCCGCCCTGAGAAACTGGAGGTTACTTCATACGTGAAGTCATTTTTTCCTGTCAAACTGTTCATCCAACCTTCTGGCACACACATACCTGAACCACGGTTCACATGCATGCGGTTCATGCGTCGATCTCAAAGAGACAGATGTGCTTTTTTTACTAAATGTGTTTTTAACTCCATGCAGGCAGGTTGTGTGATAACCCACGTATCCAAAGCCACGAGCAACTCCCACCGCATCCCAAGACAAGGCCAGCGCAGTGCTCTGTCCTTCCTGGTCCGGATGCTCAGCTGCCAAGGCCCATTTCTGGCACACTGCTTCCCGCGGGTACCGCCCGAGGTCAAAGGTGCTGGCAAGGGGTGCCAGGGACAACAGCAGCTGGAAAATCATGGAAACGGCCCTCACATTACCACTGCGCTGCGAAGCTCCGGGCAGGGTCATGGCAGCCCCGGGTACGCCTCTGGCGTGGCCCACGGTGCTCTCTGCTGACCGGGGGTGCAGGGCTTGGGCTGCTGCTCTTTGTGTGTTGGTCCCTCACGGGACCGGACCAGGCAAAGCCTCCTCCCTCCCTTCACCTCACCTCACCTCACCTCACGGGGCTGGACCAGGCGGGCCCCCCCCTCACCTCACCGGACCGGGCGGGGCGGGCCCTCACCTCACCTCACCGGACCGGACCGGGCGGGCCCCCCCTCACCTCAGGGAGCCGGACCGGGCTCGGCTCGGCTCACCTCACGACGCCGGCCCGCACCGAAGAAGTCCCCCCGGGCCCCTCCCCGGCCGTGCCCGGCGCGGCACCCTCGGCCAGGGACGCTCTCTCCTGGCCGCCAAGCGGCGCCGGGCCAGGA
>VYZM01018157.1:48871-71800 GCA_013398915.1 Dromas ardeola
GCGCCCGCTCGCTCGCGGCGCGGCACCGCCCGGCCCGGCCGGCGCAGGCGCGGTGGGTCGGCACCTTCGCCGGGTGGTGGCTGCCAAAATGGCGTTCCCCGGTGCGGCTTCACCCCCCGCGTGGAGGGCGGCCTATCCCTCGGCCGGACACGGGCAAGAGGGCGGGCCTTCGGCCGACGGACAGCGCCGACAGCCAGTAGGAGATCCGTACGGCGCTTCGTCAGCCTCTCGATGCGCTCCTTGAGGGATGCTGCTGTCCCTCCTGCGCCGCCTCAGCGCCGCCCCGTCCCCCCCGTACCGGGGTCCCAGCACCGGGCCCGGTGTTCCGGGACTCCGCGCCGCCCCTGGCTTCGGTCTGCCCGGGGCATCCCCAGTGCCCCGAGCCGCTCCCGCTCCGCTCCGTGTCCGCCAGCGCCCGGGGCCTTTCCAGGGGTGCTTGGGCTGAGGGCCTCGCCGAGGTGTGCCGCAGCACGGAGCAGGGCAAGGCCAAAGAGCCCCTCTACAGCGGCCGCGCTCCATCGATCTCATGGATGGTTGTCAATATCTAAAGGGCGGGTGGCAAGGGGATGAGGCCGGGCTCTTCTCAGTGGTGCCCGGCAACAGGACAAGGGGTAACAGGCACAAGCTGGAACGCGGAAATTCCGTCTCAGCATGAGGAAAAACTTCTTTCCTGTGAGGGTGGCAGAGCCCTGGCACAGGCTGCCCAGAGAGGTGGTGGAGTCTCCGTCTCTGGAGACATTCCAAACCCGCCTGTACGCGTTCCTGTGCAACCTGCTCTGGGTGACCCTGCTCTGGCAGGGGGTTGGACTGGGTGATCCCCAGAGGTCCCTTCCAACCCCTGCCAGTCTGGGGTTCTGTGAAGACGGCCCCCCTCCTCACACTGCTCCTCATCCTCTCCCTGCATCGCACAGGAGGCTCCTCGCCGGCTCACAACAGGCGGCACGGTGCTGCAGAAGTCAGGAGAGGAAGACCTCGGTGGCAGGACAACAGGCGGGAGCTCCTGAGCACCTTTTGTGTTTCCCTGGTTCATGGAAAGGGAGCAGGGAGCTGCTGCGAAATTCTGCAGCCTCCGTCTTGCTTTATATATTGCGTAAAGCATGGTGTATCTGCCTGACAATACGGGGCACCCTGTGTTATTAACAGCATTGTAATTTCCTGCTCTCCTTTCTCCTTTGCAGAGAGCATCATGAAATGTTGCCATGGAGCTGGAAGGGGCTCTGGAAGGAGAGGAGCTCTGTGGAGTCGGCAGTAGGCAAGATGTTAACTTTCAGTCTCATCAGCACTGCAGCTGGGAGGACTGGGAAAACACTGCCCGCTGGAGAAGGTCTTGCTGAGCCCTGGTCCCTGTTGAGATGCATGCAGGTCCATGAGGGAGGAGGAGGTTAAGCATGGAAAGGGAAGGCCTCGTGGTTTTTGCTATCACGGTCTTTCTGTTTTCCCCTCTCTCCTTAATTGGAATGTAGAAAATTATCCTAATGGAGTGGAAAATCCAGCTTGGTACGGGCAATCTAGGTAAGGCTTGTACTTAAGAGCAGTACTCACGGAGCAGGATGGCTCCTGTCCATCTTCTGCACCAGAGGCTTTGGAAGATGACTGCTGGTGTTGCCTGCTCCAGGATCCTTGGTGCCAACATCTCTGAGGTGGGAGGAGAGTGTGAAGGAGTTCACCTTGTGGCCAATCGGCTTCATCGGTGCTAGCGAACGTGAGAACTAGAATAGAAACGAAAGGGAAGGAAGCAACAAGTATGCACCATTGTGCAATCATGAGGCAAGAGGAAAGGAAGACTCAAGCGCAGAGAGGAACTGAACATCAGAAAGAGCATGGGAAGAGATGAATAAGTCCAGAGGGGAGGGCCTCTTGCTTGTTATTCGTGTCGATCTTGTACCATATGAATTTCGGTTTATGACCCCCTTGTCAACAAATATCCAGCTGATGGTGCTGTTTCCCCATATGGGTTTGTTCCCAGATGAGACCTCAGCTGTGCTTCAGCCAGGAGGTTCCACTGGCTGGTGGAGAAGAACTCCAGTGAACACCCTTTCCCCCAGGAGATGTGCCAGGCTGGTCTGTGCATGGCCGGTGCAGGAGTCCGAGGGAGACCTGAGGTGCAGAGAGGAGCAGCCAAAGCCAAGCGTCTAGGACTCTGTCCTCTCCCTGGCAGAGATGCCCATGGAGCACCCCATGCCCACAGGGCAAGAGCTGGGACCAGGGTGCTCATGGCCAGAGCAGGGGGCTGGGGGTTGCAGGTGTCCCTGCCTGGCTGGGGCTTGTACATCTCATGCGTGAGCAACCAGAAAGCTCTGACCAAGCCCATCACCACGTCAGTCCTCAGCAGTCCTCGGTGTTTGGGGGCCGTCAGAGTGCGTGGATCCCAGCCCAGCCTCAGCTAGCACACCAGACAGGGCAGGCGTCACCCTGCCACCCCACTGTGACGGCAGCATCGCTTTCTCCAAGGGGTCTGTTCCCTGGTGTAAAACAAAAAGGATGGGGGTGGCACGGGGAGGCAGCACTGTAGGAAACTGGAGAAGCCCTTTCCCCACACCAGTGATGGGGAGCTCCTGGGCTGTGACCTGAAATACTGGGAAAAGGCCATCAGCGGTGCACAGCTGCAGTATTTGGGTCTGTCTCAGGGCTGAGGGCACGTGGCCAGGCTGAAACCGCAGGAGGAATCAAACAATGAAGAGAGGTGATAAAAATCAGGCTGAATCAGCAAGAGAAGGGGAAGAGAGGGGAAGCCTGCGAGTGCAGAGGAACTGCCTAGCTGAGCGGTGAGGAGGTGAGCTCCCCGCAGGGCTGCAGCTGGCCCCGGCTGAGCAGTGATCCTCGCTCTGCAGGGAGAGACGAGGGCCTCCTAGCCGATCCCACTGGGCGTCCAGCATCATCACCGCGAGGCTGTCGGGAAGACAGCATGGAGTTCTGGCTGGCTGGTGGCTTTCTGCACCTGCTGTTCCTCGCCTGGCTGCCCGCTGGTGAGTCTCCCCTCGCCTCTGTTTGGGACGTGGCTGCTGCTGCTTTTTCCTCTCCTCTTGCGGCATTTAACCCCCCTTCTGCACTAGCACCTCGCCATGTGCCTTGCAGAGGGGTCCCCGCCTGCAATTGCCTGTGCCCAGGCTGTGGGTTCTGCCCACGGGGACCCAATTTCAGGTGCCAGGGCTTTGAACTAGCATCACCTTCAGCAGCAGGGAGAGAAAACAGTCGGGATGGGAAAAAAACAGAGATGCTAAGCCTGACGACTGCAAAGGGGGTCGGCTGTACATGGAGGACATGGATATTCCTTAACACAAACCCAACCCTCCACGGTTGTTTTTTTCTGCAGGGCTCACTCACCAGATTTCAGCCACGATCAATGCGTCAGTAGGGTTAGATGTCGTCTTGCAGTGCCTGCTCCAGACAGGCTCGAATGGCACCGCTGGGGAGGTAAAGTGTTTTAATACCACCCAAAACAATGGAGAAAAGGCCAAGAAAGATGGTGTGGAGATGCAAAACAGTTCTTTCCAGCTCATCTTCACCTATGTGAACAAAGCACGTACAGGAACGTACACATGCAGGATGGAGAACATGAGGAACGTGTCTGAGAACGGACATTCTGAACAGAACAAGGATGGTAAGACACAAGCCCACCAACACCCACAGGAACAGAGAGAAAGGACTAAGGAAGGGAAAGGAGAAAGGGAAGAGAGGGAGGACTCTGCTGAGAAGGTGTAAAGTGACGTTACTTTTGCTGTAAGGTGTAAAGCTCAGAGGTTCAGGAGTGATTCTGAAGTACTCCAGAGTGATTATTAGGGGATGGGATGAAGCCAGAGATGCTGTGGGGGGTCTGCTACATTTTCTTTGCTTCTCTAGGGCTGACCATTTCCCCACAGCTAGTCCCCCAGTCCCACCTCACGCTCCATGAGATAAATGATGGAGCCTAAGCCTGTGGCCTCAGTGGCACATCCTGCTTGGGTGCCAGAAGACCCTCCAGGAGGAGGGGAGGTGTCTTCCCCCTGATCCTCCCCTGTTTTCAATCCCTTCTAAGACAGAGCAATGCTTGTGTGCTGCACAGCGTTGGGTGTCACTAACGAATGTGCAACATTTCAACATTCAGTGTTGAGGAACGTTTAAGCAGCCGGATTTGGAAAAGAGCATCAGCTGCTGGAGGAGAGGACAGTTACTTCATTGTGTCTTTCATGAGTTTTTATTAGTTTTTATTATAGCCCTTTCATTAGGGCTACCAAGATGATGAGGGGACTGGAACACCTCTCTTATGAAGAAAGACTGAGGGAATTGGGTCTATTTAGTCTGGAAAAAAGACGGCTGAGGGGTGACGTTATTAATGCTTATAAATACTTAAAGGGTGGGTGTCAGGAGGATGGGGCCAGGCTCTTTTCACTGGTGCCCGGCAACAGGACAAGAGGTAATGGCCACAAACTTGAGCATAGGAAGTTCCACCTAAACACGAGGAGGAACTTCTGTACTTTGAGGGTGGCAGAGCCCTGGCACGGGCTGCCCAGAGAAGTGGTGGAGTCTCTGTCTCTGGAGACATTCCAAACCCGCCTGGATGCGTTCCTGTGCAACCTGCTCTAAGGTGACCCTGCTCTGGCAGGGGGGTTGGACTAGATGATCTCCAGAGGTCCCTTCCAACCCAATGATTCTGTGATTCTGTGATGAGTGACACGTGCCAGTGGCATATGACCCATGCAAGGTCATAGATATGACTTGCATTTCATTTATCACTTATATCTTTTTTTCTTTTGGGGACAGCCAGCCAGCCAGAAGAGTCAGACATCACTGTGGAGTGCAGGTTCAAGATTTGGTTGGAGAATCTCACAGTGAAGTGGTACAAACCTGCAGGTCCGGAGGCGGGGAATCAAACCAACACCACAACTGTGGGACAAAACTGTACCAATCTCACCAGTGCCGGCATGTCTGCAGCCAGCACGGGAATCTGTGACTGTAGAGTGTCCATCACAAGATTAAACTTGACAGGCCCTGGAAATGACATGCAAGGTACAGTCCCCAGTAAGTGGCACCACTTCCGTTTGCATGAGGGTTGATGAGCTGGCAGAGAAGGATGCTGTGACGAATGCTCCCTGCAGTACCCCCATGCACCATTTCCCCTGAAAGCATCCTGGGCGCTGGAGGGGCTGACCCAGTGCAGCTCTTTTGGCAGATGCATCCCACCGTGGAACTGCTTGGCCATCGAGTCCTTAAAATAGGGCCTACTACATACTGCATCTGCAGCACATCAGCTGAGGTGGCTGGAGGTGCACTGGCAGGGGCGTGACAGCCGGGGCTGTGGGGTCCAGGTCCTTGCCCCAAAGCAGAGTGGGGAGCAGGGTGTCCTCTGCCTCTGGGCAGCCTCTCACTTGTGGTTCTGTCTTCCAGGCTGTGACCCTGGGGGAGCTCAGATCAATGTCACTGAGAAGGGCACCTGGCTGCAAGGGTGGGTGCAGGAGGGGTCCTTGAGGAGAAAGAGGAGCAGCAAGGGGAAAAGCACATCCTGATGTTTTTCTGTGAGTAGGTGGGAGCTGCTGGCAAACATGTAGGCACTGGTCAAGACTGTGATGCTGGGAAGGCACTATGATGCTCCAACCACCCCCATGTCTGAGTTCGGATGAGTACAGATGAGTTTTTGAAGACTGTTCCCTGCAGGATTTTGTCATCACCCCAGGGCTGTGGGGGCTGCAAGTTGTTCGGGGTCTGGAAGCCTAGGCTAGGAAAAGAACCGCCCCTCCCAAAAGGGGAAATGGCAGCGTGCATCCCTGCATGGTGGGATGGTGGCTCATGGGTGTCTCTGTGATGTTTGTGTGTGCAGGACTCAAGTTTCTGCTGCCTATCCTCTTCGGCTTAGCGGTCGGGACACTTCTTTACATGCCGATAATTGGCATTCTGCTGTGGCAGTGCAGAAAGAACAGAAAAGGTAAGGCTGAACCAACGCCGAGCCGCTGTCTCCTGTGGGAGCTGGTTGGCTCCTCCTTCCTCACCTGCTGATCTGGACAAGCCCAGGCTTCGGAGATGTCCATCTTCAATATCCTACTGCTCCTGCTCACTTGGTGTTCCCTGCAGGAGTCTGTTCTGGACAAGCTGTCCTGGGGTGGGGAGAAGGTTTACCCCCTCCCTTCCCTCTGGCCACTTACTGGTGAGAGCCCAGTTATGGCAGAAGCCATGGTGCAAGTGAAACAGGTCTTGCGCATCACCACATTTCCAAATGTGTCCAGCTCAGAGCTCTTCTCCAGCCCCTCCAAGGGCTTTTAAATCCTTCATAACCCCTCCTGCCCCTTGGCCATCTTCAGAGCCAGCCAGCTGCAGAGCCCCCTCCTCTCCTCCAACAAAAGCAGGACCAATGCAGATGTTTTCTTAATTTAAAATAATGATCTTTATTACTATTTTAACTACTGTTTAAACTATGTTTCCTTTTTCAGGAAAGTTCATAAGCATGCAAGTGGTGGAGGGGGATCAGCTCAGCACGGTAAGCCAGGGAGGGCTTCACATGTATCGTTTCCTTCTCTCTGCAAAAAAAATCCCACTGGCTGTTGAATACCCATTTAAAGGATTTCAGAGTAAAATCAGCTTTGCTTTCTGAAAATGTGGTCCTAAACACTTATTAATTCCTACTAAATAGGGGCTTACAAGCTTCTGAATAGGTGTCACCTCTGAGCAAGCTGGATAATACTTGGGCAGTCCAAATAGTTGTGCCAGTGGAAAAAAAAGAGCAGGGGAGATGTGGAAGGGAAAGCCAGGACTCTACTCATTGCTCTGTCCCTTGCAGGCAGCCCCGGTGACGGGAACCGAGGACCTGACCTATGCTAACCTGAAGTTTGAAAAGAAGGAGACAAAACCCACCTCCTCCGACGTCATTTACACCAAGATCAAACCGCTGCAACAAAAGCAGAGTGACGGGGATGCCGGTGCTGCCAAGGCAGAGGTGGATGTCTCCCCTGAGGGAGAGGGCAAATGAAGGAGAAGGGAGGGACGAACAGCTTATTCTACGCTTGTCGGGGTCATCATCCCCGAAAACTAGGCATTAACTCATATGGAAGTGCCATCTTGGCGACTAAAGCCACCTATTTACCCCCAAGTGGCTGCACCACTGTGCTTTACGTTCTCCTGGAAGAAACCATCTGTTGTGGTGAGGACAGGGCTCTTCCAGCTGTTTTTCCCCTTGCCTTCCTGCAGCCCCAAGCACCGCCAAGCCTCAGCAACTCTTTTCTCTGGTCACTGACGGGCTCTTCTAGCAACTTGCTTTGTATTTTAGCAATTTCACCATGTACTGCATGGCCACCATGGTCCAGGAAGCACTTGGTGCCCCCTTGGTGCTGGACATGCTGGGTGAGGTGGCCATGAGAAGCTTCTCTTGGCACTGGAAAAATCCTGGAGCAATTGTCTGGATTTTTTCCAGAGCAGGCACCGACTGTGACCTTGCTCTGGTTCACTTGCTAGAAACACAAGGAGCGAGGATGGAACGGTATCATTTGCTTTGCAGAGGTGCAACGTGGGTGCTGCTGCAGTGATCTACGTGCATCTGCTTCATGCTGGGAGTGGATGGGTGTCCTCAAGCATGTAGAGCTTTCCTGTAATATGTTTTAAAAAAAAAAGAAAATAAAAGGCGATGGTTTTGCTCTCAGTGTTTCCAGTTCTGTACTGCTGATGGAGACTCAGCTGAAGTCTGGCAGGAATTGTCAGCAAGGCCTGGAAACTTTCTGACTTCCCCACTCAGTCCGGTTTCAGAGCAGCTACCTGTGGGAGACATCCCCAAAGCGGTGGTGGTGGAGCTGCAGGTGTCCTGGGGGCAGAGCTCAGGTCACGCATGGCCAGAAAAACACAGGCAAGGGCTACAGAAAGGCAAAAACTGAGGAAAAACCCCCATCATTTGGGGGGAGCAACTGGTGGAAAAGGGGGTGGGATGTGAGGCTCAACGTGTTAAACTGGGGAGGCTCACAGAGGCATCAAGGTTGCTGGGGGATGCTGCCCAGGGATACAGAGCAGAACCAGGCTCCACCAAACTGCGGGACATCCTCATCAGCCTCCTCCTGGGTACCTGCAACCATGGAGGAGGAGCGGGTGGAGGAGAATCCCTAGGGGTGCCCCAGCTTGGAGAGGGAAGGCCTAAGTTAAACGGACAGGTATGAAATGCAGCCAAAACCTCAGCACCAGCTCCTGGAGGAAGAACTGGGGTTTAACAAAGATGTGCCAGGTCTCTTCCTGGCCACAGAAAGGAAACAAGATGGAGGGTCCCCAGAACATCTCACTGCCCATCGCTCCTTGGGGGCTGTTTCCAACCTACGTGCCTGGAGTTCTGTGGGTTTTGACCTGCAGACACTGCTCAGCCACGGCACCCACTCCATCCTCATGGCAAGGAGACCCATCGCTTGTGCTTGGGTGGAATGCAAGGGCGGCCACCCCACCCCCTCCTGGCATGCCACTGGGGCAGCCAGGGAGGCTGGGGTGGGGCAGAAGTCCAACAAGGGATCAGCGGGGGGTCTGCTGGCCACCTTTGGGTCGACAGCCAGCTGAATATGAGCCAGCAGTGTGCCCAGGTGGCCAAGAAGGCCAACAGCCCCCTGGCCTGTATCAGCAATAGTGTGGCCAGTAGGACTGGGGCAGTGACCCCCCCCCTGTGCTGGGCACTGGTGAGGCCCCACCTCGAGGGCTGTGTCCAGTTTTGGGCCCCTCACTCCAGGAGGGACATTGAGGGGCTGGAGTGTGTCCAGAGGAGGGCAACGGAGCTGGTGAGGGCTCTGGAGCACAAGTCTTGTGAGGAGCGGCTGAGGGAGCTGGGGGTGTTCAGCCTGGAGAAAAGGGGGCTGAGGGGAGACCTTCTCGCTCTCTGCAACTCCCTGAAAGGAGGGGGTAGCCGGGGGGGGTCGGTCTCTTCTCCCAAGGAACAGGCAATGGAACAAGAGGAAACGGCCCCAAGTTGTGCCAGGGGAGGTTTAGGATGGATATTAGGAAAAATTTTTACACTGAAAGGGTTATCAAACACTGGAACAGGCTGCCCAGGGAAGGGGTGGAGTCACCATCCCTGGAGATATTTAAAAGATGAGCAGACGTGGTGCTGAGGGACATGGGTTAGTGGTGGACTTGGCAGTGCTACATTAACAACTGAACTCGATGATCTTAAGGGTCTTTTCCAACCGAAATTATTCTGTGATTCTATTCAGCCAGGCTGGGTGGCCCTTGGGCACACACACTCCTCATGTTCCTACAGCATGAAATGACCAATGTTGCTATTTTAAGGAGAAAAGGGTTAAAAAAAGCTAACTTCAACTAAGAGGGACTGCTCGTGACTCCAAGAAGAGCTGAGCAGGACATCTGAGACTTGTATTAAAACCCTTGGCAGCCAGTTATCCCTTACAGAGGCAAGAGGGGAAGCTTCAGAGGAGGCAAATACAGCTGCAGAGTTCTTCAGCATCCCACTGACTAAAAAAGAAGGCCACGAGGAAGGAAAAACACAAAGGACATGAGCAGAGTGACATGATCACAAAACTGCAGATGCAAAATTGGAAAGCTAAGGTACAATATGAGTTAGAACGAAAAAGGGCTGCGAAAGGCTCTGCATTTGTGCAACTGCCTTAGAAGAAACAGGAAGGAAAAGGAAAAGTTTGGCCCATTGCTTCACCACAGAAGAGTCATTAAGTGATGAGGTGGAGAAAGCTGGGACATTCATAGTGCTGCTTTCGCATCCTCCCTTATGCCCAAGGTTAGTGGGGATCAGATCTGGGATAACTTTTTTAACAAGGAACCAGGAAAGAAGCCACGAAATAGCCTTGGAGCAGTTACATGTGTGAGCAAGAGGTGAAGAAACGCAGCTGGTGCTGCTTAAGGAACTAGCTGAGACAATCTCTCAAGATCTTGGTGGCTTTTGCAAGCGTAGGCAGGAAGGGTGGGGATAACATCTACCCATTGGTGATTTTTTGAAAACTGAAGCAGTATGGCCAGAGCTGAGCCTCTGAATTTCAGTTCTCAGAAAGATCCTATCACAAGTGCTTAAGGAAGTGCGTGAAGATAAAGCGATAATAAACACAATGCCCTCCTTGCCCCAAACGCATATGTGCTGCCTCCGTACGAACAGAGGTCCCCATGTGTGCTCAAGGCAGGTTGGCTAGATGTCCGTGATGGGTTTCCGTGCCAGGAGCACGGAGGGTGTCCTTGCTGCCCCACAAGCTCTGCTCACCGCACGGAAGAAGCCTGAGTCAGGTGGAGAAGCAAAAGTAAAAATGCTGCTTCTCCCAGTTTGGGGTGTTTTTAGGGCAGAACCATTGCAGCAGGCACCTGGGGAGAGCGTGGAGGAGCCACTCAAGCTCAGGAGAAGAGGGGTAGCAGGTGGTGCAGCCAGGAGGTTTCTGCAGATCGTCAGGAGCTGCTGCCTGCTGTGGTCCCTAAGCTTCACGCCCAATGTAATGGTGATGTTGGGCGCTGGCGGAGAACTCCTCAGTGCTGCAGTCACTGCCAGCCCGGCTCCTACGTGGTCCTCAGCTGAACCTCCCACAGAACACAAGGTCTTGAGCAAAGCTGCAGCTGTGCTGGAGCACACAGGAGAGGCTTGGCCTCCACCGTGCTCCCTGCCCGGTGGAAGAGCAGCAGGAATCCACATAGGAAAGAACAGGAACGTGATGTGGGTCACAGTGGGAAAACCCAGAAAGATCAAAGAGAAAAAGGAAAAATAAGGCAAGGAGCAGAAGAGGAGGAAAGGAGGAATGGGGAAGGACAGGGATGGGTGAGGGTGGTAGAGCAGGACTGTAGTATAGTTGGATGGCATGACAAAGAGAAGGAGAGAGGCCAGCAAAGAGAAGAGAGAAAACAGAAGAGAATTAGGGAAAGAAGAACAGAAAGAGACAGGTGGAAGGAAGAGGAGTGGAGAAAGAGGAGAGACCAGAAGAGTCAGAAGGGGAAGATGCTGAGGGAGGAAAATGGCTTAGGCTGAGGAAGGCACCGACCTCGCTTTACTGTGGGAAAAGGAGCAGTTAATTCATTGGGTGATTTCTGCTGGCAAGTTCATTGGATTTAACACCTCCAAAGCTCTCAGAGATGTCCGGGCCTGGCCCAAGGAGATGTTTATTTCCTGCTCTGCAGAGGGCACACATCCCTCCCTGTCTGACAGAGCATCTTCTCCTCATCCAGGAGACCCAATTTCTCCAGCAAGTAAGGTTACAAGCAGGCATCGCATTTATTTAAGAGCAAAGAAGCGCACGTAAAGCAAGCTGCAAAGATGCAGCGAAAGGCTTCCTGGTGTTTGCACCAATGGGCCTCTGAAGGCCACTGGCGTGGCCATGCTTTTCGCAGCAGGAGGAAAAGCAGTGGCTTGGATTCACAGGGAGGAAAGCAAATGAGCACACCAGTGCTGAGCTCCACGTCTTGTCGTGCCTCCCCAAGTCGAAGCCATGCAAGGGGACATCCCGGTGTTGAGGGATATTAGTTGTTTAGCATAGATGAGTAAGTTTTAATTAGAGTAAATTATTTAGGATTATAATATGGTGTGATCTGTGGTGTTTGCTTAGCTTTACTTAGCATGAGTAGCTAGATTTGCTGAAGCTCGTAGGCCACAATAGAGTTATTTTTCTAAGTAATTTTTTAGCCTTAATTGATTCAGTCTTTTAGTATGGGGAAAATGTTCACATCACACTCATGTTTTGGTAGTGTTTATCCCAAGTCCGGGACGCTTCAACTCTCCATGTTCTGCCAGCAAGTGCTGGTGCAGAAGGAGTGTAAACCAGAAGATACGGAGGCTCCAATCCTCGGCTGAAACTGCAAATCAACCAGGTAAGAGCCTGCCTGGGCACAGGAAAAGAATCCAATGAGATGTTAGAAGACCCCAGACCAAAAATCAGCATTGGACTAAAAGGCGCGTGGACAGTGCGTGAAGGGCACACGAGGGGCGGGTGTGTGGATCACAAGGGTATCATTGCCCAGGGATTTCTTTGCTCCGGGTCCCTCTCTTTGGAGGCACCCAGCCCAGGCTGTCCTTGCTGCTGTACCTTTCAATTAAATTAATTATTTTATAAAATCTGCTGCCTGAGATTCTGCTGTGGGAAACCTAGGGTGGAGCCTGAAGGAGGAGGAAGCGTGCCTGAGTGTAAGCGTGTGTGTGCGGCACCACGAATGGTGTGTGGCTGCTCGGGCAGTGGCTCCTCCTTTAACACGGGGTGCGAATACGGAGGCAGGGGTAGATGCACTGGGGTGTTTCTCCATGACCGGTTCCCTAAGGCATCTCCTGAACAGGCTCCAGGGTAAAACAAGGACATTCAAAGGGCGCCAAGAGAGGCAGGAGGAAAAGGGTGAAAAACGCTGCTGATCTCATCTGTCAAGAGGAACAAGAGGAACAGAAGCTCAGCTCCGTGACGCAACACTTGGCCAGGCCCGTGGCACAAAGGGCTGCATCTCGCAGCCCCCTGGAAAATTGGGGCAACTCACTCTGTTCCAGTTTTATTGCCGTGGAGGGTTGGAGGAGCCTCCCTGATTATTTTAATCCCCCTTTTGGTAAATTAGACTATTTCAATGTCCCAAAGACAACGCTCACCAGGACTGGTTCCGGTGGTGCTGGGAGGAGAAGCCTCTGGGCTCTGGAACTGGGCTCTGCTGCGTGCTGGGGTCCGCAGAGCTGGTGGGACGAGGACCAGGCGATCCCGAGCAGGCACAGCCGCTGGAGGGAGGCAGTGGAGCAGAAAAGCTGGCAAAAAACCCCGTGGACATGGCTGGAAGGGGGAAACAGCTTGTGCAGAGCAAACTGGCTGGGAGAGGCACATCCATTCCCCTGCACCAGGGCCTCTCCCGCTCCTCGGTAACTCCTTCTGTGTAAAACCTGGTTGCACTCAGGACCTGCATTCATGAAGTTGGGCGGTTTTCTGTGCTTCTGCAGCTGGAAAAACCCCCACATCCATTGTCTTTGTGCTGCACAAGTGGAAATAGGAAGAGGTGAGGTGAGGGAATTCCTACAGTGGCAGTTCTGGACTGAATCCCACACCGTTGGCCCCTCTTGTCTAGATGTCACAGCCCCAAATCCAGTCCTGACGCAGGTGGGATCCCCCAGGCTGCCCCAGCCCCTGGCTTGGAGGGGGAACAACGGGGAGGATGAGGCTGCCAATGGGAAGGGAAGAGGGACGGACTTACAGCCACCAAGAGGGAGACAAGCAGATGCTCGTCCTTGCAGTGCCCAGCCCTTGCGTGCCCTGTTTGCCTGCCGTGCTGTAAAACTGTAAAACTGCCCCGAGGCAGCTGTGCAGAGGGGATGCTTTCAGAAGGTGAGGGATGATGCAGTCCCTCAAAAGAAACAGGAGGAGACGAAGAAGCAAGTCCACAACTGGAACGATGGAAGACAGTCAATGGCCAGATCCGGCAAGATCTCAGGGGTCTGGCCTAAGGCAGCAGGCGCTCGGAGGCCCTGGTCCAGCGCACAGGCAGGTGCACAGCTCGCTCCCTGCCACAGAGCTGTGTGATTTTTAGCCCTTTCTGCTCTCAGCAGCCTCGTTGGCGATGCGAGCGTGCAGGTCAGTCCCGCACTCCCCATGAGCCGTAGCCGGCGCTGCGTGTCCAACCTGGGTCACTCAGAGAGAGGGTGGCTTCAGCTGCCTGGAGCAAGGAGTCCAGAGGAACATGGGAGGAGTCAGCTACTGGGAGGAAAATCAGAGAAGCTTCACTGAAAATGAAGTCACAGCGACATAACGCTGCTGCAGGGCATGTTTAAAATGTCCGCTGGGAACTCCTGTAGAATTGCCATCACGGAGCTGGCTCAACAACACATCAGGACCTGAACCGCGTTTGCTGAGTTCAGTTAATCTTCCTTCGGTTTGTCCTTTTAGCCCCCTACCCACCATCCCAGATGCAAGGGAGGGAGACGCCAAGCTCTTCTCCCTGGGATCCAGTGATAGGATACGTGGGAATGGTTCAGAGCTGTGCCAGGGGTGGGTCAGGCTGGATATCAGGAAGCATTTCTTTACTGAAAGGGTGGTCAAACACTGGAACAGGCTTCCAGAACAGGTCAATACCCCAAGCCTGTCAGTGTTTAAAAGACAGCTGGACAATGCCCTTAATAACGTGCTTTATCTTGGTCAGCCCTGAAGTGGTCAGGCAGTTGGACCAGATGATCGTTGTAGGTCCCTTCTAACTGAAATACTCTGTTCTACCCTAGGCACAGCCTCAGCCTGCTCACCCACTAGGGACAAGTGCCTCCTCCCAGGCGCAGGGTGGGTGGCCAGGGGCGGGAGGAGGAGGGGAGGGCAGGTAGGGTGGCTGGAGGTTGTAGTAGACAAGGGAAGGGGGCTTAAGGGACAAATACTCCTCAAACCCAGCCTGACAGGAGCATATCCCCACTCAGCTGATGCTCCACTGCCAAAGTGTCACCCTTTGCGGGCCTCTCCCACAGCAAGAGTAACAAAACTTAAAGAGAACAAGATTATACAGCCTTAACCATCATTAACTGAACTCAGCAGTATCTCAAAGTGCTTCCAGCTTGTTTAAATTCCAGATGAGTGAATCACTGTAAAACAAAAGCTTCTGCTGCTGCCTCCTCCCTCTCTTATCTTATTTACTCCTGAAAGGAAAGCAGAGTTCAGGTTAAGGGCTGCCTTTATCAGGGACCTTTCACATGGAGACATGCAGAGATCTGATCTTCCACCGCCAGTGAGGCTGAAAACAGGCAGTAAAACCCTAGGCATGTAGAGGCTTTTACCCATTTCCTTAGATCACAATGAGAAGTGCTAACAGGTTTGTTGAACAGGAGGTTTATCTCAAGATTTGCATCTCCTTGGGAGTTCTTCTCACTGACAAGGGAGGAAGGGGTCTGCGAAAGCCAAGCTCTTGCTGGAGGGCAGCTGTCCCTCTACACACAAGGTCTCAGAGGTCTCGTTACCCCCAGTCCCTCATATTCCCCTCTGGCTCTCAGGTAACACTGCAGTGCCTGCCCCTGGATCCACACAGGGTGTTTTGCACACCTGGGAGACTCCCTCCCTTCTGTCCCTGCAGGCTGCCTTCTCCATATTCAATCAGGAGAAAGCCTCTTTCTGAAATCTAGACCAAATAAGAGTTAATCCAGGCAGCCTGATTTTGTTCTTTCCAGTGGGCATCACGTATGTGAGCCATGTTTTCAGTGGAACAATTTATGGAGAACTCCAACATGCAACCCAACATTTAAACAGTTCAAGAAATCACCAAGATGCTGAGTAAAAGGACAGACACACTTAGAACGTCACTAATACCAGTCTTAAACGCATTACTATTGGTCACTTTTATTTCAAGAACAGAACAGCCTTTTATGCCAGCTCCCTCAGCAAGTTCAGCGCGTAACTCCAGTAGCACAACAAGCAGTCACATCCTGCAGAGCAAGAGCTCCAAACAAAGCAATCCCCGCCAAGACACTGGCTTTGGGCTTTCCTCCTCTCCCTCCCTGGGTGAGAAGCAAGCCTGGCACAGAACGTGAACAGCTCCCTCATCCTGTGTCTGCGCAGATGCCCCACCAGCACCAGTTACACAAATAAATAAAGAGTAGTCAGTATCTCAGGGAGCGGGAGCAGACGGTGACCACAGATCATCTAGAAAATAAGTTATTGCTATGTTCTTACTTATTGGACACTGCAGGTAACTCACTTGGTAACCACCAAGAGGGGTGGGAGTCTCAGATTGCCCTTGTGTTATCAGCTCGTGTTGGACAGAAAGGTGTGGGAGGACAAGACAGACCTTGTTTAATCTGCTCCCTGCCTTAAGGCCAGAAGTGTTCTCAGTGGGACTGAATCTTTGACATTTTGATGGAAAGAGGTGGAAGCAGGGGATATCATGGGCTGGCTCCCAAAACACTTGGAAATTCATCACGCCTGCCAGACTTCACCAATGAGTAGGCTGCTAAGCGTACAGACTGCTAAGAATATTCACTGCTCCTGACTTGCAACAGGAGCTGCTGAGCCACCTTCA
This sequence comes from Dromas ardeola, assembly GCA_013398915.1. Taxonomy (NCBI): domain Eukaryota; kingdom Metazoa; phylum Chordata; class Aves; order Charadriiformes; family Dromadidae; genus Dromas; species Dromas ardeola. The sequence goes on from VYZM01018157.1 coordinate 64,751, forward strand.
CGTGGTAAGGAACTGCAGGTTCAAATTTCAACGGGAGCAGAAGCCCAGTGTCACCTTGAAGGCTGAGCCAGAGTTGCTGATTCATCAGGGAAAATCAGGGCAAATTGGAGCTGTGCTAGGCGGGCATGGGGAAGCACCCGTCCTGCCACAAGCACATGAGGTCAACCTGACGCTTGATTCTACTTCCCTCTGCTGGTGGGATATGCTGTGACAGCCAGCGTCCCAGTATCAAGTCATGCCAGCTAAGACACGGCATAACATGAAGTCTAATACATACGAGACCACTTGTCACCAAAGATTATCCGGGAGCCCAAGGTTGATTACAAGCAATGAGCTCACAGCAGTGTCAGTGCCCACAATGTCCCTCCCCACAAGGAGTATTGGCCGGAGAGCATGAGTTTGAGAGGATGAGGAGGACTGCAGGAAAAACCTCAGACTGATGGAAAAGCAGAGGAGTCCTTCACAGGACATCCAGAGGCATCTTCGTTAGGCATCATGCAGCTGGTTCTCTTTCAGGAGAATCTTCTCCCCAGGCTTGAAGGCAGGCATCCCCAGGTAAGGGCAGCTGGCACAGCGGAATGCATCCCCCAGGTAGCACTGGCGAGAGGAAGAAAAGCACCTTCTGTAATCAGGGGCAACTTTCAGTTCTCTCCCCCTGTGATACGGTTTTTCCAGCTTAAGAGATGACACACTCCTCAACATATATCAGCACAGAAACCACTTCCCTTCTACCCCATCTCAACAAATGTGTGGTTAGCGCAGTTAGCAGAGCTGTGCAGGCCACTGTGCTCACATGGAAGAAGGGAGTTTCTCCCCAGCTGGAGCGCCTGGGCATGGCTGCAAGCTGGGCTTGAGCAGCCCCCTAACCACCACAAGGTCCCCTTGCGCTCCTGTAAGGTGATCTTCCCGGAGCAGATCACCAGTTGGCACGTGAGCAGGGAGGCAAAGGTTCGCTGTTCACTCTGACTCCTACAAGGGCAGCACTTGCACTGGAACAGACAGCATAGCATACACTGGTACAGAGCGTGTGGGCACAGGGCAACAGGCTGAAGCTCTGCAGAAACTGCACAAGCAGTATTTGGAAGCAGTAAGCCAGCTTAAGGAGCAGTCACTAAAGAACACAGTTCTTAGACACAAATCATCTACTGCAAACCACAATATAGAAACTAAAAAGACTATTTACGTTTCCACAGGCAGATTTGGGCTGCGAGCTCTTCTTCTCCTGTTCCAGCTCTTCAGCCAGGCCACATGTGCTGTAGAAAAATAAAGAAGTCACCTGCATCTTTCTGCTTAAAGATTATGAGTCACCAACACTTGTTCCAGCCCTACTCATACGCAACAGCCCTCACTCTGTCACACAAACCAGCTGATTCCAGGACTCTCACGCTCTTCACTTTGTTCTTCAACACCATCGTTGGCGTAACAAGTGTTGAAACACTCCTCGAGTTTAAACTGAGTGGGAAATGACTCTACAGCGCTTGTCGTGTGTGCTATTTCTCCTGGAAATCTGAGAAACCAGGGGTTTAGCCAAGGCTGCATAAACTGTGTCTCCACCTTCAAGACTGGTGATTGTACCAGTGTGGTAATCTGTAGCAGTTTTGGTGTGGGTAGTCAATTCTCATTGTACTTGGACTTACATTCAAATAGTTAAGATAAGAAAGGACACCAACCAAGAGAATTATGCTCTGAAGAGCAGCAAAGCGTCTACAATCTTTTTAAAATTCATCCAACTCTAAGGGTTTATGTTACAGTTAAAAGGTTCACCGATATGCTAATCCCAGCACTGACCAGTTCTTGCAGGCTTTCTTTTTGCCCATTTCTTTGCAGGATGGAGCTCTGAGGGACGATGGATCTGGCTTTTTCAAATCCTCTGAATCCAACAGCTCATCAGAGTCCAAAAGATCCTGAAAACATACCATGAAAAATAACATGCAGGAAACTGATTTGTCAGTAGGGAATGGCATTGCTGTGTTATGTTTGAAAAAATGGTGCAATCTGTAGCACCAGTGTGAAAGTGCTGCAGCTGTGCCCTCTTATCCCTGTCTTCTCTCCACCCTCACCACACCTCTGGCCTCTTAAGACCTCACATAGTAGATGAGATATTTTGCCCTGGGGATGCTTTTCTACCTCTTAAGTTGTAAAACTTCCCAAGAGGCATGACTGAAACTATTTAGAGTAGGAAAGGAGAGAGAAGGAACAACAGCAAAGCCTCACAAACAAGACCAGATACCATCTCTTCATCATTCATGTCATTGGCAGAGAGCGTCCACAGCTTGGCAGTGGCTGGGTCCACAGAGGGTTTTCCTGGAGCCAAAACAAAGGAAGAAATAGTAGTTACTCCAGCCTTTACCCCATTTACTCCCAACAGAGCTGTCTCCCTATTCGGATGTCTGTCACCCAAGAGGCAGGCAATCCAGGTATTTAGCATGCACCACTCCTTACCTGAAGGACCAGGTTGCTTGGCAAAGGAAAGTTTGAGCTGACTTGAGGACCCCACTTCAAAATTGGGCTTCTTGCCTTCTATCTGGACAATGAGAAGGTCATTGCCTTGGTAACCCAAATGCTCTCGGACCGACTGAGCCTCCTCTGAGGTCAACTCTTCCTTTTGCAGCTGCAATGTAAGATTTTAGGTTAACCTCATGCAGAACCTCCTATTTCAGCACCCAGTCCAACATTCCAGTGAACACAGACAACCGGTATTTTAAATTCTAAAGAAAAACACTACCTTTGCAGAAACTAAAGTTTGTGGCAGGCAGTGTCTGCGCACATTTACAGTAAACCAGGGTAGCTAAACACCTTGTCACCCAGCAAGTCCCCAGGAATCACCATCTGCATTTCAAGGTAACCGCACGAGGGAGTTTCTGGAAGCGGTTAGTACATACGTACCTCCTTCACTTCCACCAACCCAGAGAGAGTAAGAGCTGTGGGGAGTTTGGCTGCTGTCCTGATTCTGCTGTTGTGTCCTGGAAGACATGAAAGCAGGAAATAGGAGGGAAGAACAAGAATAGAGGTCACGGAGAAACCTGGAAGAGTAAGAGCTTTAGAACGAAGTACTCAAGACAAACTTTTGCTTTAAAACGGAGCCCTTTCCAGCTGACAGCAGGAACAAACCAGAAAGAGGGTAAGCAGCTTGCTCATGAAAATAACAGCCTGGGGTCACAAACCTGTTCCAGCTCCAGATCTGTTCTATATATAAGACTTCCTTAATCCAATTTACACCCACCAAAAGAAGGAAACAAAAACCCACCCCAAAACCCAAACAACAACATACCCCAAAGTATTTTCACATACTAAAGTGAACAACTCATCATGAAGTTTTCAAAACACGGTCTCCTAAATGAACATTATATTTAGAAACACAACATTCGAGAGCCTTGTTCTCATAGGCAAAAGCTATTACAATCATTGTAATCAAAACCTCATCACAGGCTGCTTCTCTTGGGCACAGGATTGGGCTGAACAGAATCCATTAGCCCTCCCTCCCTAGTCCCACTTCCACTTTATTCCAAGTCTACCAAATGCCAGCCTATCAGATGTGACTTTGGAAAAAAGAAACCTCATCTACTCCAGACTTTGCATGTTTTTTGTTCTGTCCCAGAATTGTTCCCCCCTGCCCCTAAGGTACCACTTGCACCTCAGAGCCACTGCCAGCTTCAAAGCGTTGGCAAATCTTCCCAAGCTGAAGAAGGTGTTTCAGCTGCCACTTACACCACCATTTTCAGCGCTGTAGATTGTGCCAACAGAAACACCATCCGCGCAGGTGCTTCTGTTCTTATCAGGTGGCATATTATTTCCCACTTCCAGGCTGAACCAACTCCCTATGACAGGAAGGTTGGAATGCAGGTCAAGTATAAGACAGAGAAGTAACCTTGTGTTCATCACCTTGTGTGCTCCTCCAGCTGTCCTATGGCAGGTGCTCTGGCTTTACTCTTAAAGCTTAGTCCAAACACTTCTACCTTTTCTGGATAACTATCTCTCACCTGGCTTCTAAGACAGCGTCTCTATCGCCATTTGTCACCTGTTTTTAAAATAACTTCAGAAGCACAACATCTGCAACTATTTAACCTTACACACCCTAGAAGAAGACCAGTGTCCATTGAACTTTTCAATGTAGTTTAGGAACAAGCCTATCCAGCACTTTTTATAGAAGGAGAATGACTGCAAACATCTCTGACGGCTACCAGTCGAAACACGGGATAAAAACCTTGCTATTCAGGTTAGTGTGTCAGTAGAATGAAAAATCTCTGAACATCAGTCAGGGTTCCTGTCCCTTCCATTTCAGCCTAATCCTCACAAGAATTGGTATGCTGCCATGAAAGCAAGGCTGATGTGTATTCTCTCACCTGACTCTGTAACCACCGGTTCTTTCAGGAGTACACGGCCCCCCGGCTTAAGTATCCGAGCTATTTCTGCCAGTACCTCTGCACTGTGCTGCGCAGTACTGCCTGGTACCACGCCAGACAGAATTACATCGAAACTGGACTCCCTGTGAGCGGCTGGAAAAAAAAAAAAGAGAAAAATGGTACAACTTTAGACATAACACACACAGAACTTTGCCTAATACATCTGTCCCTCCTCCCTCCTCATCTCTCATGCTTGCGTACAACAGTGATAACTGATTAAAGACACCAGTCACAGGAAGCACGACCAGGGTATATCAGTTTCTTTGCCCTACTCCCAGTGGTAAGAGTTAGCAGTAGGTGCTATTGTTGTTCTGAATGCTGCCTTACAAACCAGGGAAGATGTCAGCTCACACAACAGGAGCATCCTCTCCCTCTAAACAATGAAACAGTGAAAAATTCAGCTCATTCTTACACTGAGACAGCTGGTTAACATTTTCCACAGAGACACGATTATCAGCTCCCACCAGCGCCTGAATTTTATCCACCAAATCCTTCAGGGCTTCAACCGGCGAGGAGCTGTCCCAGATGATGGCCACGCGCTGGCCTGGTGTGACTCCGTACTCCCCCATTTCCACAGCAGCAGCAAACCTGACAGCGGCAGAGAGAGGAAGGGTAAGTGCCAAGCACAGTATGGACCCCTGTGGACTGTTACTTAATCACAGAGCATTGACTTGTTTTAATAAACGTGGATTATTTTCTGGAGACAGGCAGCACAGAGCTCCCACAAGCTGAGCGTTAACGTGACATTAAGAAATTGCTACGCTTAAAAGCATAATTCAGTTTCTCTCCAGTTCAGAGACTAGTTTTGCAGGTAGACTGCAAGTCATGCTTAAAAAAAACCAACAATAAAAAAACAACCAAAAACCAAACCAATAAAAACTTACCTGCTTTCCTTAAAGATTTGAATAGAGACATACACAAGAATTCTGAATTTCCAAACTAGTGACAACTCTTTGACATTAAACACTGCCTTGTTTCTCCTACTCAGGACATGACCTAGCAGAGTTTGCTTCCACAGTACATGAGAAGAAAACAAATTAATTTTTGGCATTCCCAGCATTCCAGATTGAGGCTCTCTCAACTCTTATCATTGGTGGTGCTGGGTGAGCAATTACACGGAAGGAGGAGGGGAACAGAATGTCCAGTGAAGCGACAGTTTTGGGAAACCTGTCTGCACTAATATTTATAAAAGACTGTATTTCTGACAGAGTCCAAAGAAAATCTGCGCTATAAAAGCATCACAATATACTCAGTTGCCTGCAGTCAGGCGTGCAGTCGATTTTGATCCCCTGTTCCTATGGCTCTAAGTGCCATGAACCCCTCTCTCCTGGAAACTGCAAACAAGTTCAGAACAGGATAACCCTGCGCCTTGTCTGAGCTACTCTGGTAGGAATTAGCACTAACGCAGCCCACACTGACAAGGAGCTGAAGATCTTGCACGTATGCTACAGGTTATAGCATCTCTCAGTTGGCCTTGCAACACAAGCTAAGCAATTACAACAGATAGTAACACTAGCAAACACACATATTAATCTCATCAAAAAGTCACCTTTCCCAGGCTGAAAACGGCAAAAGATATATATAAGCTGTTGGGCTATCGTGGAAAAAAATATAAATCCAAAGTCACACCTTCCTCTCAGAACAGCAGGCTGCAACCCTTCAAGATGAGTCACAGCCCAAACTACATCAACAGCAACACCAGCCCGCATCAATCCCTTGAAATGCAATGTAAAGAAAGTAGGAAGCTATCTCAAAGTCACGTCAAAAACGTGACGTTATGTCTGCCTTCAGTCAAAGTAAAGGCTAGGAGTTACCATCAAAGCATGCAGTCATGTTCTTGATGGGATGACAGCAGGGGGGGGAGAGATATTTTTCTCCCTCTATATTTTCCAGTAGAAGGTGAAATTTGCACTCTCCTCTATCCCACTGAGGGGGATTCCCGCTGGCTGGGATCAGGCCCAAGGGCTGGATCGGGGCAGATGCTGGGCTGGGCATGGGAGGAGGCCTTATCTTAATTTCACACACATTTAACAGTCCTTGAACAGAACTGCCCAAAACAGGGCAAGGAAGGAGCTTTAAACAATATTGAAGGCTGCCAGCTTCAATAGTTTAAAAATCTACCGCGTATAGCACATCAAAACGTGAAATTAAAGCTTTCTGAGCATACCTTGCGATGCACAGCAGGCAGCTTCCAGCGGCCCAGGACGCGATCCCAGGCTGCGGCCAACGACTACGCTGGCCCGTCAGCAGATGAATGTTTTAAATACATACAGAAAGGGTAGAATAAAACTCTTTAATCACCAAACCGGTAACGCTTTACAGGGACGAGGAAGAAGACACGTGAAGGAATTTCACACAGGAACCCGAACCCCCCCGCCTCAGACGAGGCCCCGGGAGAGCCTTTTTAAGGGGGGGAAAAGGGGAATATGGGCCAAGGCGCCCCCCGGCCGCGCTCACCTCAGCCCGCCTCGCCTCTCCTCAGCTCGCCCCGTCTCGCGCTGACGCCGTCACCGCCGCGTCATCGCGCTCTGCCCGCTTCCAAGATGGCGGCGGCAGCGGGTGGCCTGCGGCGGGCGGGCTGGCGGCTGTGGCGGGGACGGGCGGGTGAGGGGAGCGGCGGCGGCGGCGGCGTAGGGGGCGCGGCTGG
>VYZM01018157.1:80739-94535 GCA_013398915.1 Dromas ardeola
GGCTTCCGAGGCACCGGCCGGGCCTCGGCCCTGGGCAGTGTCTCTGCGGGCAGGCCCGGGGCAGCGCGAAGCTCCCTCACGCCTCAACGCGGGTGTTTCTCTCCCTCAGGGTGGCAAATTCCATTCGTAGAGTGTTCATCGCAGAAGTGCCCATCATAGGTACTGCCTTTCGCTTGCCTGTGGTCATGGTCCCCGCTACCCTCATCGGTGCCCCTCCATTTTCCCGCTATCACCTCACCTTACGCCTCTTTAGCCTTTACTATGTATTGCCAGATGTTGTCTCAGCTTCACTGTGGTCTCCATAATGTTTTCTGTGCCCTCGCGAGCTGCTCAGCTTTTCCCCACAGAAATATTTCTCAGCTTGTGACCTTCTCCTCTCTCTGCAGCCATCGACTGGGTCCAGATAGACGCCAACTCCTCCGTGCTTCATGACGAATTCATTGCACACAGGCTGGGTGAGTGCCGGGCGTGGGGAGGAAGATGGAGATGTGCAGCGAGGCAGAGGTTGTGGGCGAAATCAGTCTGAAGATGCTAAAACACCTTTGTCAGGAGGCTGCTGCTCCTCCGCCTGTCATGGTAGGAGGGTCAGTGCTCCCGTGGTCTCACTCAGACATTCCCCCGATTTCCTTCTTCCCACAGGTCTCATCCCGCTCACCAGCGATGACATTGTGGATAAGATGCAGTATTCCAGAGTGAGTCAAGCAAAATATTGTAGGTGCTTATTTTGATGGTGGTGGGTGTCTGATCTGATGGGAAGTGCTACTGATTTCTTGCTGGGAGAGATTTGGCATAAAGGCCTTGACCCGTGTCTGTCCCAGGACTGCACATGTGATGAGTTCTGTCCAGAGTGCTCTGTGGAGTTCACCCTTGACGTCCGGTGCAACGAAGACCAGACTCGTCACGTCACATCCCGTGATCTCATCTCTAACAACCCCCGGGTCATACCGGTCAGTGCAATCTCTCTGCTTTTCAGTGAGTCCCTTCTCTGCGTTCCTGTTCAGATCACATGGGATGTGGAGAAAACAAGGCCTTCGAGCACTTAGTCCCACTAAAGTCCCACTTAAAACATAGTGGGAGAGCAAAGCAGGAATACCTGCAGAAACAGCAGCATGTGTCAGTGCCTTCCTCTTATTCACCTTGTTGTCCTTCACTTGCTGTCTGATGGCGTGTCAAAGCAATATGGCCTTGTTGAAGCTTCATCCTGCACCCCTCATCTCAAACGCTTGGGAGGCTTTAGTATTGCCCCTCCATCTTGCCTCAGAGACTTGGAATATGTGTGCTTGTGTTCTGCTGCCTTCTCCCAGCTTGCTGCTGGGGCTTGGGCAAGGTCAGCCTCTTTGAAGGCTTGGCAGTAACCTAGAGGCCTCTGGTTTTCTGGTTCTTGGCACTCAGCATGGCAAGGTGTGAGGAGCCCGGACCAGGGCACTGCTGCCAAACGGCGCTTGCTCACTTGCCTAGGGTAGGGTTGGTGGAGCTAAAGCAGAACAGATACAAAGGGAGTTAATGGAGAATGTTTTAAAATGCTATTGAGGCCACATCTGGATGTCACCATAACCTGGGGGCTGCTTCTGGTGGCTGGTGACAGTGTCTGCCTGGTTAGAGCCTAGTTGTAGTCCTCTGTCTCTTACTTGCTTTGGCTGAGGTGCTGTGAGTGCGGTGTGTCACCTGCCAGCAGTAATGGGACTAACTCGGCTGTGTCGCAGAACCACGCAGCGGCGCTGGGCTGGAGTGCTCTCCGTCTGGTGGGGGAGAGCAGCTCGGGAGGCAAGTGGGCTGGTGGAGTGGGATATCACATAGCTAGCCACAGCTGCCTGAATTGTCCCGATTTCCATTAAATAGGGTGGGCTGGATTTGTTACTGTAAGTTGCTCTAGAGTGGCTCTCTGCTGTCTCTAGGCAGATACTTCGGCAACTGTAGCCAACATACTTAATGTGGGGAAAAAAAGCTGATCTGGCCATTAATTCGCTTGCTTTTGTTGTTCTTCTGCAGGTAACATCTCGGAGCAGAGACAACGACCCCAATGACTATGTGGAGCAGGATGGTAAGCAGCGTTTCACTTGGAGTAAGGGCTGGAGGAGGAAACTAATTTTTCTTTCAGGCTCTTTGAACTCATTCTTCCTTTACTAGCTGTGTAATCATAAGGCAGCTGTAAAGCTGGCAGTTGGTAGACACTGCATCAGTGCGGTTAGCATTTTGTCTTACTGCCGCTTAAAGGTTATCCCCAGAATCACGGAATCACGGAATCTTCAGAGTTGGAAGGGACCTCTAGAGATCATCTAGTCCAACTCCCCTGCTAAAGCAGGATTGCCCAGAGCACATCACTCAGGACTGCATCCAGACGGGTCTTGAAAATCTCCAGAGAAGGGGACTCCACACCCTCCCTGGGCAGCCTGTTCCAGTGCTCTGTCACCCTTACCGTAAAGAAGTTTTTCCTCATATTTGATCGGAACTTCCTGTGTTCTAACTTGTGCCCATTGCCCCTTGTCCTGTCACTGGGAACCATTGAAAAGAGTCTGGCTCCATCCTCCTTCAAACCACCCTTTAGATACTTGTAAACATTAATAAGGTCTCCCCTCAGCCTTCTCTTCTCCAGGCTAAAAAGTCCCAGGTCTTTCAGCCTTTCCTCATCAGGGAGATGCTCCAATCCCTCAATCATCTTAGTTGCCCTTCGCTGGACTCGCTCCAGCAGTTCCCTGTTCCTCTTGAACTGGGGAGCCCAGAACTGCACACAGTATTCCAGTTGTGGCCTCACCAGTGCAGAGTAGAGGGGGAGAATGACCTCCTTCGACCTGCTGGCCACACTCGTCCCTATGCAGCCCAGGATTCCGTTGGCCTTCTTGGCGACAAGGGCACATTGCTTGCTCATGGGTAATTTACTGTCTACTAGGACCCCCAGATCGTTCTCCTCAGAACTACTTCCCAGCAGGTCCACCCCTAACCTAAAGTCCTGTGTCAGAGGGTGCTTCTCTTTCCTTGTGAGAGCTTAGAAACAGCAGAGATGCAAAATGCTGTGCTGTCCACCATTGCCTGGGGGCCTGAGCTGTGCCTCTGGGCATATGTGCACCTCCTTTTTACTTAGCATGGTCTTTCCCAGCCACTCTGGGGACACTGATGAGCCCTGTAATAATCCAAGCAAGCCCTGGCTTCTGGTGACATCTTCCTGGGCAGTAAAAATTCCTGCCTTTGGCCATGTGTGATCCTGTACACTCATTTCTCTGCCGCAGCCTTCTCAAACGGGCATGTGCTTTTCTGCAGACATCCTCATTGTGAAGCTGCGGAAGGGCCAGGAGCTGAGACTGCGAGCCTATGCCAAGAAGGGCTTTGGCAAGGAGCACGCCAAGTGGAACCCCACGGCAGGCGTAGCTTTCGAATATGACCCGGACAACGCGCTGAGGCACACTGTGTACCCCAAACCAGAGGAGTGGTAAGTCCTAATGTCTGTCTGGAGGAACTGGAACAGATTTTCCAGCAGGCAGCTATGTTTCGGCCCTGGGGATAATTCGGGTCGGTAAGTGATCGTGAGCTTGCCTGTCACTTCCCGTTGCACAGACTCTGCTCCTGTGTTAGGGCACCGAGGCCAGTCCCTTGGTTGCAGCTGCATGCGAGGTGGACTGGTTTGCAGCCGCCTCTTGTCTTGCCCTCACGTACTGTCACTGCTGTTTTACCTCGCTTGCTTTCATGTTCTTTCCCACTACTTGTTCCTGTTTTTTCCTTCCCTGCACAAGTGGTGTATAGGTCAGGGTAAGGTCTGAGGAAGGAGTAGATGCACGTGAGGGGGAAGAGGTCACTGAGAGCAAAGAGCGTAAGTTTAGGTTGCAAGACTGATTTTGCAGCCACATTGGTTTGAGGGAGCCCAGTGTGTGGCTCTCATTTCACCCATACATCTCACTCCTGGAGCATGAGCTCTGGCAGCAGGTGTTTCCTCTCTGGACCTTTCCTCTGCTCCGACATATCATTCTGCACCAGTGGCATGCTGCGTCTCATCTAAAAGTGACGTGATTTTGCTTTTGCAAAGCTGCTGCCCTGCTTTGGCCAGGGCGAGGACTTTAGCACACTTTTCCATGAGTAGACACCTGAATTACTCCTTGCTCTGCATCCCAGTGACCACCTAGCAGACATACTGTCATCGAGCATGCTGGAGCCAGCAGCAGAGCGAGGAACCAGGTGCTTTAGTCAAGGCAGGCTGAGAGCAGGGACTAGAGGGGGCGGTGGATATGCTGCTGTATCAGCAGGGCAGCAGCCAGAGCTGCGCTCAAGGTCGGTAAGACCTCGGTACAGGAGCAGGATTTGGTGCAGGGACCACAGAAGTCAGGGTTGAGCAAGAGGGGACAGAAGCCTGAGCAGAGCTACAGCTGGAGAGGAGTCCGAGTGGCAGAAGGGGCTCAGCAGGTTTTCCTCCTGTTGCTGCCAGGCCCCACGCTGCCAAATTTGACTCTGCAAATGGCAGCAAGCAGTAGCAGGCAGGTAGTGGGCTGTTGTACCGCCACACTGTCTGGTTCGACCCTGGGTGCTTGGACCCATCACAGAGCGTGGCCTTACGCTGTCCCGTGCCAAGGTAGCTCTCAGTAAAGAAGCTTCCCGGAGGTGCAGTTAGCCTAGATTTCACACATCAGCTGGACTGCCAGGGGCTTTCTGCTCAGGAGCTGTCACAGAGATGCTGTGGAGCTAGATTTGCACTCAGGAGACTTGAGAAGCCTTTTGTCGCCGAGGGTGGAGATGTTAGTGAATCCATAACATGTATGAAATAGGCTGGGATCTGCCTGCAGCCATCCCAGCCCTGTTTTACGAATGGAAGGAGTGAACCCTGCTTGGCTTTGATGGGCTCTGTAGGGCGCGTTCCTGGGTCCGGTTCATTCAGTCTGGGTGAGAACGCGATGTACCTGGCGTTTGGCTCCTTCAGCAGTTCGCCAGGGCGGTACTCTGGGATCTGCAGTAGGAACCAGGCTGGCTGGTAGTGCCAGAAATCTGGAAATGGGCATTTTCCTTAGTGTTGATGATCTGTACACGTGGGCTGAAGCTGGGCTTTGGGAACTGCCAGTTACAGCCCAGGCTGTTAGGGGAAAAGTCCGTGAGAGGCCGGTTGTGGTGAGGTGGTACAGAGCCAAGGAGGATGCTGCTCGGCAGCTTTGTGGTCAGGAGCATGTTACAAGAGTTGATGTGCCGGCCTGTTCTTTGTCACTGGCAGTTTTGGGAGTGGAACTGGATAGTTTTGAAGTTTCTAAATGATTTGTGGCAGATAAATTGCCCCATAGTTCAGTTGATGGTCTGGGTGATAGATTGGATTCTTGAGAAGCAAGAATGTCTCTGTGAGTGGAATTTCAAATCGGGATTTGAAATAGTTTTAGGCTTCATTTTGGTGCTGTAAAAATTCTCTGGTTTAATTTCTGTAACGCTAGATAGTAAGTCTTTGACATTGATGAAGTGACAGACCTAGAATGCTGCTTTGAGTTGGAACCGACAGATGCCAGTCAGGATGAGGTGTCATTGGGTTTGCCTTTTTTTTTGGTCGGGGAAGGTGAATTTTGGAGAGGCCAGGCTTTTGGGGATGTCGGTGTCACAGAGAACAGCCCCAGCTGCGTGGCTGAGCACATGTACCTCAGCAATGAGGCACTTCCCTGGCTGGGTGGCCCAAGGCAGCTGCTATTGGGGATTCTTTTATTTGGTGGCAGAGTTGGCTGTGTCTTCCGGAACCTGGTGTGTTATACAAGCAGCTGGGTACCTGGAAACAGTTTTTGAGAAGTTCTTGACAAAACACATGTAAAAGTTGGAAGAATCCCAAAGAAAGATTGCCATTGGAGCTGCCTGTTTCCTAATGATATGTCTGTATTTCCAAGTTCATTTGATTCCCTGTGAAGACAACACAGAGACAAAGGCCTCTGCTATCCAAGACTAGCTATTATTTTTGGTTTGGCTTGACGTGCTAGGTGCTTTTTGAGGCTGTTGGCAGAGCACTGGCATGCAGCTGGACTCTCAAAGCAGCTGTCATGGTGGTCGAAACCTCTGCCTTGTTTTTGGTCATCAGTGGTTTTGCAAGTAACATGAAGACCCAGCTCCATTAACGCTTTATCTCTCTCACTGGTTTGGTACAGACAGAGTATCTGTTTGAGAAGCGCAGTTTTATTTTAGGCAACTGATGAGAGGGTGCTAAAATCAGCCTCTCTTGACGTTGCTGGGGCAGAGGAAGGCCAGCAGGAGACCTTGGTGGGCACAGAATTTTCTGTGCTGGCTTCTCAGATGGTTCAAGGCTTTGTGTTTTTTACATGGATTAAGTGGTTCCAAACAGTCTTTCTGCTATGGTGCTTCATAAGCCAAGGGATGCAATGGGTAGAAAGATGTTGGCCTAGCTGATGCATGGGTATTGCAGTGATTTTGGTAGCAATGTGTGTGGAGGAGTGGAGGTGCAGGACATCGGGACGGAGCTTGCTAATGCTGGTGTCTGAAGTACGGGAGATTTTTTCCTGCTGGGCATGAGCTGACTGGGCCTTCTCATCTCAGCTGTGCTGCACAGACCGAGTGCTGGAGTGCTCCGGTGTTTTCCTGGCCCAGTGAAAAGTAGAAAGAAAAGATAACACAAGGTCCTTTGCTCCATAAACAGCATCCAGGCTCCATAAACACAGTCCCTTTGGGCATCAGCATCCCTTCGCTGTAAGCACCTGCCAGATTGTGCCAGTGTAGGTGGATGGAGACGTAGTACCCCGCACCAGGCTTGCTGAGTTTGGGCAGGGTGGGGCTGATCCCCTTCCTCCAGTGCTGCTGGGTGACCGTGTGGCATTAATGAGGAGCTAGAAAGGGCAATGTGGGACTGAGCTTTTTTTCTGTGATAATATTTGATGGCTGCTCCTTTGCCTGCTGGACACGAGCCCCAGTGCTCGCTCTCTGGGGCCAAACAGTGCCGCAGAGTGCCTGGGCTCTATGGAGCCAGGCTGGAGCATGAGTTCTGTGCTAACTTTCCGTGCTCTCTGATTCCAGGCCCAAGAGTGAGTACTCGGAGATTGATGAGGAGGATGCTCAGGCTCCCTATGACCCCAACGGGAAGCCAGAGAGGTAGGAAGCTGAATGCGCTGCCACAGCTGGAAAATGGGGGGTTGGAACTAGATGATCTTTAAGGTCCCTTCCAACCTGAACCATTCTATTATTCTATGATTCTATGATCTGGGTGCATCTCTTTGGCTTTCATTAATACAAGAGTATCTACTCTGCACTGAAGTTTGCCAGCTCAGGGAGTTGGTGTTCCCCAAAAAGCAGGGCAGAAGTTGGCATTAACTGGTGATATTCCCAAGCCTGGCAGGTTCTCCCCTCTGGGAGATACTAGACGGCTCTCCTGAGTTGGTGTTATCAAGCAGGGCAGTGCAGCACTCGGTGAAGTGTGAGGCCTGCAGGGGAAAATGGCTTAGGATATTTATTCACCCGTGTGGGTCTCTCATGCTCCGATTGCTGGTGCCCTCTCTCCCGGGTTATTTGCACTGCAGAAGTGCCTACAGCCAGTCTAACTCCTGGTGCGGGGCTCTGTGCTGGCTCACAGCTCACAGTGCTGAACAGAGAAAAATCTGAGAAGTGCTCTCACAGCCTGTGGAGTCACGGGTGTTGGTGGGACAGTTGTAGAGGGGCAGTGCTCGCTGTTGCCCGATTGGGAGGTGAATGATGCCGGTGGCTGGGATTACCTGCACAGCTCCCTGCTCCCTGTGGGTCAGGATGGGCGGGAACCGGTCTGTGGGTGCTCGCTGGTTTTGCACCTCCTTGCAGAGCAGATGGTGACTTATCCCTCTGACTTATAACCTCAGGTTTTATTACAACGTGGAGTCCTGCGGTTCTCTGCGCCCAGAGACCATCGTTCTCTCTGCGCTGTCTGGCCTGAAGAAGAAACTGAGCGACCTCCAGACGCAGCTGAGCCACGAGATTCAGAGCGACGTCCTCACTATAAACTGAGGTGGTCCCTTGCGAGAGAGTGCTCAGACGTGAGTGATGCAGAGGGTTCCTGCCTCTCCCTGGCAGCACTCTGGGCCGAGGCTTTTGCCTCCCCAGCTCCCTCTGCCTTTCCTGGCCCGGCTCTGCTGGTCAGTGACACCTCTTCCCTGGCCTCCCTTCCCAGGGAAAGCCATCGAGATATATAGCGTAAAGCAGGAAGGGAATTGGTGAGCATCTTTGCTGGGACAGGCTTTGTCTCTAAGTGAGCCCAGAGTTTTAGGCCAGAGTGTTGGATCCTGGCCACGTGGCATTTGGGATTGGGAAGCGTGTACCTCGGTTACACAACCCTACCTTATTTGCATGTCCTTTCCTTACTGTGCTGAATAAAGCTTTACCCCCCGTGTTCTGTCATCCCTGAAAGCATGTCCGGGGCTGCAGGAGGAGATGTTACATCACTTACTTCCCTCCAATAGACATTACCTTAATGAGATCTGCTTTGGAGGGAGCGTTGCTCTCTACTGCTGATTGCTGCTCTTGACATTATCTCCTAAGGAGACCAGAACCCCTCCAGCAGGTTGCCCATCATTTACCGATCCGACGCTATGTTTAAAGCAGCTGTTTGAGGCTGGGCTGGTAAGCGAGATGCTGCAGAAGGCAGTGCTGCAGGGGAGCCCAGATGGGCCAGGCAGGCTTAGCTGTATTTAAAGACTCCTTTGGAGCAGACTCTACCCATGCACTATATAATCTTTACGTTAAGAGCTGGGAGGGTGGGGATCCTGTCATTAATAACCCCTGGCTGACAGCTTCCAGCGTGCCTGCAGCACCAGGGTGGGTTGTGTGCTGGGCCGGAGCTTGGTGCAGGTCCCAAACCAAGACCACTGTGGCAGTGGCTGAAGGGCTGCAGCAATTGCCCAGGTCCCCCTTCTCCTCCGCTCTGTCAGCGCCCAGCAGGACTTGGGTTGAGCTTCTAGGTGACGCTTTCCCGGAGAGATCTGCCTCTTCTTTATCGTGGTGGCTGGAAGGAAGGAAAAGGGGTGTGTGCCACTCTGCTCATTCCAGCGTGGACGTGGGGCATGGGAATGGCTCAGGGAGCGGGGATGGGTGCTCATGCTGAGCCGGAGAGAGCAGCCTGAGTCAGCGCTGCCTTCCTGCCAGGGAAGAGCTGCTGCTGCTTCCGTGTCCTTGCCGTGGCACAGCTGGCTGCAGCACAGCTCCCCAAGAGCTGTCCCTGTCCCTGGAGGGGGCACTGGCCTGGCTGGCGTGGCTGTCACGCCTTGAGGCCAGCGATCTGCCAGGCCCTCATGGCATGGAGAACCGAACTGGCACAATTCTGGAAGAGCTGGGAGATGGAGCGGTTTGAAACTCCTTCGCCCAGGGATTTGGAGCAACCACTGCCCTGGCACGTCCCCAGGGCTGCGGGGTGACAGCGGGGTGCTGGCGTCCCGTTTCACTTGGGCTTGTTTGATGAAGGGTGGCAACTCGCTCCACCCTTCTCCCCTCCCCAGTGGTTTTAGGGCTTCACTTGAAATGTCCTGTCTGTGGCTGGAGGCAGAACAAAGCTTTGAGCCAAGCATGCTGCCGGGAGCCTTAGGAAATATCCCTCCATCAGCATTTTTCTCTCTGGCAGGCGCTACTCCCACTTGCACTTCCCGAGCGCGTTTGGATGGAACAGACAAACAGGAAGGGTGGATAAGAGTTGTTTATTCATTGAGCAACTCCTTAAAAAAAAAGAAACCCCAAACATTTTTGGCAATAAATGTTAAATCTTTTCCAGATGAGGTGTGTAGCCAGGAAAAGAGAGCGGGTTACACCTCTCACCCGGGGGAGGACGTGCCACCAGGCAGTGTTGGGGTGCCGATGAGCCCCTCCGCACCCGGCCATGCTGCGGGGAGCAGCCCTTCTCCATCCCGCCGCTCCCTCCAGCAGCTCCCCAGCCTCAGCCACAAGCTACACAAACCCAAGATACAGTATTTACAGACCACAGGTTCCCACATCACAACACTCCCCGTCCCCAAAGCACAGACCTGGAGCTTTAAGGGCAGAAATAAAACCACTGACCACCCAACCCAGACCGAAAGAAGACTCCAAAGAAACACCAAGGTTTGCATGGCAATAAAAAGATAGCCCTTCTAAAGGAGGTCAATAAATAGGAGAACTAGAAAAAATCAATTGCTTTTGAGTTCAGCACATGAAGCCCAGCTCTCCCCCCGGGCGAGGGCTTTCGCCCGGCCGCACCAGTGGGCGAGGTGGGAGCAAAGACGATGGGAATGCATGGAGAAACGCAGCTCTTCCCCCACGGCACAGGCTTCTCCACCCAGGGACTCTTTATATCCACAAAGCTGCCCTTTGAGGGACAGATGCTACTGGCCAGAACTGGTCCCTGGGTTGCCCGGTGGCAGATAACCTGGGGGGCACAGCCCAGGGAGTGGCTGCAGGTGGAGGAGCGAAGACGGGGGGCTCCTGCCCGCCCCCCCCCCCCCCCCCCCCCCCCGCAGGGAAACCAGTTTNGAGTGGCTGCAGGTGGAGGAGCGAAGACGGGGGGCTCCTGCCAGCCCACCCCCACCCCACCCCCCCCGGAAGGAAAACCAGTTTCTCCTGAGACGTCTCAATCCTACAGCGAGTGTTTCAATAACTTCAAGAAGTGCAAAAATCAGCTCGGGGTGGCAGGGTGTCCCCAGGAGAACCCCACTTTTCTAGGGGCGGGTGAGACGCTGTGACCCCGCACCTTCAGCCTGCGCATCCTCCAGCGCTGCTCCGGCTCTGCAGCAGGGTGACGCTCCAGCCTTCCCCCTTGCAGAAAACACACCGCATTTCTTGACACCCCTCCCCTCTTCTCCACCTCCCAGCTGGATCCCCAAGAGTCAAAAACCTCTGAGCATCCCTGCCTGAGAGCTCTTCAGCGGCCACGAAGTTTGCGTTCATGTGAGAAGGAAAAATCTTTTATAATACGGGTATTCAATATATATTTCAAGTCGGTTGAGGCAGAGCCAGCCGTCACCTCCTGTAACGTCAGGCCAAGGCGCGAGCCAGCGCCTGTGCCCCCAAGGTCTTCACGCAGATGATGCCCCAGCTCAGTCTCCCTGGGGACTTGGAGGGGTGGCTGCCTGCGTCCTTATCACCCCTCGGGGAAGAAAAAGGGGACCCCCGCCACAGTCCCCCCCTGCCAGCTCACGGGGACGATGTGGGCTCCCTGCTTTCAGGCTTGTCGATTTTGGATGACTTTGGCTTCAGCAAGATGAACTTGTTGAGGAGGTCGGTGTCCGAGCTGGCCTGGGCGCCCGCATACGCCTCCCCTGGGGACGAAGCAGAGGGCGGGCTTGTGCTGTGGGGAATGCCCCCGGGGGCTGGAGGAGCGGCGGCTCCTCGGTGGGGGACGGGGACACTCACCGGCATAGCTGGAGGACTCGGCCATGTTCTGGGAGCCAGTGATGTGATGCCAGTAGGCGCTGCGGGGCAGCATGGTGGTGGGGGTGCAGGGGTAGGAGAAGTGCTCGGTGCCCTTGTTCAGAAGCTGCGGAGGACGAGAAGGGGGTGAGGGTGACATGGGGCACCCCGAGCCACCCCCCAGCTGTGTCCCTGGAGTGAGCTGGAGCTCACCCTGACGTTCTCCATCTCCAGCAGGACCCTCTTGTGCTGCTCGGCGATGGCCAATGTGGCGCTGTGCACGCGCTGGTAGATCTGCTCGCCCTCCTGCGTCTGGAAGGTGTAGAGACCTTCCCCTGCATCACACATCCTGCAGGGACGGGGCATAGAGTGTCACCGGGGTCCCCAAGCTGAGGGATGGTAAAAAATCCTCCCCCCCGAGGTGGCTGCTGGCCCAGCTGCCCACACTTTAAGTGCTGTCCCCATGTCCCCTCCATGTTGCTGAGCAGCCAGCACCAGCCCCAAACCTCCCCATCCGTGGGGCACCCCATGCAGGCCATGGCCATCACGCTGGTGTCATGCCTGCCCGGGGGGTGATGGCAGCAGCGCCACCTCCTGGTGCACCCAACGGTGGTCCCCATCCCAGCGAGGGTGACATCTCACCGTCCGGCCTCGAAGGTGAAGCGGGTGGCATCGCGCCCATAGCGGCGCAAGGAGCAGAGGGGCCAGGAGACCAGCTTCACCCGGGGGTTGTGCGTGTCCCAGAGGTAGATGTTTTCGTGGGTGATCTGCAGCTTGCACTCGCCGTAAATGTCCAGGTTGGGGCAGGGAAGGAGGAACACGTTGAACCGGTCTGGAGAAAGGGAAAAAAAAATAACAAAAATCAGGGGGGCATAGCGAGGCTGAGCCCCGAGCGAGTGCCCCGCCGCCACGCTCACCCGTCTGCTCGCACTGCACGCCGGGCGCCAGCAGGTCGGGCTCCCCCAGGCTGATGTCGTTCAGGCGGGCGCCCAGGCACTCCACCGACAGCGTCTTGTACCACTCCTCCGCCTCCAGCTCTGCAACACACCACAGCAGCCCCTGGGTGACCCTGGCCAAACCGGGGTGCCCCACGCGGCCCCCCCAGCCTGGTCCCCCCGGGAGCTGCCCCGTACCCGAATCACAGGTGAAGGTCCGGGCAGAGTCGTCAGTGAAAATGATGGCCACGGCCTGTCTCTTGGTCTCCTTGGGCAGCCGGGTGATGCACTTGACGTTGCTGATCTCAGTCACCTGTGAGGAGGTGGGGGGGGTGTCACTGAGGGCTGCACCCAAACCCAGCCCCACTGCACCCAGCCCCCAGCGGCGGCACCTAGACCTGGCTGCTGTGGCACCCAGAGCCCGGCTGCTGCACCCAGAGCCCGGCCGCTGCTGCTGCACCCAGAGCCTGGCCGCTGCTGCTGCACCCAAACCCCAGCTGCTACAAGATCCCAGCTCCTGCTGCTCCCAGACCTGGCCACCGCTGCACCCAGACCCTCCAGCGCCCAGACCCTGGGCACCGCTGGATGCAGCGCCCACCAGCCCCCTGCTGCACCCCTACCCGGCCCCCGCTGCACCCAGACCCTGTCCCCTGCGGCCCCCAGTCCCTGGCTGCTGCTGCACCCAGACCCTGCAGCACCCAGCGCCCAGTGGCACCCAGAGCCCGGCTGCCCCCACCGCGGTGGATGGGGTGACAACTGCCCAGTTCCAGCCCAGTAAGTTTAGGCGCGGAGGCACCCGCTCCGGCATGGGGCTCTGCCAGTGGGCAGCATCCCAGCACCGCCCCCCCCGCACCCCCTCACCTTGGGGCACCCACGCAGGCACGCCGACTTCTCATCCGGGTACTTCTCCAGGCGCTGGGGCCCTTTGCTGGAGGATTTCCGGAAGACCAGCCAGCACCGCCGGTAGATCTGCCGGACACAGCAGGTGGTGGTCCCCGGCCCCATGTCCCCATCCCTGGGACCCCTGCCTGGCCCTGCCGACCCCCCGCTGCTGGGGACAGGAGGGGATGCTGGGGACGGGGACAGCCCCGGGGCTGCCATCATCCCTCTGTCCCACGGACGCTAATTACAGAGCTTAATTAACGAACAGGGGCAAGGCTCCCAAGGGGACCCCCATCCCGGAATCTCCCCGTATTTCTCCCGCAGCCCCTGCCTCCAGGGGTGGCGGGGCCACCGGTCCCCAAGCACGTCCCCCCCCTCAAGCCCGTTCCCTCTTTGTTCTCCCTAATTAGCGTGAAATTACCCAGCATGCTCGTCGCTGCCGGCTCCCAGCCGAAGAAGGCGGGCGACCAAAACCCCCTGACCCCCCCACCCATGGGTGCTGCACTCCAGCACCCCCCTAATTTGTACCCAGAAGCCGCCCCCCCACCAGCGTGGGGCATCCCCCCCGTGCCAAAACTGGGCGTGGAGGGAAACTGTGGAACGGGGGTTCTGGGCGAGGGGGAGCATCCCGTGCAGGATCCGTCCACCTGGGGCTGCTGGATGATTTGTGTACCAACAAGTGGTCTGCCC
>VYZM01018157.1:103410-113952 GCA_013398915.1 Dromas ardeola
GCCGCCGCCGCCCAGTCCCGCGGCCGCGGGTGCGGGTCGTGCTCGCGGGGGGGCGTCCGCGGCGGGGTGGGAGAGAGAGCGGGGGGGCGGTGGTCGCACGCGTGGGTTTTCAGGCTCGTGGGGGCTTTGCGCGCGTGTTTGCGCGTGGGAGGCCGCGCGCAGCCGTGCACACGCGTGTGTCACGCTGGCACGCGGCTGCGGGGGGGTGTTCGCCCACGGGGGGCTGGGTCGCGGGTGTTCCTGCAGGCCGTTCTTCCTGCAGGTGGGGTGCACGCGAGCCTCGGCACCACAGGGTGCGTGCACGGCGGTGCCTGCGCACACGCGTGCGATGAGAACGCGTGCAGGTTGCACGCAGACGTGCTTGTGCCCACGTGTGTGGCGTGCAGGGCTTTGCACGCGAGAGGCTGCGTGCTGCCTTTCGCGCGTGGCTGCGGTTGCTCGTACAGGCGTGCACAGGAGCGCGCTTCCTCCTGCGGTGCCTGCGGACCAGCGTCGTTCATAGAATCATAGAATCGTCCGGGTTGGAAGGGACCTTGCAGATTACCGAGTCCAACCATCGACCCAACCCTGCCAAGTCCACCACTACCCCATGTCCCTCAGCACCACGTCTGCTCGGCTTTTAAATACCTCCAGGGATGGCGACTCCACCACTGCCCTGGGCAGCCTCTTCCAATGCTTGACAACACTTTCAGTGAAGAAATTTTTCCTAATATCCATCCTAAACCTCCCCTGGTGCAACCTGAGGCTGTTTCCTCTTGTCCCATCGCCTGTTCCCTGGGAGAAGAGCCCGACCCCCCCCGGCTACCCCCTCCTTTCAGGGAGTTGCAGAGAGCGAGAAGGTCTCCCCTCAGCCCCCTTTTCTCCAGGCTGAACACCCCCAGCTCCCTCAGCCGCTCCTCACCAGACTTGTGCTCCAGACCCCTCACCAGCTCCGTTGCCCTTCTCTGGACACGCTCCAGCACCTCAGTGTCTTCCCTGTAGCTGCTCCGGCTGCAGTGCTGGGGGGCCGGGGTCAGCTGCCGGGGCAGGTCTTCCCTGTGGCTCCAGCTGCTCCTGCAGGATTGGCATCTCTCTGCTCCAAATCTGTGAGTTGAAGGCCGGGGCTTGGGAGGGGACCCGGGGGGGACACGACAGCCCCACCTGAGGGTCCCCACGGGTGAGTGGGTCACAAATGGCCACGCAAGCACTGTCCCTGTATCCCTGCACATCCCAGTGCTGGCTCCGTCCTGCTCCCAACGAAGCAGCAAAGCCCCAAACCACCATTTCTCCCCAATATTTTTCCCTTTGCTGGATGCTTTTCAGCTAAAAAATTGGGAAACGCAAGTGGCCCAGAGGATTTGTTTCCCATGGGACGTGGAAACGATGCCATGGGATGCCAACACCCTTTTCTCCCCTGGCAACAAGCAAAGCAGGGAAAAATAAATCAAATTAAAGCGAAGCTGTAAATGCCCGTACATGTTCTTTCCAAGCCCGGTATTTTTCCACTGGAAACAACCCCAAAAAGCTGGAGGCGGGCAATACTCTGCTCTCCTACGCCCCTATCCCTGCATTTTGTGCTGGGGAAGCCCAAACCAGCAGCTTCACTTGCAGCCGGTAAAGCGATTTTGCAGGCGGTTTGGCCAGAGCTACTGGTGCGTGCTGGCGGGTTGGATTTTTAACCCACTCCCAGCACTAAACCGGGCTTTGAAAGCCAGGAAAGTTTTTTCCAAGTGCGTCTTTAGTGTTTGCTTGGATGTGGGCATCTTAGTGTTGCTGGCAGGTTCAGGGATGCGCTTCAGCATCCTGGGATCTGTGGGTTTTGCCCTTGCGAAATTCAAACTTCCTTGGCCCAGGGGGACATGTCACCTAAGGACATGGACAGTGACCCATCTCTGTGGTCCATGGACCATCCTCTTGGCACCCTTCTCCTTCAGATCTGGATTTCCGGCCAGGCCCATGGTGCCTGGCTGTGCCCGAAGGGCTCCCAGCTTCGAGGCGGGTCAGACAGAGGCAGATGGTTGCCCCATGCTGTGAGCTGAGACCTGGAGACTCATTGCATGAGTGGCTGCAGGCGCTGAGCAAGCACAGGGCAGCATTGTTGTCCCGTGGTGGTCAGCGGTGTGGCTGAGCCGTCTCTGCTCCCCCCACATCTCTGCACATGGCTACCTCCCTGCAGCTGGACCCAGCAGCCCCTGGAGCACAAGGTGAAGCCTTTTGGGGCAAAACTAACCATTTTTTTGGGAAAAAAAAAAAGACTTTTTTTTCCTTTGGCTGGGCTGGCTGGCATCGCTGGGGAGCTGTGCCATTGTGGCTGGAGGTGGCACAGAGGATGCTGGCTCCATCCCTGCAGTAGCATCAAACTGTAGCATCATGGAATCACAGAATAGCTTGAGTTGGAAGGCACCCATAAGGATCATCGGGTCCACCTCCCTGCTCCTTGTGGGACTACCCAAAACTAAACCATGTGACTAACGGTGTTGTCCAGATGCTCCTTGAACTCTGACAGGATTGCTGCCGTGACTGCTTCCCTGGGGACCCTGTTCCAGGGACCGACTACCCTCTTGGGAAAGAACCTTTTCCTAATGTCCAGTCTGAACTTCCCTTAACGCAGCTCCATTCCATTTCCGCATGTCCTGTCACTGGTCACCAGAGAGGGAAGATCAGCACCTCCCCTCCACTGTCCCCCTCAAGGCAGGGACGGTGTAGACTGTGATGAGGGCACCCCTCAATGATGAGGTCACCCTGAGCGATGAGGTCATGTGTCAGTGATGAGGTCACCTGGCAGCGATGAGGTCCCCCCTCAGCCTTCTCTTCTCCAAGCTGAACAAACCAAGTGACCTCAGCCGCTCCTTGTAAGTCTTGCCCTGGAGATCCTTCACCATCTTGGTTGTCCTCCTCTGGACACACTCCAATAGTTTGATGTCCTTCTATTGAGGCGCCCAAAAGTGCACGCAGGACTCGAGGTGGGGCTGCACCAGTGCAGTGCAGAGTGGGACAATCATCTCCCTCAACCGCCTCGCGGTGCTGTGCTTGATGCACCCCAGGACATGGTTGGCCCTTTGGGCTGTCAGGGCACGCTGTTGACTCCTGTTTAACTTGCCATCAACTCAATCCCCCAGATCTCTTTCCACGGGGCTGCTCTCCAGCCTCTCGTCCCCCAGTTTGCATGTAACCAGGACAACCCCGTCCCAGGTGGAGAATCCGGCACTTGCTCTTGATATACGTCAAACGGTTGGTGAGTGCCTAGCTCTCCAGTCCATCCAGATCTCTCTGCAAGGCCTCTCTACCCTTGAGGGAGTCCACAGCTCCTCCTAGTTTAGTATCGTCAGCAAATTTACTTAATGTACATTCAACTCCCACATCCAGATCATTTATAAAAACATTAATTGAGCCCTGGGGGACCCCACTGCTGACTGGCTGCCAGCCTGATGTCACCCCACTTACTACAATTCTTTGAGACCAACCTGTCAGCCAGTTGCTCACCCAACCTATGATGGACTTGTCTAGCTGGGTGCTGGACAGTTTATCCAGAAGCATACTGTGAGAGACAGTATCGAAAGCTTTGCTAAAATCCAAGCCGCCACATCTACTGGCTTCCCTTGGTCAACTACATGGCTCACCTTGTTGCAAAAGGAAATTACGTTGGTTACGCAGGACTTTCCCCTCGTGAAACCACGCTGGCTGTGACCAATGACCGCATTGTCTCTCAAGTGTTTTTCAGTAACTCCCAGAATAACCTTCCCCAGAATTTTACCAGGCACTGAAGTGAGACTGACAGGCCTGTAATTACCAGGGTCTTTCTTCTTACCCTTCTTGAAAACGGGGACGACATTTGCCAGCTTCCAGTCAACTGGGACCTCAACCCAAGACAGTTGAAAAACAGTGGAGAGAGGTCCTGCAATGACATCGGCCAGCCCTTCCAGTGCCCTGGGATGAATACCATCGGGCCTTGTAGCCTTCTGTGCAGCCAGCTGGAGCCGCAGGTCTTGAAAAAAGTCCAGGGATGACTGGGAGTTTGTCATCCCCCCAGTCACGGTCTTCCAACACAGGGCTCTGGGGGTCCCATCACTGGTGTCAAAGAAGGAGGTGAAGAAGGCACTAAACATCTCCACTTTGTCCATGTCCCTACATGTGAAGTGACCAACCTCATCAAGCAGCAGACTAATGTTATCTCCAAACTTACTTTTGCTGTTAACATATTTAAAAAAGGCCTTTTTGTTGTCCTTCACAGTGCTGGCCAGCTTGGACGCTAATTGAGCTTTGTCTGCACGAATTTTCTCCCTACAGTGGTGAAGAGCATCTCCATAGTCCTCCCGTGTCGCCTGTCCTTGCTCCCAATGTCCCTATGCTTTCCTTTTCCGCCTGAGTCCCACCAGCAGATCCCTGCTCAGCCATGCTGGCCTTCTGTCCTGCTGGCTTGACTTCCAACACTTTTCAAACCACTCCATGTCAATGCTCTGTTTGGAGCCTGGCTCCGGCGCTGGTGGCACCACCGTAGTGCTGGTGGCTTCTCAGCATGGGAGAGCAGGAATTGCTGTGAGCCAGTAGAGGGGAGAAGCTCATTAGAGGCGGAAGGCTAACTGTCTCAGACATGCCCAGGGAGCAGGGAGTCTTTGGGCCACGTGGAATCGCAGCTGACTGGCCTGGCGAGCATCGGCCTCCGTGTCCTTTGGGTTTGGAGGTGCCAGGGATGCTCCCCCCGCACCGGCCCCTCACCAGGCTGTGAAAAAGAGTAAGCAAAAGGAAATTTAACAGCTCTCTCGATTTGATCTGCTAATCTGCATACGAACACTTCCTTTTCTGTCGCCTCGACGACTGCACAGGCAGAGCCGGAACAGCCGCCCCCATCGAGGTGCCGCCGATGCCGGGAGCTGCCCCATGCCCAAGGTAGGGGCTTCACCGGAGCGAGGGGGAGGATGCTGGGGGTCAGCGCAATGCCGGGGGCTTGCTGGGGTGCTGAGCTGCTCCCCACGAAGGCAAAATCCACTTGAAGCGACACCTGCACCCTGCCATTTTGTGAGGGCGCAGCGAGGGAACGATGACCTCTCTGGCTCGGTGATGGCAGGGATGGCCTTCAGCATTGCCGGGCTGTGCTGGGTGGCAAGCGAGGTCAGGGCAAGGACCTGCATCGGGTGATCCAAGAAGTAAAAGGATTATTTACTGCAGAACATTCTAATGGGGATATGGTGGCTGTCCCTTGCCGGGCGTCAGAGGGCAGCCTTTGCAGGCAGCTGCCCACGGCGCTGCCTGCTGCACTGCTGCTCCTGCCCCAGGAGGCTCGGGCTGCGCTGGCCATCGCCAGCCTCAGTGCCTCGAAGCGTCAGTCCCATCGCTGCATCCACAGTAAAACTGGGTGTGCATTGGGGTTGCACCCTGGCACTGCTGGACTCGCAGCCTCTCTCCCCAGCTGCTTTCGGTGCGTCGGCGTTACCGCAGCGGGCGTTGCTGCGAGCGACACCGGGTGCGGCGTTGCAATGGATGCAAATCTTGCTGCCAGCCACCTTCCCCCTGCTCTGCACCGGGGACACTTCCTCCTCCCCAGCAAGCCCCGGCACCGCGGTAGAGCATGTCGGCCACCCTTCTGGCTGGCAGGCTGCTCGCCGGGAACTTGTAGTGAGGTGCGAGTCCCTGTTGGGGCAGGGGGAAGGCAAAAGCCCCTGCGGTTTTACAACCTTAATGATAAAAAACTGGATGTGTAGGGCATCCCGCACCCCCGTTGCTGCGGCAAACACCTTCCTCCTCACACCACGCTCGCATCCACCGCTGGTGCAGCCACTTGGTTCTTCCAGGCTGGGGCTTTGCCACCACAATGGCTTCGGTGGGGCTTGGCTGCTGGGGGTGGGGGGAAGCTGCCGGGCCCCCATCTTTGTCCTGCAGCCAGTGTGTGGGAAAGGGCCAAGGTCTTGGGGGACATGGATGGGGGCTCCGGGGAGCTGCCCGGGTCCTGGGTGCCTTTTGCAGGAGAGGACCACGGTGATGCCCACCCCACTGCTCATCGCCTTCATCCTCTGCCTCGCCACCTGCATACTGCAGGGTCAAGGTAGGGCTGTCTCACATCCCAGCTTTGGGCTGGGCACTTCTGGGGCCATTCAGGGCTCCTCGAGCTGGGGCAGGATGGGGAGCAGGGCAGGGTGCTGTATGCTGAGGCTCAGCTGCCCAAACAGCTCCGCTAGAGCAGGAGGAGACGGAGAGACACATGGACATCCTGGAGGAGTTGCTGCAGCAGGGCTGCAGCGGCGCCCACCACGCCAGGGAGAGGTGAGCACCAGCTCCTGCCCCACTGTCCCCCAGACCCCCCACATCTCCCCACACCCACAGGGGCCAGATTCTGCGGCACCCTGCCCCGAACACCCTCCCCGTGCAGGTTAAATCAGCTGGAGAAGAACCTGACCCGCTGGAAGAAATACAACTTCACAGGCAGCATGATTGAGACCTACATGTTCAAGTTCAGAACAGACCAATTCAGAGGGTTAAACCTCAGCAGCAGCATGGTTGGTCCCCCTGCGCTGCTGAGGCTATTCCCAGGGGATTCCTGTACCCGCTGGCCCCCTCCGTCCCTCCATTCCTGCTGGGAGGTGCTGGGGGGATACTGTGGTGTCTGATGCTTGCCCACATGGGGTTTCCATCATCCTCCAAGGATGCTTTATGCCAGCAAAGCCTCCTGAGACGCGGTTCTGCCAGGGTGCCACAGGCAGCCAGGGCTGCAGGTCCCCAGCACTGTTGCTGGGTTAAACCTGGGAGCTTCTAAAGCTGGGGGGGGCGTTCTGCAGCCAAAAGCCAGGATTTCCATCCTGAAGCTCTTCTGATTTATGAAAAGGGAAGCCCTGGCCCCCACCTCCCCGCAGTAGGAAGGGAGAGGGAAACTGTGGTGGGGAGCGCATGGGGTGACTTCCTTGTCCCGGTGCAAGGGGGTCGTGCAGTGGCACCATGGCACTTCCCCCAGCCGTGGGGCTGCCCTGCCAGGGAAGGTCCGACTGCTCCATCCCAAGGTCCCTTCCTGCAGGACAAGGCAGGTTTGGCAGGCAGGGGTGCCTGCCTGCCAGTTGGGACCCTCCGCTCAGGACCTGGGAGCAGAGACCATCCCAGGGAGCCCACCAAGGCGTGAAATCCCACTGGGAAACATCCTGGCGTGATGCTGTTTGCTCCACATCTGCATCTGCAATGCACAATGCTTCACAGCGGAGGCGGCAGGACAGGCATGCCCACCCATGGGTGACAGACCCCCCCTGCCCCAGCCCACCATGTGTTATGGGCTGGGAGGGCTCCGGCATCCAGATGGCAGCAGCTGCCGTATCTCCGGCATCCGCAGGCACCATGGCAGAGTGGGAGCTGCCACAGGGCCTGGGGGATGACACAGGGCCACACTGGTAACTGGGGTGGCTGTGCTGGGGGGGTAGCCAGGGCAGCACCTTGAGCCCCCCGGAGCCAGCCGAACACAGCGGCTGAACCCATCTCTCCCCTGCCCACCGGCGCAGAATGAGAAGCCAGGTGGTGGCAGGAGGTTCAGGCACGCCATGAACTTCCCGGCGGAGCTGGTGAAGGGCAACCAGGCACGGGGAGCAGAGCAGGAGCTTGTCTGCATCTACATCCACAGCCCCTGCATCTTTCAGGTGAGACGCAGGTCCTCACATGGACCCCTCTAGCATCCTTGTCCAACAGCAGGCCCACCCCATCACGCTCCCGCCGCTAAGATGGTCAGGGCGGGTGGGATGTCCTGGGGACCCGGGACTCTCCCTGCAAGCACCCCGACTCTTGCAGGACTCCCACAACAGCTCCGTGCTGAACAACGACGTGGTGGGAGCCTTCCTGCAGAGCGGGCGCGTGGCCGGGCTCAGCCGCCCCGTGAAGATCCAGTTCTGGCACGACACGGTGCTGGTGAGCAGGGCTCCACTGCCGGCACAAGCTGGGGGGGCCCCAGCACCAGCGTTTCCCCTGCAGTTGGGGAAGAGAAAGTGTCCTTTCTTTGCTTTGGGACCAGAAGGCTCCTGGGGTCCCCAGGGAGCAGCAAGGGTCCCCAGCTGTCCCCCTCTGTCCCCTTTCCACCAGGATGCCTCCAATGCCACCTGCGTCTTCTGGGAGCCTGGAGCTGGTAAGCATGGCCACAGCCAGGAAGGGCACAAAGCCAGCTCGGTGCCCCTCGATGTCCCCGACCCCTGGCCGCTGTGCCTCCTCCAACGGTGGCTCTCCGGCAGGCGCAGGCAGCACGGGCAGCTGGAGCAGGGAGGGCTGCGAGACCACGCACAGGGAGGGCACCGTTATCTGCCACTGTGACCACCTCACCTACTTCGCCGTCCTGCTGGTCCACATCCCTCCTTCCCCCTTTCTCCTTCCCTCTTTTTCCTTCCTTCTTCCTCCTACCCCCATGCTCCTTCCTCCTTCCCTCCTTTCTGTTTCCTCCTTCCTCCTCCTTCCTTCACTCATTCCTTCTTCCTCCTCCCCTCTTCCTCCTTCCCTTGTTCCTTCCTTGCCTTTTCCTCATTCCCTCTTCCTCCTTTCTCCTTCCTCCTTCCCTATTTCCCTCTTTCCCACTTCCCTCTTCCCTCCTTCCATCTTTCTCCATCCTCCATCCTCCATCCTCCATCCTTATTTCTCCTTTCCTCCTTCCATCTTCCTCTTTTCATCTTCCTCTTTTCTCCTTCCCTCCATCATTCCTCCTCCCTGGAGGTGTGGGTGTAGGTGGGTGTGGGGGCACAGGTTCCGTGTCGGGGTATGGGGTGTATGGGGGGTTACGGGGTGTATGGGGGGCGTTCTGCAGGAGGGTGTTGCCAGGGGGTGGTTTTGCAGCCCCCTCCCCCCCCCAACCTTTCCAGGGGGTGGGTGCTGCTGCGGGTGCTGCCCCAGCTCACCCCCTCCATCCTGGCAGATCCCGGCGGGCGCCCTGACCCCGGCCCAGCTGGCATCGCTCACCCACATCACCACCGTCGGCTGCTCCCTCTCGGCCACTGCCACCCTCTGCACACTCCTGCTCTGCTGCTTCTCCAGGTAGAGCCATTGTGGTGGCCATGCCATGTGTGCCATGCCTGACGCACTGGGCTATGCCATGCCGTGCCGTGCCATGCCATGCCGTGCATGCCTTGTGCCATGCCATACCCTGCCATGCCGTGCCATGCATACAACACTGTGCTGTGCCGTGCCATGCCGTGCCATGCCGTGCCATGCATACCGCATTGTGCTGTGCCGTGCCATGCCATGTCATTCCATGCCATGTGTGCCTCGCTGGGTTGTACCATGCCATTCCCTGCCGTGCCATGCCATGCTTCACCATGCCATGTGTGCCACACTGTGCCATGCAGTGCTGTGCCATCTGGCGGGCACCCACCAGCACGCCCTGCCCTCCCCCTCTTGCAGGCAGTGGCTGAGGGACAACACGACCAGGATCCACATGCACCTCCTGGCCGCGCTGCTCCTGCTCAACTGCAGCTTCCTGCTGAGCACACCGCTGGCCGCCGGTGCCGAGGGGCTCTGCCAGGCCACCGCTGCCCTGCTGCATGCCAGCCTTCTCTGCGCCCTGGCGTGGATGGCCGCTGAGGCCTTCCACCTTCTCCTCCTCCTCGTCAAGGTCTACAACATCTACATCCAGCACTACCTCCTCAAGCTCTCTGTCTTCGCTTGGGGTGAGTGGGCACCTGCCTGGCCCTGCCTGCCTGTGGCACGGCTGCCCCAGCACGGTCCCACACAGCCTCTCCCTGTGCCCACAGGTCTGCCCATGCTGGTCGTGGTGGCTGTTTTTGTCTTCAAGAGAGATACATATGGGTACCACGCCATCAGCACCTCTGAAGACTACAGGAACACAACTATGTGAGTGAAGGGGGCTGCCAGCTCCCCGGGCACCCTGGGCACACTGGGCACCCCATGGACCCTGGGCACCTTGTGGACCCCAGGCACCCCCGGCACATCACGTGCTCCAGGCACCCCATGGACCTTGGGCATGGCATGGTCCCAAGGCACAGCATGCACCCTGGGCATCCTGGGCACGGCACGGACCCCAGGCACAGCACGGACCCCGGGCACAGCATGGACCCCAGGCACAGCACGGACCCCAGGCACAGCATGCACCCTGGGCACCCCAAGCACACCGTGCACCCCATGCAGCCTGGCCACCCCGAGCACATGGGGCTGACCCAGGGCTGGGGCCAGCAGGGGCCAGCCATAGCTCTGCCAGGTGCCACTTTTTGGTGAGCCCAGCTCTTGCCGCATGCCCACCTTCATCTCACCGCATGTGGGGGCACCCTTCTCGGGGTGCTGGCCCTTGTCCCCAAGAGAGTCCCCTTCCACCAGGTGCTGGCTCACCAGCTTGCCGGCCCATTACGCCACCCTCTGCTATGCCGGCCTCATCCTGCTCTTCAACACGCTGGTGCTGGGGAGGGTGGTGATGATACTGCGGAGGATCAGGCAGCAGAAGGGGCAGGCGTGGAAGGACTGGGTGACGGTGCTGGGGCTCACCTGCCTGCTGGGCACCACCTGGGGCTTGGCCTTCTTCAGGTTCGGCGTCTTCTTTGTCCCCCAGATCTATGTCTTCACCATCCTCAACTCCCTGCAAGGTCGGTGGGGAGCACTGGGGGG
>VYZM01018157.1:121283-133705 GCA_013398915.1 Dromas ardeola
GACTGGTGCCGGGGCGCTCAGCGGGGGAGGGAGCGAGCGGGCCGGCTGACTGGAGCTAAGGGGTGCTCCATAGGGGGATTTGGGATGCCCCCTGCTCCAGGAGATACGGGGACATCGTACCTCCCCGTGCCTTAGTGGTGGGTGCGGTCTCCGTCCGGGCAGGGCTGGGGTTCCCTGCCCATGGCCAAGGCGTGAATTGTCTTGTGGAGCTTCCATCCCTGCTACACAGGCTCGCCCTCGCCTGCCCCGCCACCCCTCGCCCCTGTCCCGGAGCCAGGCTGAATTCCTGGGCTGCGGGGCCACGAAGCCCCCAGAGCCGCCCGGGACCAGCTGCTCCCGACTGCTGCCGATGGTGCAGCCGAGCCCTGCGAAGCCACCGCGCCCTGCGTGCGGCCACCGCTTCCCACCCCGGGGGACCCACCAGCATGCCCCATTCCTCCTCCACTTCCCAGCATCCCCGCGGGACCGCCAGTGTGTCTCAACAGGGTGATCTCCCTCCCCTAAAATGCCTGTTGGGGGGATTCCTCCTGCGACATCTCAGCTTGCTGCTGCCGGTCCTGGCACGCCGCTGCGGGATGTGGGATGCTCTGGGTGCTCCGTGCCCACAAGCTGCCCCTCCAGAGGGACCAGCAAAACCCAGTGAGACCAGCTGGAGAATTGAAATGAAGTCTCCTGGAATAACCTCCTGGCAACAAGTCCGAATAGCTGTTGAGGAGGGAAGGCAGCCAAAGCCCGTTTCACGGTCTGAGGACTGCAGTAACCCCCCTCCAAGCTGCACTGCCAGTGGGGAGCCAGGAGTGTTTTGGAGACTGGGGTGGGGGGGAGGGCAAATCCTTTAAGCCCGGGACTGCAGCCACCGTGGGTTTTGCCATGCCCCTTGCTGGGTTTGCAGCTCCCATATGAATTAAGCCAAGGCCTAAAAATGCTGCATACTTGGTTGCAGTCCAGCTCTTAATCCCACAGCCCAGGGGCTGCTATTTGCAGAGCAACAGGTTTGCAAGCAACTGCCTGCTGCTGGGACGGGGACCCCGGGGCTGGCAAGCCCTGCACCTTGCGGTGGCACCCGTGGGTGTTGGAGGGACAGAGCCCTGCAGGGTTTGCAGACAGGCTGTGTGACTCCTGGCGTGCCAGTGCCCGGTGGTACCAGCTGGGCAGCAGCCTGCCAGCGCCTGTTTTTCGGCAGAACTCTGATCCGCCAAATCCTTTCCCATCATCTTGCCAACAGCTGGGGTTTGTCAGGGATCCGGGGGGGCCCGTGGCCTCTTACCTGGCTCCTCGGGTGCTGCAGCCTTCATCCTGGCTGTTCTTGGCTTTTCTGTAGGTGGGAAAAGCCTGCCAGGATCGGGTTCACCCTTGCTGGGCTCCAGGTTGGGTGCTTCTCGTGCCAAATGCCTGGGAGCCTGATTTGGGGTGGTCCTGGGCTGCTTGCGCTGCCTCGTACCTCCCTTCCCCAGCACCCATGGCATGGGCAGGCGATGGGGACCTTGCTCCTGTGGAGTGGGACGAGACCTGGGGGGGGACAGGGTGCTTTGGAAGGGATTTAAAACCTGGGAGGCTGGTTTGGGTGGATGGAAGGTACAAACTGACGTGCAGGCAGAGGCCAAGGGGTTGCTCCTGAAGAAGGCTGAGCAGTGGGAGCGTGCCGTAAGGATGCCTGTCTGTACCCCCCGAGGCTGGTGATGTGCAATGGGGTGCTGGGGGAGGACAGCCTGCACCGCTTTGTTCCCATTTCTCAGCAACCCTCAATTTGCCGCAGGCGTACCTGGTCCTTCGCAGACCATTCGCAGCCCTGCCAAAGTCGCAGGCTTTGCATGCTGCCGAGCCGGGTGCTGTGTTGCCCAGGCACTGGAGGAGGAAGCACTGGTTTAGTTGGCTGCAATATTTCTGCTTGTGGTGTTTTTTAGGAAATGGAAATTTTCTTTAATTTTGAACATTAAGACCCAGCTTTAAGCAAAACCTCCATCTTGAGAGCCTCAGACGCTGGTGGTCTGCCTGTGCCAGCCTCCCCTTGGCTCTCCCCACGCCTGCTCGGGAAGGGATGGTTGCCAGCGGCTGGCGAAGGATGGATCTGGCAGGGAGCTGTGCCGCTCCCGTGGGAATCTTTGTCAGGTCTGGTTTTGTCCCGTTGGCAAAGCTCAGCTCGCGGGTGCTGGGTCTTCTGTGCAACCCCATGGCCTGGGAAAAGCCGATCCTGCAGCACAGGCTTGGCATGGCGGGGCTGCCGGCGCGGCGCAGCTGCTACTCAGCTCCTTGGGCATTAACAGTCGCGCTGGGTCAGACCCTGCCGCCCACCGGTGACGGGAAAGGCTCACATACCGATGGCGTGAATAACGTGTGGGCTGGCCCCTGCTCACACAGGTCACCGGCCAAGGACAAGGGCACTTTGTGAAGCAGCAGGGTGACCGACGCTGGGGCATCCCCTCTGCGGGGGGGTCCCCGCTGGGGTCCCCACCTCCTCCGGTAGCTCCAGCCCCAGTGCACATGGTCTGCGGCCCCTGCAGTGGAGGCTGGTCGTGCAAAGCACTTTTGCGTCTTGGGGAGCCTGTCCTGGCTTGCCTCTCTGTGCCTCAGTTTCCCCACCTGGTTCCTGAGTCCTTGCCTGCGTAACAGGCTGCAGGTGACGAGCTGCATGCTCATTAGCATCTCGAGGAACAGAGCGTCACCGTATTTTTCTAACAGACCTGGTAGGAAAACAGGGGTAAAAGTCCCTGGATCTCCCCGTTTCCGGTGTTTGTTTGAGGCGTCAGAGCATCTTCCCTTCTCCTTGGGAAAAACATCACGTCCAAAAGCCACGTGCCACCTCCAAAAGCTTAAATACCTGCTGCCAAGTCACCCAGAGCAGTAAGGTGGCACTAAACACCAGGCGCTTTTTTTGTGTGGTTTTTTTTTTTTTTAGGTTGTTTTTTCTCATTTGCCCCCAGGTTTAGAGCCCACAATATTATTCCTTGGCTTTTCTTTCTGAGACCGGTGTGTTCTTTTAATGGTGATGGGAGGATACAATGTGATGCTCGGGACTGAGCTTCCCTCTGTGCTGGCAGTGAGAGAGCGTGCTCCTGACTGCGTAGCCCCGGCAGGTGCCTGCCACCTCTTTTTACATTATCTGGCTGATTTGGGGGCCAAACTAGGAGGTTTTTTATGCAAACTAGGAGGGTTTTTATGCATTATTGTTCTTGGAGGAGCTCAGCCCCCAGGCTTTGGCTGGGGCAGCAGGTAAAACCATCCTGGCCAGGGGATGATGGAGAGGAGGTAGGGTTGGTGCCGAAGGGGGTCCCTGCTTGGTCACTGCCATAGCACGGGGCTTTTGAAGATGGATGTCACTGGGGAGGTGCCCTTGTGGCAGTGGGGACATGCAGCATCGCTGGATACCCGGGGACAGTGATGTCATGCGTCCCCATGGCCACCCGGGGATGGGAAAATGACAGGGCAGGATCCAGCCCTGGTGTGGGCT
This sequence comes from Dromas ardeola, assembly GCA_013398915.1. Lineage (NCBI taxonomy): Eukaryota > Metazoa > Chordata > Aves > Charadriiformes > Dromadidae > Dromas > Dromas ardeola. The sequence goes on from VYZM01018157.1 coordinate 124,732, forward strand.
CGGTGCATCTGGCTCCCTCCAGTGCTGCTTATCGCTGGCACGGATGGGAACCGTGTTTTCCCACTGTGAAACCATTTTCGGGGGATTTTCTCTCGCTATTGTTCAGCTCAGGAAACAGCAATCGGCGTCGGGGCGACCGGGACCATATAGGGCTCAGAGGGGAAATACCAGCTCCCCCACCCACAGCCCTGCAGGGATTGCTGGTCCTGGTTGAGTAACAGCTGAAAGGGGCTGATCCTGTCCTCCGACCACCCCAATAAAATCCCAACGGAGCTAGTGCAGCGGGATGGGCCGAAGCCTCGTTGGAATTCAGCATTCCCCATCTGGAGGGGAAGCTTTCCCGGCATGCCGGCTCTGTGCCATCATGACACGGTTGGCATTCGCATGCCGCTCCGTTGATTTTAAGCAATCCAGGTGTTTTCCATCACCATGGCATTTTTCCACCCTGGATCTGTGCTTTTCAGGTACACGTGCATGATTCCCAAGCGTGTGGCAAGGCACCGGGATTCCAGCCCTGCCCACATCCAGCTACTGCTGCCAAGTCTTGCCTGTGCCGTACCTTCTCAGCCCACAATGGGGAACCTCGTTAGCACCACACTCAATTATACTCATGGCAGCAGGTTAATTAACAACCCAAAGCTCCTGTCTTCCGGTGATAACTGCTGCAAGAAGCAGACAGGAAGGGGGCAAGTGGGCTGTGCCTGCGGTGATGCACCAGCGCAGGATGTGACCTGGATCCGTGCTGGCCAGAGAAACCTCCGGGAGAAATCCGTGCTGGTGGGAGAAACTTCCTAACAGTGATGCTGAGTTTTCAAGCAAGTGGTTTTCCCCCAACCTTCCCATCTGACAAACCTTGGGTGCCTGGGAGAGCTCACCAGCCTTTGCAGGTGTTGCTGGTGGGTGCCCTGGCACCCTCCCACAGTGAATGAAACGGTGTTCGGCCCCTGGGTGGGTTTCGGGAAGGGCGCTTTGAGAGCGGCACAGGAGTGGGATGCAGCAGTGGCAAACTGGGTGCCAGCTTGGCTTTGGGCATCGACAAGTGTTTGGCTCTGCCGGCTGGTCCGGCAGCCCCCACCGATGCTGTCCCACCCTGGGGGGGGTTCTGCTGGTTGCCAGACCCTGGCAGGATGGGTCCCACCAGCCTCGGCCGGTCGCTGGGCTGACAGCAGGGTGAGGAGGAGGCGAAGCTGGGTGCGGCGCAGCGGCCTGGAGGTGCAGTTCGCGGCGTGGGGAAGGCAGAAAGTGTGATGGGGAGGCTGGGGCTGGGTGGAGCGTGTGGGTGAGGCGACACCCTGGGGTGCTCAGCGCTGGCCCGGGTGCAGGTCACAGGAGACCCACCTGCATATAAAGACAAAGAAAAGGGTGGTGGAGCAGAGCTCAGGATGAAGAGATGGGGAAAGGGGGTGTGGAGGACGTTGCCCAGCTGGTTGCGAGGGGAAGAAGGGGTTTGGCAGCCGTGGTTGCTGTGCCAGCATTGGCAGGGCGAGCCTGGGAGAGCCCGTTTTTGCTGAGCTGAAATGATGGAGTGGTTTGCAACGTGCCTGACTGCTTGGCTGATCTGCAGGACCTGAAAGCACCCGAGAAAATAATTTCAGGGCTTGCGAATGAGGAAACCACTGTTTCCTTCTGTTCTCATTACTGCTGATAAGAACCCACGGCCAGAACCGAGATGTGAAGCAGGGAGTGGAAGAGGGGACCCTTCCCGTGCTCAGTGGTTGGCAGTTGGTGCCTGTGCTGGGGCGGTGGGGCACCCTCCCCATGCCGAGAGCCCGGGGACCCGGCTGCCGGCCTCCCTCATCCTTCCAGCCCGCAGTCAGGTGGGTGCCCACTGCTTGTGGCTCCTCCTGGTGGCAGAGGCACCGGGGAGCTGGCTGTGACACCAGCCCTTGTCCCACCGGCACAGCCTTCGCTCTCCATCCCCTGACCCCATGGCATGGGTAATATTTAAATATTCACGTGGCCCCTTTTCTTTGTACCCTTCCAGGCTCTGCTTTCTTCTCGGAGGCTCAGCCAAAGCAGAGAGCTGCCTGGGATGAAGGTTCTCCTTCTGCTCCTTCTCTCCCCCCTCCAAGGTAAGTGGTCCCCAGCTATGTCCTGATCCGGGCTGATGAACCAGGTTTGGGCTGCTGGACATAATTGGCAGCCCCAAAAATTGGCTGTGACCATGGCTTCCACAGATGTGAAACATCTCATGGGCTGACATGCCTCTGGTGGGGTCTCTGGGACGGAATAGGTCTTTTCCAGAGTAAGGAGATGATCTCCACCCATCCCTTCTGGAGGTGGAGAGCTCCTCTGTTGGTCTGTGCTGACGCAGGTGGTGGCACCTAGGAGAAGGTGGCACCAAGAGATGGGAAGTCCTGCTGCCCCAGGAGCCTGGGCTCCCCAGCAGAGACTCCCAGCATGGCCATGGGGACACTGGGGAGGTGGCCGGCATCACTCAGCCCATCTAGGACTGGGTTGGGATGTCTGGGGCAGAGAGCCTAGCATGCCACATGTGATGGCTGCCACGGGGGTGCAGTGTTTGCCAGGGGTGGCCGCCCCTCCGGTTGAACCAGCATCTCCGTGTGTTTGTGCACCGCAGGGGTGGGAGCCAGCAGCCACCGGGAAGAGGACTTCCGCTTCTGCGGTGACCGAAACCAGACCCAGAACAGCTCCGTCATCTACGAGCATGGCCCTGCCACCATCTCCATCGAGAACACAGCCCAGGCGCTGATAATAAAAAGGCCCTTTTTGCCAACCAGGAGAAACTCTTACTACAAGTACAGCTTGCCCCCTGCTTTGGGCAGGTACCGCTTCTGCGTCTACTGGTTCAAGGCCAACAGGACCCTGAAGCTGGCGTACGGGAAGCAGAGCTTCAGCCTGGGTGGGGACCCATCCAGCAGCATCACCCGGGGGAAGGAGAGTCAGAAGACTGAAAGAACCAGCACCTCCATCTTCAATGTGTCCTACATCTCAAAGGGCGGGAAGAACACATCCCTTGACAGTGCATCTGAATACTTCTTCCCTTGTAGAGGCAATTATTTTAATGAAACAAAGGGTTCGTTTCATCCCCAGCTTGTTCTAGCCATCAGCACAGCATTGGTGGTGTCCTAGTATATAGTATAGCATGATGATGTGAAGACACAGCTGAAGGGTGATGGAAGGGGACATAGGTTTGCTTGAAGCAGCCTAGAGGCAGGCCTGGCACCCAGGCTCCCTAAAGATCATGATGGAGGTTTTCATGTGTTTCACCCCTTGAAATCGTGGGCTTTGCAGAGGTCTCCAAGGGTCCTGCCTGCACTGCTAGGCACCTAGCTAGCCTCAGCCAGCCTAGTCACGATGGCGCTGGGGGGAGCTGCGCTCCAGGTGGCAGAAGCCCTCTGGGTTGGGGTCTTCATCAGCGTCCTGGGCTTGAGGTCACCTTGAAGCCCTCTGCTTTCTGCTCCCATCAGGGCTGTGCCCAGTTGGTTCGGGGCACGGGGAAGCTGGCTCTTGCCTGTGCATCTCACGGCATTTCCTTTGATGTGCTCATCAGCCTCTCCAGAGAGTATGCCCATCTGTGAGGAAGACGTGGAAGAGCAGCTCACCGCCTTGGACAGCCTCATCGCCCAGCCCCCAGCACCAGCAGTGGGAGCCCCGGAGCAGCAGATGCTTCGGCAGTGAGTTCCCATCTTGTGCAGTTCCTGCTGGTGCAGTGCCTGCTGCATCCTGCTCACTGTACCCCTTCCCTGACAGCAAACTCGGTGAGCTGGAGAAGATGTTGGCTGAGGTGGAGCTCGAAGGGCAGAACCAGACCTTTGGGAAGGCCACTGTGCATGCGACTGTACTGAGGGTCCAGCCCACTCGGGCTCCTCAGCATCTGGCCTTTGTTTCCCAAAGAGAGGTGGGTCCTGGGCAGCCTTCCCTGCTGGTCTTGGTCCGCCAGCATCCTCTCCCATCCTCTCTCCTGACGAGTCTCTGCTTGCAGGAGGGCGGAGAGGTCCATGGCTTTGCAGTGGACCTGCCAAGCAGCCTGTTCATGATGGCGAAAGAGAGGGAGGACTGGGTAGAGCACAGGGTGCTCCTCATGGACATCAACAGCCAGACCATGTTCCAGGTAATGCCAATGCACATGGCATGGTGGGGTGGCCTTGCCATGCCAGGGGATACAGTGGTACAGGGCAGCAGGGATTCCACCTAGAGCAAGGTGCTGGTGCTCACTCGGAGAAGAGGCTTTAAAGATGAGCTAGAAGCTTGACAGGGAAAGAGGCATGGGACCTCCTTCTTGGGGACTCTCACCTGCTTCATGCCCAGCAGCAATCCCTTCCCATGCTGCCATTGCCTCCTCTTCTCCTATAGGATGAAAACAGCAGCCATGTCCTGGGTGACAAGGTGGTCGGCATCTCCCTGGTGGACACAGTGGTGGCCAATCTCTCCGACCCAGTGGTCCTCACTTTATTCCACGACCCGCTGCCGGTAGGTTGGGAAAACAGCCTCATCGAACCTGGTCCCACCAGGAATGTAGGGGTAATGAGGGCTCAGGCCCTGCCAGCTTAGAGAGTGGTCACCCCCAAGCAGGCCCATGCCCTTGGCCTGTCTGTACAGGGTCTGATGTGTCTTCTGGGACTGTATCACGATCATGGTTTCACCATGTGCACTGGTGGTGGTGCTGCCTACTCCTGTTCAGGAGGTGCTGCTTTGCAGATGTGTTGCCTCCAGGGCTGAGGACACTATGAGTTAACAGTCCTTTGGCTCAGGCATGGCCCTGTCAGGTGCCTGCTCAAAGCTGAACCCCTTGTTTGAAAAAGGGGACCTGGGAGGAAGTATCTGCTCTGTGAGCTGCCAAGAGAACAGTCTCTGCCTGGAGCCTGCTCCCATGATATGGGATGGTTTGTCTCCAGGGACCATCATGCCTCCTGCCCCACGTTCTCCCCTATCAAATGTGCTGGCCAGGCAACAAACCCACAGCTGCATCCTGATCAGGGCCCATGGTTTTCTCATTGCAGAAGAATATGACCTCGCTGTGCGTCTTCTGGCGGGAGGACACGACTGGTGAGTGCTTCTGCACTTGGGTGTGAAGCCAGGCACTGCTTTTGCTCCTGTAGCAGGGTACCGCAGACCTGCTGGTAGGGGTAAAAGTCTTTCTGCACCTCCCTTCCTCACTCCAGCTCCATAAACCTTTCCCACGGGATTGATGTCAGGTTTTGTCCTCCATAAGCTAACCTAAGAGCTTTCTGCCTTCCTGAGGATGGGTCCTGATGCTGAGGGTGCTATCAGGTGCTTGGCATGGGACAAGCTGGGACCCCCACTTTCTGCCCCTTCCCTCCGCCATGGATACTTTGCCCTGAAGATCCACAAACCCGAAGCAGATGTTCTTGCTGCTCACTGGACGCTCTCCCTTTCTCTTGTGCAGCCAGCTCTGGGAGCTGGGACAGCTACGGTTGTACCACAGTGACGGGAGGCAGCCAGACAGACTGCAGGTGCAACCACCTCACCTACTTTGCTGTGCTGATGGTGGGTAGTCCTTTCCTGCAGCTCCCTACATCTTTCCCACCAACTGTTCTTCCTCACCATGTCTTGTTCCTTCTCCTCAGGTATCCTCCCCAGAGATCACCTACATACACAGGGATTACCTGAGTATCATAACCTACATTGGCTGCCTGATCTCAGCTTTGGCATCCATTTGCACCATTTTCTTCCTCTACTTCAGGTATGGTCTTACAAGTCACCCCGTGCTCCCTGTTTGCATCCTGTCCATTGCCACTACACCTGGGTGGGCACAGTCTCTGCAAATGCAGTTTGTGGCCTGGCTAGAAGCATGATGAAGGAGCCATGCTTGAAGAAAAAGGAATTCTCCTTTCCAGAAACCACCCCCTTGCTCAGCTCTCCCACAGGGTGCTCAAAAACACCATCTGGTTTCAATGATTTCAGAAAATCAGGTTGTTGTAGTTGTTACGGACCTGGCCAGCAGAAGCCTGCAAAGATCTTTTCAATGGCTCGGTAGAGAGCATGAGTGTCTTCTCCTGAGTCATGTCACTGACCCTACGTGGATGATTCAGAGCTGAAATGAGGTCACTCCCTACCCCACAGTGGTCTAGACCTGAAATGCAGGGTCAGCTGCAGGGACCTGAATTCGCATGTGTAACGTGCGGTCCCACCTGTGGGGTTAGGGTCTCAGCCCCTGATGCCACCAGAGGGTCTCCTGGCTCTTCTGGCGCAGGCGAGTTGCCCCATGTGGAGCTGTGGGACACCGAGGATGCTGGCCAGGCGCAGTGGTAAGGTCTCCTCCCTCTTCCTTTTTCCAGAAGCAAGCAGCGAGACCAGATCACAAGCATGCACATCCACATGAACCTGCTGGGTGCCATCTTCCTCCTGGATGTCACCTTCCTCATCTCCGAGCACTTGGCTTCCAGCAGCAGTGAGGCAGTCTGCAGAGCTGGGGGTCTGTTCCTGCACTTCTCCCTCCTGAGCTGCCTCACCTGGATGGGCATCGAGGGCTACAACCTCTACCGGCTTGTGATCGAAGTCTTCAATGCCTACCATGACCACTTCCTTCTCAAGCTCTGCCTGGTGGGCTGGGGTGAGCATGGGGAGGGCAGAGACACCCTGAAGGCAGGAGAACAGGATGGAGGGGCACCATGCATGGTGCCTGGATGGGGATGGAGACATAGCTGGGGGGCAGCAGATGTCTGAGAGCAGAGGGGTCTCTCTGTCGAGGCTCGGTGGACAAGGAGACTCGGTGGCTGAGAGCAAAAGCTGGTGCTAGAGCAAGGGTGGGTCACCCACCAAGGGAGGCATGTGAGAGCCACTGTTTGGGGTCTTTAAATAGTAATGGGATGCTCTCTTTCTGAGAGAAACATCCAGGACAGCCCAGAGAGATGGGCTTGAGGTACTAAGCACCCATGCATCTCTGCTGTGCTTCGGGCAGGATGGCATGGTAGGAAGATCTCATGATCTTTTGTGGCCTAAAATCCCACGAGCCTGGGAGACCCTGGTTGGGGTTGGCGCAGCACAGTGCTCTCCCATGCCGGGGCTTACCCCAGGTGTCCTTTTTGCATGCTCCATCCTCGGTTCCCCTTTGGGAGGGAGGATATTGGTTTGCACTCTATATGGGGAGAAAGAAGCAACAAATCTTTCCAGAAGGACTGAAGGCCGGGGACTAGGGTGGCTACTTCACTCTGTTCTTGCCACCCAGGACTCCCTTTCTTCTGCGTGACGCTGATCTTCCTGGCTAGCTGGACGAACTATGGCCCCTTCTCCATTCCTATCTATGAATCCATTGGTGGCAAATCCACCAACGCAACCATGTAAGTCATGGGAAACGTGTTGCCTGGTCCCTGGTCTTAATTAAAGTCAACTGGCTAAACCTTCGCCATGTCCTACAGGCTTTTCTTAGCCCACCTGTGGCTTTTCTGGGTTTTTGTGCAGGATGGTGGTGGGGGATCCCCCTTCCTTGTTTAACTAAGCTGGGTGCTGGGTTTGCACCACACCGACCTGCTTCCCCCAACCCCTCCAACTCATGTCACTGTGGGATGACACAGCATAACCCTCTGCCCTTTCTTCTCCTTCCAGATGCTGGATCACGAGCCCCCTGATACATAATGTCGTGAACCTGGGTTTCTTCAGCCTGGTGTTCCTCTTTAACTCAGTCATGCTGGGGGCCATGGTCCGGGAAATCCTCCGGCAGAACAAGAAAGGCCACAAGCTCAAGCACGTCCTCGCCCTCTTTGGGTTGAGCATCCTGTTGGGCATCCCCTGGGCACTGGTCTTCTTCTCCTTCACCTCTGGCGTCTTTCGCCTTGTCTCCCTCTACATCTTCACCATCATCAACTCCCTCCAAGGTGAGCCTGGGATGCTGGGTTCCTCCAAAGAGCACTGGGGCTTTCATGGGGTATTGGTGGGGTGGTGATGGGTATGAGAGGAGCCATCCCTGGCAGGCTGGCTGGCTCGCTTTTGGCTGCTGTTGTCCCTTCGAGGGGGTTCACCCACCCTTCTTCTCCCCTCTCCCAGGTTTCCTCATCTTCCTCTGGTACTGGACCATGGTGCTGCAGGCGAGAAAGTCCCCTGACTCACAGAGCAGCTCTGACAGCGTCAAGCTGCAGCCCAACAGCAGCCAGAGCCACTTTGCCTGAGCCCCGCGATGGCTGTGCCACGCCGTGCCGGGGGTCCCCGCATGGAGGACAGCCGTGGGAAGGACCGATGCCGTCCGCTTTGCTACCGCATCCACCTCGTAGGGCTGCTAAGAGCCCAGGGACCCGCAGCAGGGCCAGCCCCACCTCGCCTCTGCTAGCCCCCTCCCCGATTTTCCCACCCACTGCACCTCTCTGGGCAGCGGCGCATCCCTCGGCTTGGCATCCTTGGGGCAGGAGGCGAGCGATGCTCACCTGTGCAGCGGGGGCTGCAGAAAGTGGAAGGGACAGGGACAGGGTCCCCAGTGCCTCTGGACATCCCCTCCTGTGCCTTGAGGCCAGGGATGATGGGTGGGAGAGGCTTCATCTTCAGCCCTTGCTGGTGGTCACTGAGAAGTGAAGACAGAAGTCCCCAGTGAAGACAGAATAATTCTGCCCCTGCAACATCATCTAGCAGCTGAAATAATCTATTTTTGTTATTTTGTTGAATGTCTATTTTTGAATGGTGTAGAAGTTTAATGAGCACACCTGCACACCAGACTTGTGCCTATTAAAGTTGTTTGTGCTCAGACTGCGGCTCACTGGCGTCTCTCTACGGGGCCCGTTGGTGGGCTTTCCAATGGGATCTGTCCCTTGCCTGGGGTTGGTCCATCATAGAATTGTAGAATCTTCATGGTTGGAAAGGACCTTTGAGATCATCGAGTCCAACCATACACACACAAAAAGACCCCTACAATCACTGCCACTAGAGCATGCCCTGAAGTGCCAAATCTACACGTTTCTTAAATACCTCTAGGGCTGGTGACTCAACCACCTCCCTGGGCAGGCTGTTCAGTGCCTGACCACTCTTTCAGTAAAGTCATTCTTCCTAATATCTAATCTAAACC
>VYZM01018157.1:134886-150011 GCA_013398915.1 Dromas ardeola
CCCTGTTGACCAGGATTGTTGATAAATGATGGAGAGAGGCTTGGTGAGCTCTCCCGCCAGCTCCCTGAGTATTCTTGGGTGAATCCCATCCGGCCCCATAGACTTATGTGTGTCTAGGTGCAGAAGCAGATCATTAACTACTTCCTCCTGGATTATGGGTGGTTTTTCTGCCCTCCATCCTTATCTTCCAGCTCAGGAGGCTGAACACCCTGGGGATAGCTGGTCTGACTATTGAAGACGGAGGCATCCTTGGGGCAGGACCCCGTGTTTCACCCTGGAGGATCCTGCTGAGCTGGGACTGGTAACGGCACTCCCAGCAGAGCACTGTCACCCCAGTGCCGTAGGGGTCAGGGTGATGGAGGGGGATGCTGCGGCTCAGGAAGCTGCTGTAGTCTCTGGGAACCATCACTAGCCAGCGAAGAGGGAGGACAGGAATCCGAAGAGAGAGGCTTCGCAGGATGGGAATCGCGTCTCCATCCCACCAGTTCCCCTGCCGGATGATGCTCTGCTTGCAGCTCATCCCCCTCTGCCTGGGTCCCAGCTCCTGGCCGGGACACAGGGACATTCCTGGGAAGGGGATATTTTGCTCGTGGCAATGCCTGGCAGTGTACCCCATTTGGGAGAGGGATGCCCTGACACATAGCTGGGCTGCTGGGGGACATTGGCCAAGGATTTGGCAGGATGGAGGGGAGAAGAGTAAGGAAAAAACCCCAAGTCAGCTGGGGGAAGCGGCCAAGGGGGAAACGATGTGGCTTTGACAGTTATCGCCGTTGCTGCGAGCTGGGGCAAGAGGTTACTTGCCAAGCCACAGGAAGGCGTGAGGGTTCACAGAAGGGAAATGAGGACACGGCCGTTGCCTCAGGAGGAGCTGCAAGCCCTGGGGGGGACCAGGGAGGAGCAGAGCCACCAGGACAAGGGGAGCAGAGTGTTGTGGGAGGGCCGGGGGTGGCCAGGAGACCCCAGAAAGCACCATGAACCTGGTCCTGGGCACCATCCTGCTGCTACTGGTGCTGCCCGGTGAGTGGCGGGTGAGGGGGGGGACGGGCACCCCTGGTGTGTGTGGGGGTGCATGGGCTCAGGGGGTAGGTTTTTCCATGGGAAAGCATTGACCCAAAGACCATGGCAGGGTTTCAGCCTGGAATGTGGCCAGCCCAGCAGGGAGGGTCCCCTCTGGGATGTGCAGGGAGCTAGCAGAGGTGAGCGGAGCACGGGGGTTTGCTGCTGGGGGCTATTTTAAAACCCTGGACCAGCAGCCCAGGGTCACTTCTGTGAGCCACTGTGGGGGGCTGGATGCAGTGATGTGTCAATGCAGGCATGGTGGCTTTGCCTCCACCAGCCCCAATGGCTGTCAGTTCCCTTCTGAAGCCTGAGTAACCATAGGGCTGCTCCTTTCCAACCTGCAGCTGCCAGATTCTCCTGCCTCCCACTTCCCCCATGGGCAGGGGGAGGACTGACCCTAGATTTTGGGGTTTCCCCCCCCCATTTCCCTATGTGCTCTTCTTCCAGATGCTTCCAGGGGACAGGAGAGCTGTGCCGGTGAGTGGTCACCCCATCCCTGCCCTCACCCCCGGTGCCCGCTTGGTGCCATGGGGCCCAGCGGTCACTCCGCTCCCCTCCTCCTCAGCCCTGGGGCGGGGTGACAGGAACCACCAGTGCTGCAACATGATGGCGGAGTCAGAAGAGCGAGGCGATGGGACCCTCAGCCCCGACTTGCCCTGGCGCTGCCCGGAGCTGGGGCACTCCAGCAGCCCTTCTTGTGCCTGCCTGCGGGAGCGCTGGTTCAGGTAGTGGGCAGGGATGGCCACAGTGGGGTGTGGGGGCTCAGCCCCCCGTGTTCCCCGGTCCCACAGCCCTCCTGCCCCACAGGCTGCTGCAGTCGGCAGGGCCGGCTCTGCGCGACAGGCTGGCCGGGCTGAAGGTGCTGCTCCTGAACGTCAGCAGGGCTGTCACCCGTGATGTCCTCATCACCTTTTCCCCCACAGAGGTGAGATGCACCCCTCTCCCTTGCTCAGAAGGCCCCGCGCTTTCCAAGCATTCCTCAAATCCTGCCCTCAGGGCTTAGTGTGCCATGGCGTGCCCTTCCTCCACCCTGCTCCACGGTTGTGTCATGGACCCACATCAGCTTTAGCATCCCTCGGCAAGGACTCACGTGAAATGGTGCTTGGGAGGGAAAAGCCATCCCTGAGGAGCAGTCCTAGCAGCAGGTGGGAGGGGGAGGAAGAGGAGGAGGAATGTGTGGGACCTTGCGCCTCCTGCCCATCCCCAGGCTCTCCCACCCTCTGGATGTCCCAGGGGACATGTCCCATGGGGTGATGGTGGGTTGGAGCTCTTCTGGGAGCTGCTCCCAGCTCCGCCCCTTCACTGCTGGGTGCTGGGGATAAGGTTCTCCCCTTCTGGCGTTGGGGCTCCTGCTGATGTTGCTGAGCAAAATCCACCCGGGAGAGTTGAATTTGTGCCCTGAGCAAGGTTGATGGGTCCTGAGCAGAGAGGTGACACTGCCAGCAAGCAAGACCCCACTGCTGTTCTCCACCACAGGGCCCTACGATGCCGAACAAGACAGAGAAGGGGAAGGCAGGCAAAATCCAGCTCCCCAGAGAGATATTCCAGTCCCTGAGCAGCCGGACAGCGCGCGTGGTGGTGACGGTCCTCAACATCCAGCAGCTTCACATGTTCAAGGTACGAGCTGGCATGGCTGGCACCCCTCCAGCCACCAGCACTTGCTACCTGCTGTCTCGGCTCAGGCAGAGTTGCTCCCACGCAGGAGGTCAACCAGACGGGGCGGGTCCTGGACAACACCGTGGTGGGCATCACGGTGGGAGAGACGAGCATCTCTGGGCTGCGGGACCCTGTGCAGCTCACCTTCGCCCACAGGCAGCTGCCCCATGTAAGCCAGCTGTGCCCTCCCTCCGTCTCTCCTCCGGTGCCCCTCACCGTGGCGTTAGTTGATGCTGCTCTCCCCCCTTGCAGGGTGTCACTCAGCAATGTGTCTTCTGGGATCTCAGCAAAGGTATGGTCCTCGGTGGGGCTGGGCACGGGGCCGGGTGCAGGTGCTTTGCCCGGCACTCATGGCCATTGCCCTGTCCCTGTCACAGGGCAGGCAGGAGGCTGGAGCATCAGCGGATGTGTCACACAGCCTGGGGACAAGGGGACAGTCTGCTTCTGTGACCATCTCACATTCTTCACCCTTCTCCTGGTGACAATCCCACTCCCCACAGCTCCTGCTTCTACCCCAGCTGCACTGTCTGCCCCACCTTGGTGGCCCCTCAGGTGTCACCAGTAGCTGCACAGGGACAGTTATAGCTGCTCCCAGGCAAGCCCAGGTCCCAAAATCAAGCCCAGCCCCAGCTCAGGAGGGCAGCAGCAGCTCAGCAGAGCAGGTACAAGGCAGAAACAGCCCCCAGCCTAATGCAGGCTCTGGAGCAGCAGGAGGGTGCTCATGGTGGTCCACCATAACCTTCACTCATCCCTCTCCCCGCCCCACGGAGCATCTCCTCTGAGCCACCACCATCCCACTCCCCCATGAAGACCTTCTGGGGGGACGGACTGGGGGCTTGCGTGGGCTCCCTGCAGCCATCCACCACGGTTTTCAGCCCTGTGGCTCTGGTAGCTGCAGCTGGGTTTTTTAGGTTGGATCAGGGTCTGTCTAACCCAACATGCGCATGTTTGGCAGAATCCAGCTCTGGACAGGCCCACAGCACAAGCCTTGATGGCTGTTGCCACTGCTGGCTGTGGGGTAGCCATGGCTTTCTCCATCTTCACCATCACCTTCTGCATCTTCTTAAGGTAGGGTGTGCCAGCAGCTCCCTGAGGACTCGTCAGGCCGGGAGAGATGTGGGGCAATTCCGGGGCCTCTGCATGAACCTGCTGCGATATGGCACGGGGCCCTGCTCAGCTGTGACCCCCCGCCTTGTCTGCTCTCTCTGGGGATGCTCAGGTGCAGGTTCAGGCTCGAGGAGACCCTCCGCATCAACCTGGGGCTGCACGTGAACTTCGTGGGCAGCCTACTCTTCCTCAACCTGGCCTTCCTGCTCAACAGTGGGCTCTCCAATGGGACCCAGCCATGGACCTGCAAGGTCCTGGGGGGGCTCACCCACTACTGCCTGCTCTGCTGCTTCACCTGGACAGCGCTGGAGGGCTTTCACTTCTATCTCCTCTTTGTCAAGGTCCTCGGCACCTACATCCACCACTACCTGGTGAAGCTGTGCCTGGTCGGCTGGGGTGAGCACCACCAGCCTAGGCGAGAGCAAGGGCAGGGAAGGGAAGGGGGCAGTGGGTTATGGCCAGAGGGGGAACAGGGTGGTGCAGTGATGGGCAGAGAGCGCGCAAGCCCCTGTCCTGCCCACAGCTCTTCCAAATGCCATGGTCAGGGCTGGGAAGTGTTTTATATGGGCTTGGTGCACCAAATTCAGAGCAGCATCCGCAGACACCCTTCAACCCGCTGGGGACCAGCCTCCTGCTCATCAAGCAGGTGATGTTCTCGGGGGCCTTTGTTCGCCCATTGCCAGCCTTCCACGGGCACCGGAGCAGATAATCCTGCAGAGAAGTTAGGGGACACCTTGAGCCTTGCCACGCAGCACTGTCCTTCCCTCTCCACATCATGTCCCAGCAACTGTTGTGCCCCTGGCACCTGTGCAACCTCAGCAGGTCCCTAAGCCCCATCTTCCCTGAGGTCAGCAATTCCAGGGCCATGCAGAGACCCTACTCTGACCACCTCACCCACTGCTTGCCTTTCTGGCCTCCTCCATGTGTGTCCCTTTTTCTTCCAGGCTTCCCTGCTCTCATCGTGGTGGTGGCAGGAGTCATCGGCAGCTACGGAGAATACCGCATCCAGACCGTGGACCACCAGGTCATAGCCCGCCTGTGCGTGCACTACCGCCCACGGGGCTTAGGTGGCCCTTTGGCATGGGGAGCAGTAACCCCAGTCCTGTGGGAGCGCAGCGGTGGGGGGTTGCGCCCATCCTCTTTGAATTTACGCCACGCTTCCACTTCCCTAATTACGATTACAACACAGCAGCTTTCTACAGATGTGGTAACCACCACCCACCACCATCACCTCTTGTGCCAAGCCTCTCTGGTCATGCCCACAGGCCTCCAGGTCATGGAGGGGCATCCAAAGTCCACCTGGAGCTTCCCCAGCCTCCTTCGCAACTAAGCAACACGAGGGCAGCAGATCCTCACCACTGTCCCCCCTGCTTCACCCTGGCCTTGGAAAACCCCACCAGCACGAGAGTGTCACTGCATCCCCAAACACATCCACCTGGGGAGGCTCCCAGGGTGCTGCCAGGGTTAGCAGAGCCGCTAGAGGCACAACGGTTGTCTCTTTTCAGGTGCTGGATCACTTCCAAACATCTCCTCGTGCACTACATCACCAACTGTGGCTACTTTGGCCTCATCTTCCTCTTCAACATGGCTGTCTTCGGGGTGGTGACCCAGAAGAGCTGCTGCCTCCAGGCCACGGGGGCTGTACAGGGGGATCGTAAGGCCTGGAAGGTGGCCCTGGTGGCAGCAGGGCTCTTCTGCCTGCTGGGAGCCACCTGGGCCCTGGTGTTCCTCACTTATGGCACCTCCTCTGCGCCTGTGCTCTACCTCTTCACCATCCTCAACTCTCTCCAAGGTCAGGGCTGGCTCTGAGACAGGATCTCTGGGCGGGTGGGGAAGATGGAGAAGGGAGGAGCCAGCCTGACCGTGGGTTGACCAGGGGTCCCAAGGCACCAGCACCTTCCCAGCACTGTCATGCCCTTCCCTTTGTCAGGGCGTGTCAAGCAGCAGGTCCCAGCCACCAGCGTAGAGTTGCTCGTGGCTCCCAACCACATCCACTCCACTGGTGTTGGTTTTCCCCCCAAGGAAGGCATTCCTTAGCAGAGGAACAGGAACATTACCCACCCAGGGCACGTCCCAGACAAATGGCTCATCTGAAGCATGGGGAGACTGTCCTGCAGAAGCAGGAGCGAGTTGGGGGAACTCCCTGGAAGCAGCAGGGAAGTGCTGGCAGTAACCCAGCAGAATGCTTCCCACCATCTCCCGCTGCTGCTGCTGCCGCCGAATGTCTGACTTCCTTTTCCTGCAGGAATCTTCATATTCATCTGGCTGGTTGTCCTCTACTACCCAAAGACAAAGGAGACCACTGGTTCCCTCTCCCACATCATCAGGCATGACAAAACCGCCACGGTCTCCCAGGACTAGCTGCTGGCTAGGCCTCCCTCCCTGCCTGCACGTGCACCCGCTGAGAGCAAGCTTCAATCCTGATGGATGCAGCTTTTCCGTGGAGGACAACGGCTCGATTTACCCTTCAGTGGGCATGATCCACCTTAGCCAGGCTCTTTGCTTTGGCTTTCGTTCCCTGTGGCCTGCCCTGGGCAAGGAGCTCCGGAGGCGTCCCTTCTGCCTAAGTCCCTCCAGGCTGCAGCTCCCCCATGGTCTCGAAGTGCCCCGATCTCATTCCTGAGGGGACCTCACAGGGGCGAGAAGGGAGCCCACGACCCACCTGCCTTCAGCCAGGATGGAGCCAGCCCCCTCTTTGCTAGAGATGGCCCTTGGTGCTGGACCAGCCCAGCCAGACCTGCCGTTGGATGTGGGAGGATTGACTCAGGAGATTCTGGTCTGGGAATTGGCAAAAAAAAAGAGAAATCCCATGAGCTTCTTTGCAATACGTCCTCTCCAAATGGACCAGAGCCGAGCTCTTTGGGCAGTGATCTGCTGGACGTCCCGCCTGCAAAACACCCTCTTCTCTTCTCCTGATCTGTATTTTAGTATTAAATCTCTGCCAGCTGTCTGAGCACAGTGGACTTGGTCTTTGACGCTTACAATATTGTTTGTTGTTTGCTTTATATTAGGCATGTATTTATAGGCAAAAATCTTGCTGGCAATTTGCCAAGAACAAAAGGAGAAACCTGTTCTGAAGGAAGGAAGAACACTCCATGGATAGGTGTATGCACACACGCGTGCATGCACGCACAGAGCAGCCCTTTCCCTGCTCATGCTGCATCTGTGTCACGCAGAACCAAGCAAAGTCCAGCTGTGGTGGGGAAATATTTAGTGTGGGTACCTCCATCTTCCCAGGTGCCTGGGCGATTCTCTGGGGAGCAGGAGGAAGGAACCTCCCATCCCTGGGTACGTGTTTCAAGTCTAGAAAGCCTGGGCCAGGAAGGGGATGAGAAGGTCCTAGGAACGCTACAAGGAACAGAAGCACTCTGTAATTCATCCTTCAAGCACCGTTGGCATCCAACCATCACCTCCTTCCCCAAAAAAACCCTGTAAAGAAACAGGCAAGAACTTCTCTGCTACTGTCACGTTTATTTGGAAACAGCCCTTCTCTACACCATTCGCCGTCTCGCGCTGACGGCTGCAGCAGCCGCAGTGAGCACACCAAGTGCACACAGCAGGATGAGGGCCCCGGGGAGCCACAGGTTGGGTCCTGCTGAAGGGGAGAAAGGTTGGTTACACATCTGGGTGCCCTGAGCCAGTGCTGAGCCCTGGCTGGGGGCAGATTCAGGGGAGGTCATCTCCTGTGAAGGGTAAGAGCCACTGGAGCTGGGGGTGCTTCAGGTCCCTAAGGGCACTAACAGGACTCAGCCACCCCAACTGGCCTCACCTGGGGCCTCCACCCACACCCACTGCCCAGCAGCTCCATTTAGCTTGGCATTTATGCCTGGTCTAAGCTATGCTGTAGGTGGGCTTGCCCCCAGCCTTGGTCCTGGATTGCTGCATGGATCTCCTGGATTGACCTCAGTGCTCAGAAGGAGCCTGCCATGCTGGGTTGATGCAGCGGTCCAGCGTGAAAACCCAGCCTTCCTCGCCTGGGGTGTTGCACCGACAGCCTTCTGGCTCCTGGTCCCTTCCCGCCCAGCTCCCCTGCCCAGCCCGACCTGTGCCTGGTCCGGAGCCACTCACGCAGAGCTAACCTCTCTGTGCTGGGCTGGCTTCTGGAGCACGCTGTACATGGCCATGACACCTGAAAGACTCCACGCTTCTGTGCAGGGCAGTGATTTTAGCAGCCCTTTTTAATAACGTGGCATTGCCTAGACAGTTGCAAGCGTCTGTGAGCTGCTCCTGCCCTCCCTGGAGGAACATACGTACCCCCCAGGTCCTGTTGGTCAGCCCTGGAATGGTGGGTCTCTATTCCCAAGGAAGGAGCAGCCAGCAGGTGGATAGGCCCGTAGGAGACAATCTTACTGTAGTCATCTGCTAACGCCCGCTTACTCCTCCAGTGCCTGGGGCATTGCTGTCAACAAAGCCAAGGGACGGGTGATGGGACCAGAGGGCAGGGGAGAAACCCACTCTGGGGGGTAGAGAGTGCCGGCAGAGGCACAGTTGGGGCTGCGGCCTGGGAGCACTCCAGACCCCAGTGCATGAGAGGATCTGATTCCTGAAGGACCTAAGCCTGCTCCTCCCCAAGTCCTAGCATAAACCTCTCCTCCTGCAAAGACCCAACAGACAGAGGGAAGAGGTAAAGGAGCTCTCTGGTGGATTCAAGCCCTCATACCTTTAGTTCAGGTTGCTGGAGTGAGCTCCTGCTGCTGGGAGGTGTTTATTGTGTTGAGGCACCCGGAACCAGAGCAGAGCCCCTTCTCCAAACAGCAGGCCAAGGGAAGGGAGGCTCTGCTGCCCAGGCAGGGCATGGTGCAGACCACCGGGAGAGCTCACCTTGGCACAAGGCTCCGGGCTGTTGGTGATACAGAGCCGGACGCGGCAGTGCAGGAACACCTCGGGGTAACCAACAAACTGAAACATCTGGAAGCTGAACTTGGCAGTAGTGCTCTCTCCAATAGCATTCAGGTATGTCACTGTTTCGTCGTGGGGACACCTGGGACATGATGGCTGAGTCAGAAGGTGGTAAACGAGGGGGAGCATCCCAGCCTGGGACACCAAAGCACACAGGGACTAGGTGCAGCCCCCAAGCTTTGCTGAACAGGATTATTTCTGTCTCAGTGCTGGTGGGAGTGCCTTTCCTTGGCACCTTGTGTTGTGCCTAGCTCAGGGAGGAGGTGCCACCAGCACAGGGCCTGGCTCATGTCTTGCTCTGTGGGGCCCCAGCTGCTCTGCAGGGGTGAAGTGAGCCTGACTGTGGCTCCCACTTCCCAAATATCCACGTTACTGGCTTTAGCTTGGCTGCAGCCAGCTCTAATGTAACCTTTTCAGCAGATACCTCTATGCACATCCCAGCAAGGTCTCCCCTCTCCCTTCCTTGCCCTTTTCCACCCCAGCTGGCCAGGAGCGATGCTAGAGGGAAGGCAGCACTATTGGCAGCAGAACTGGGTCAGGAGAGAAAGCTCAGTTCAGAGCAGTTAGGAGGCTCATCTATGGGGCTGTTCCACCTATTCAGTGATGATGTCCACCACAGGTTCCACCTATGATGGTGTCATTGCTCATTGCTCCCTTGCAGCAACCTGTCCTTAGCACCCAGCAATGAGACACAATTGTGCTCATGGTGCAAGGAGACCAGACATGCTAGGGGCACTCCACTCACCCCTTCTCAATGAGCTTGTGACGCACATTCTGGTAGGGATCAGCACTTGGCGTGGCCCAGCAGTCCTCAACACTCAGCAGGTAGTATTTGAGCTGGTGCTGTCCTTCTATCTTCAGCAGGACATAGAGTGTGTTCATGATGGGAATGTCCGTGGTTGGCAGGTGATAGGGCTGGAGGTAGGAGGGAGTCTTGTACAGTGACATGCTGACGTTGAAGTGTCCTTCTCTGACCATGAACTGCACCACTCTGAGAGGAGAGGAGGAGAGCTCACAAGCAGAACAAGAAGGCAGGAAGGATGTAGCACAAGTCAGGCCACAGGCGCAAGTGCAATGACTCTGGATACGCCTCTGCTCCTGGGTGGAGCCTCATGAGAGCCAGGCCCCGAGCTGCCTCCCAGTTGTCCCGCGCCATATGCGGATGGAGGCAAGGAGCTCCAGGGGTTCCCACTGACCTCTTGGCCAGTGAGGTCTGCATGAAAGGCAACCCAGGGAGTCCTAACCTGCACCTCCACAGGGGCCTGCTGGGGGCATCTTCCTGTTCCCACCCTTTATTTTTTGGCTAGCTGGTTTCAAGCAGTGAGGATAGGAGAAAGGTAGATTGTGCGTGCCCTTCTTTGGCTCTATCCTGGGCCCAAACCTTGTCTTGAAAAACTATGTTGGGAAGAGAAAGGGAGACACTCTGATGTGGCATTGTCCTCAGAGCTCTCTAGTGGCTCCCCAGGGCCTTTGCAGATCACCTCATTGAAGGCATTTATTCTTCTGCAAGCTCACAGATACCATGTTGGCAGCAAGGTGAAGAGGGACCACTCACTTGTCAACAGCAGTGAGAGCGAAGGGCAGTTTCACCACCTGCTCATAGGCATAGATGCAGGAGAAATGCACCTCCAGCTGAAAACTACGGGAGATCGTGCCCCCACGTGCTTCCCGCTCTGACTCAATGACGTTGGAATACGACACGTGGGAGCTGTTTTGCTGGAATGACACAGAAACCAAGTCTTCAGACCATGTCTAAGTCCATACACAGAGCTCCAAGCTCCACTTCAGATGATGCAACTCAGCTGTAGCTGCTCCAGGCCTCCTGGATGTCTGCTGGGGTGCTGCTCAAGTCCTGTGTCCAGGGGCTACTGGCAACCATCACAGGAGTAGGCAGGAGTCAGCATAGTGACCATAGGTGAGGGCCCTTCTGTCCAATGCAGAGCTGGAGCACTGGTTCCTCTGCACCCTCCCTGACCCATGAATTGAGTGAGGGACCAAGGGTCTACAGCCAGGGCTGCAGAGCTCAGAGGATGCTGCCAGAAAGCCGAGGGCTGTTATCAGCCAGTATCAGCACAGTGAGACTTCCATGCTCTGCTGAATAAGACAAGATGTGCTGCCAGCAGGGGTTTGGTGGAGGCAGAAGACCTTTCTGACAGCTTCCAGGGAAGCCTTCCAAGGGGAACGAGAACTTTACAACACCTAGATATAACAGGAAAAGCCTTCGGGGCTTCCCCTTGCTGTCCCCACTCAGCATGTCTGCTCCTCTCATAACTTCAGAGCTGAGAGCAGAGAGGCCTTGCTGGATCCTCACCTGAATTACTGATCCACAGGCAGTGTGGTTTTCACCTGTGAGAATGGCTGCAAAAAAAAGCTCGCCCTCTTCTTCCCTTTCTGAGACCTTGCATGCCTGGTTCTTCAAGTGGACAAACTCCTGAGGAATTTTCAAGAGTTCAAACACCTCCTTCCTCACCATCATCTTCATGTGCTCTTCCTTGCAGGCCAACTTCAGTACCACATCTGGGGGAAAAAGCGATCTGCAATAGCAATAAGGAAGAGGCCTGAAGGAGCCCTAGGTCAGCTATGGGATGGCACAGTCCCACCAAGCTCAACAGACCCTCATCCCAGCCTTGTTGGGAGGCTGCTGGTAGGGCTTTTCAGAGACACTGGGCAAAAGACCTTTGGGAAAGTGCAGAAGTTAACGTGGGTCTGTCATTTTGTACTGTTTGCCTAAGACCTGCACAAGTCCATGGCTGCCACTACCCTGAACAGACACACTCCTTAAACTTAAGACATCAAAGGCAGATGTCATGGGTCTGGCCCACTTCAAGAGCTGTCTACAAAATCACTGCAGTCTGCCAAGGGCACCAGACAGGGACAGTGATCCCCACTTTCAGGTGAAGAAGACACAGTTTTTGGAGTGTCTGGAAGGAGCCTTCACTGTAGCCGTGCTGGAGCGCGTGTGGTTGTGCCGAGACTGTGAGGCACCTGTTCTCTGCTGCCCTGGCATGGCTACAACACGGCATGGCTTCTTGACAGCCAAGGCTTCTTTCTAACAGGAATTAAGACTTTTGAGGAGCAAGGAAACAGCCTGTGACTAGGTCTTGTACCAACATGTAGTCAGGACATAGTGGTGGTGGTGGGGAATGCACCTGAAACAGGAGCTGGGACATGCTCCTGGAGCCTGCAGTGAAGAGCAGTGGTAACACCAGTGCACTGTGCCCATCACCCTTCCCTCTGGTGCCCATTGTACAGACTGGGGAGGGCTCACCAGCATCCCAAGCCCTACCTTGGCATAATGCCCCTGTGAAGCCTGGTTTGCAGCTGCAAACTGGTCTGTCCTCCATCACCCGGCAGTCCCCCTGATGCTGACATGGGTTCGGCAGGCAGGTGTCCGGGCTCCTCTTGAGACGGAGGGCAACCCCTTGCTTCAGGCCATGTGGGCTTGCCAGCTCACCTGCAGCAAAGGAAAGGCGAGAAACACAGCAAGAATATCTCCCCAATGTGAGAGGCGAGTGAACTCGCTCCACGGTGTGAAGCCCTGCCCAGCTCACACGGGCTGAGATCCTTGCTTAGAGCCAGAGCAGGCACATCTGAGGAAGAACCTGCCACCTTGGCTCGCCCGGGAAGATGTGACTGAGAGCCTGGGAGACCACCTCAGCATGGCCGTAATCTGGATCAGAGCTATGGAGCCTGCCACCAGCTAGCAAGGAGAGTAGTAGCACGTCACAGCGCCTCTGCCCATCTCCACATGTTATATACCATACACAGCTGGGATGGAGAGCTCAAGGTTTCTGCCTGTTTTGTGCCCCAGTTTCTGTGTGTTCCCCCCCTCCCCCCGTTGTGCCCCTCTTAGGAGCCTTCAGCAGTGTCCTGAATGAGAAACCTGGACACAGATCAGGTGAGGGTTTGACCTCTCCTTTTTGTATTACCCATCTGTGACCCAGCAGGGAGACTCACTCTTGTTGCCTTCGCAGCCAGCCAGGCAGAGGGCAGAGACCAGCAGCAAACATCTCGTGGTCCTTTCCTGTAGAAACAGGCAGGCTCTGGGTCACTCGGGTTTTTAGAATGCTCGCTGGAGATGTTTGCAGTTATTCAGAAAGAGCCAGTCCTCAAGCACAGGTGCAATAATTTCTGTACTGTATTTCCTCCAAAAACTCTAGGTTCAATGGCACAAAGTCATTTCCTATACCAAAGGGCCAGATCAGCAACACCTCCCTGCCTGGCTAACACAAGGGTCAAATGCTGTCCTGAATTTAGGTAGCTATTCCAGAAAGAGGGGGTGAGAGACACCAGACCTTGGACCTGCAGGGATGTGCTGACAGTGACAAAGCCAGTTCAGTAAGAACAGGCACTTTGAGTAAAATCGCACAGCTGAGGCATCAGTTCAGGCTCCCTGAAGAGGAAAGGAGTTTCTCTCTTCCCGCTACAGCTCTTTTGAAGAGTTAGGATTTGCAAAAGGATCCTTGCTTTTCCAGTAACCCATATCCATAACAAGGAGACAACAGGATAAAAAAAACCCCAAAGCCTTGAACACAACTAAAATTAATGCCACAAAGCCATAGATTAAGTTGATCTCCCCCGTTCGTACAGTTAACGGATTTCTTTAGGGAAATTAATGGCACAGTGCTGGATGAGCCCTGGACACTGGAGTCTCCTAATCAGAGATGTGGATATGCATCAGCCGTGGCTGGCAGCTGGAGCGATGCTCTGCCACCCCTCTGCCCTGCAGAGAGTGGGGCAAAGCCAACACCAAAAGCCCCACTCTGGTCTGGCAACACATCTGGTCCGGCAACAACCCCCTCCACCCTGCCCCGCACGGCTGCAACCACCAGACCTCTGGACGAGGAGGGTTTATTCCCGGCTCTGCTCCATGCTCGCTGCAGCAGTCCTGATAGATCCCACCAGCATCAAGATCTCCCCTTGTTCTCATCCCACTTACCATTGCCAGGCCACTCTATTCTTCTCCACCCTCGGGTCGCTCTTGTGCTCCTGGCTGCGTGCCTTATATTGCCCTCCGGCAGCTCATCCTTCTCCCCCACGCAAACACACTGCCTCCGCGATTGGACAAGAGCCAGCTTAGCATTCTTCGGCCACGGCCGGGGAGGAAAGGACTCTGCGACAGTCCATCCTCCAGCACGCACGGCCCTTCTGATCAGCCGACGGCTTGTGAACACTGACCCAATTCACAGCCCTAACGGGATCCCAAACAGAGGGACTATCTGCAAGATCCCCAAGAATCTGGGGTTTTGCACATCCAACTGGTTTTGTGGTACCTGCGTTTGACACAGCAACAACAACAGATACCACAGCGGCACAATCGAAGGCCAGATAACTGTGTGTACTGAACACATGCGGTTTCGCAACCACAACGTACATCTGCTTTGGATGTTTCTGTAATGACTTCTGACACCTAAGATCTGGTGAGAAGTACTGGTGAGAGATGGAGGGATGAGGGTTTGGTCCTACCACGCTTTGGGAAAGAGTAACCAGCTGCAAATAGCAGTAATCACTCAAAGTGATGCTCTTGATTTACATTGACTATACTCTGTGCATCCTCAGAGCTTTAATTGCTACAGCCACCATAATACAGCAGCAAATGTGAACATCCATCCAGTTTTTTTCCTAACCACAATGAAAGCTAGAAAACAGAAGTGTTTAACACCTGACCCTGCTTACAGCCTAATGAACTACAAATTAAAAAAAAAATAAATAAAGGAAGAAAAAAAAAAAGAAAAAAGGCTTCCTGCCATCTCCTGTTGCCAGCTTTTGGGTGAGAACCTCTGCTTTTCATTATGTATTTTACAAAGCAATTAACTAGGACAGAAGCTTGCACAGACAGGCTTAGAGATGCAAAGGCAGCGCAGCCCGCAGGCTGAGAAAGCAACAAAGGAAAAGGATAAGGAACGTGTGGGGGTTTTTTTTGTGGTTTGGTGCTTGTGTTTTTTTTAAGAGAGTGAAATTCTTGAGTTTAAGAGCAGCCTCGTGGCCTCTGAGGGGTTGGTGGCAAAGCTGCCCCGGCAGGGTTTGTCCGCTTCCCCCTCATTTCACCCAAAAATCTGGATATAGGGGACTGCCACCAGAAACGTGCCTTCTCCAGGCGGCTGTCGGGAGCTTTCAGCCTGTGAGACACCCAGGCCAGCGGCGGGGAGCGCTGGGGCAGCCCAGGGGGTGCGGGATGGCCACCTGAGGAGCCCCTGGCTTCGGGGGTTGCCTGCGGCCTGCCCGGCCTGGTGGGGAGCCTGGGGGGACCCTGAGGGTAGGCCGGGGAGGCTCTGGGAGAGGGCGGGGGCCCCGCGGGGGCAGGCCCCGGGGGCAGGCGCGGGAGGGGCCACAGACCCCGCCAAGGCCCCAGGCCGCCCGTGCAGCGGCCGTTGCCATGGTGCGCGGGCCCGGCGGCGGCGAGG
>VYZM01018157.1:150363-167786 GCA_013398915.1 Dromas ardeola
GGGGAAGCAAACAGCCCCAAACCTCCCTGCGATGTAAATAAATAATATAAACAGCCCTCTGTCCTTGGAGGCTGCTGACTCTGCTGCAAAACATCCCCTTCCCTTCAAGGCCCCTGACCGGCCAGCCAGGCTCAGAGCAGCCCAGATGCATGGGCCATCGGCAGATGCCCAGTGATGTCGGAGCTGCTTCCCAGCCGGCAGCACCCCAGGCAGGATGGAGGACGCAGCATTTACATGGACACGGGAAGCAGAGGCTGTACCATGATCCGAGACCGGAGGTGGGGACATGCTGTGCCCCACCAAGCCAGGCTTCCCCCCTTCTGCCATCTGACCGTGCTCAGGGGGGGCCAGGAACATTCAGCCATTTACTTACCAAGCCTCAGCCATGTTTACATACTGAATTTGAGGAGGTGATTCTGCCCCTCTGTGCCGCCCTGGTGAGACCCCACCTGGAATGCTACATCCAGCTCTGTGGCCCCCAACATCAGAAGGACACGGACCTGTCAGAGTGGGTCCAGAGGAGGCCATGAAGATGATCCAAGGGCTGGAGCCCCTCTGCTGTGAGGACAGGCTGAGAGAGTTGGAGTTGTTCAGCCTGGAGAAGAGAAGGCTCCAGGGAGACCCTAGAGCCCCTTCCAGCCCCTAAAGGGGCTCCAGGAAAGCTGGGAAGGGACTCTGGATCAGGGAGTGGAGTGATAGAAGGGTAATGGCTTCAAACTGGAAGAGGGGAGATTTAGATTAGGTAGTAGGAAGAAATTCTTTGCTGTGAGGGTGGTGAGCCCCTGGCCCAGGTTGCCCAGAGAGGTGGTGGCTGCCCAATCCCTGGAGGGGTTCAAGGCCAGGCTGGACGGGGCTTTGAGTAGCCTGGGCTGGTGGGAGGTGTCCCTGCCCAGGGCAGGGGGGTGGAACATGATGAGCTTTAAGGTCCCTTCCAACCCAAACCGTTCTATGATTCTAAATCACTGCGGCCAGAGTGTGAGTGTTTCTGTGTTGCTGTGTATCTGGGTCCCACCCCTGAATTCGCAGTGGTGTGTGCATTTCTGCAGTGCCCAGGAGGAGGCAGAATGGAGGTCCTGGAGGAGAAGGAGGAAGAGGAGCAAGGAGAAGAAGAAGAGCTGAAGGCTTTGGAGATCAGTGATAACCTCCAGGATGTGGAAACAAACGTGTCTATAGAGCAAGTCTGTGTCCCAAGTGATGTACCGTAAGTGTGTCTATTAGGTACTGGGATGAGCAGAGTTGGTCCCTGTGGGGCCCACGGGGAGACTGCACATGTGTGGATGGCACATGTGGTCCCCTGGCACAGGAAGGGGAATGAGCGAGTTTCGTGTGCCTGGTGTGTTTGTCCAAGAGTGGGCACGGGTGAGTACGACAAGTTAACTCACTTCATTGTACATTCATTTGCTGCTGTATCATGACACTATATAAAGAGGCCTGAGCCTCTGGGTATATGTCAGCTTGCCATCACTCCAGAGAAGCTTGGCTATGTCAAAATCATATCCTTGGATATGATCCACATTTTTTCCCTGGGAAACAGGGAGCCCCTGCTATGTTTTGATAGCAGGTCATCTTGCCCGAATTGCTCCCAGCTTATTACCTGTGTCTCTCTGCCTCCTTCTGCCCTGGAAGTGATTTTGACTGGAGCTCCGTTGACACGTCCCAGTTACCATCCTCGTACAAGACAAATTCCCTGAAGGAAAAGAAGCTGCTGCACATTGCTGACCATTTCCTCCAGCAGTATGCTCACCTCTGCCCTGACCGCAAGCCACTCTTTCTCCACCCGGTCAACGAGTGCGGCGTGGAGGTACGGGGTGGTGTGGGGCTGGGCCATAGTGCAGGGGGCACTCGGCTCCCGTAGTGCAGAATGCTGGGGAAGGACTGCAGCCCTTTGTGCCCTCCCTCCTGGCCAGAGGGAATGGGAACCCGCTTGCTGTGCCCACAGCACCCTGGGAACGCCGCAGCTGTCCAAATCCACAAGCACGTTGTACCACACACAGGTGATGGTGTATACAGGCTGCAGGCAGTTCGCAGCCCTGCAGCGTGACACCTGGGAAACAGGAGAGGCCACAGAAACATAAAAAAACCTAAAAGAAACACATGAAATAGTTAAGGCTCGAGCTCAGTCACAGATACGGAGTCTGGATCCAGAATTAGGTCTTATTCCGAACTTCCCAGAAGTTACAGGGAAGGAAGTAAATGTGGAAGTTTGTGGTCTGGTTTTGTTTAGGACTGGGCCCAAGCTGCACAGCTTTTGTCTAGTTCTGGACCTGATGGCTCCCCTGGGCATCTGGAATTGCTACTTTGGACCAGATTTCCCCAACATTTATTGTATCATTAACATGCAAGGCAAAAAATGCTGGAGGATGTGAAAGCTGTAAAGGGCAGTAGCTATTTGTCTTGCTTGAAAACCAAGAGAACCATCTGCAATGTGTCTGAGATGAGCTTGAAGTTTTAGCAACAGACAAGCAGACAGCCTCTCAACCTCATGTAATTTCCATCTCGGAACAGATGAGGAGGGTTACTGGTGCTGTAGATATGCTCTAGGGAGGTCCTGAATGTGAGCTGCAATATCCAGGGGTGGTCTGAGGATGGCTTTGGACAGTAAACTCTGCCAGGCATCTGTTGGCTAACCAAAGTCCTCTTCTTGCCCTACAGAAGTTTGTGAGCACAACGGTGAGGCCAACTCTGCTGCCTTATGCAGAGCTGTACCACTGGGATGGCTGTGCCAGCTTTGTCTCTGATTACCTCACCATGGAGCCCCTCGAGTCCTCTATCACACCGGTAAGAAAGGGACTGCAGTCCCATCTGAAACAGCCCCATGACAGAGGTGACAGAAGGGCCCCTCAGCAGGACACAATGTGGAAACCCTAGTGGCTGGGATTACAAAGGTCTTTGACCCTTCCATCATCACCTCATTACTTAGGCAGCCCCCTGATTTTCCCAGGCCCTGTGCACTCTGTTTGGACCTGTAATCCCAGTACAGTGCAGTGTTGTACCTGTCAAGCAATTAAGCACCGTTTCTACAAGATTGAGCCTGACCTTGCTCTCAGTCATCCCAGATGACCAGCTGGTCTGCTGTGGGTTGCAATGGCAGACAAGCTTCCCCTCCAAAAGACCAAGAGGCCTTGGAACAAAGGAGCATATTAAGTCCAGGGAACAATGCTTGACCTCAGTCTTCAGGGGCTTTAGACATTTCTGTCACAATTTTGGGGAAAATTTGGGGTGGCTGAAGGCAAGATTTCTAGACTGGCAAGAAGGGATGATGCCAGAGTTAGGGCAAGTTCTTGGCTGATGTGAATCAGCTAAGGCAAAGGGAGCACACTCTTTGCTAACAAGGACTGCTGATGCCCTGCAGAGTGCCCCAAACAATCTACACCAGCTCCGTGCTGGCCAAGTGTGTCCCAAGAGTCCCAGGGTCTCAAGGGGAACTCTGGCACTTTGTGACCACAGAGAATGAATCTCCACTTAGCAGATGGAGACTGCCTTGATTACCTAAGGTGATGTTTGAGATCTGGGAGTAGACTGTCTATGTAGAACCTCTCTATATGCAGTATGTGCGTATTGATCCCTTTGCTTGGTCACTGGTGAGGGCCAGAAGGGAATATGTTCCCTCCTTTGAACTATAACTTACGGGTCTTTTGCTTTGAAATGCTGCAGACAGACCAGCTAGAGATGTAGGTGAGCCCCACTCCAGAGTTGTGGCTAGCATTAGATTTTCAGCAGTTTGACAAGCTTGTCCTGCCCATCTGTCCCCATAGTTAAATTTGTCACCAGATTTGGGGTCAGAATTTCCCCACATCACTTTGGAGGGGACCTTTGGGGTCTGTGGCTTGCATAGGAATTTTATATAACAGATTCCCTATGAGTGCAGAGCCCGGCGATATGGGCAAAGCCCTCTCTCTGTCTCTCCTGCTCTCTGCCTGGTGCGTGTTTCAGCTTCACAAGACAAGCACTGAGAACGTGCATCTCTCTCTTTCAAGCCCAGTTCGCTTTATTCCCCAACCACCATCCTGAAATACCAGCGAGGGAACTGCTTTGACTTCAGCGTGCTGCTGTGCTCCATGCTGATTGGGGCCGGGTATGATGCCTACTGCGTGCATGGATATGCCACCCGTGAGATATGCACCCTGGACGAGACTCTAAAGCTGTGCCCGCTGCTCAGGAAGCCACAGGAGGTGAGGCCTGCAATGAGCGGGCAGGGAGGAGCATTGCATGCTCAGCCTGTTCATTTCCAGTGAGCTCCAGGGTTGAGCTAGGGGGAACGGCTTCAGGTCAACACTGGGTTTCAGTCTGTACCAAGCAGGGACTTCACTAAAGGGATCTTTGGAGTGATTTTCCACAATTAGATAAGAGGCCTCTTTGGCTTCACTGAATTCATGCTCGCCAGGTCCAATACTGCAAACTGCCAAGGGTTGGGGACTGGGAGGTACCTCTAAGCCATACATTTTCTCCCTTCTCTTGATCTCTGCTGGGTTTCACAGCAAGACCCTACTTTTGTGGAGGCAGGTACCAAAAGAGGGGATGAAGAAGTCCAACAAGTATAGAGTTAAGCCCCCACCAGACCTGCAGAGCAAGTTTGAGCTTCAGCAGGAGGCCAAGAAGGAGGCAGAAACTGAAGCTGCTCAAAAGAAGGAAGAAAGAGAAGAGGAGAAGGTTACGGTGAGTTTGTGAGGTCCACCTCGCTGTGCACTCCAGGAGCAAGAGCTGAGACGCAGGTAGTGGCTGGACAAAGAAAGGAGGTCACCACCCTCTGCCATGAAGTATGACACAACCCTGATCATGGCCATGAGCACTTGGCCTCTGGGAACACAGTGTGTGCTGGCACAGGAATAGCTGCTGGGTATGTACTACATCACTCTTCTGAAGAGTGTTAAGGGCCTGGAGATCTTTAGAAGTGGGCAGAGGAGAGAGTAAGATTGCCATTGGTTTGGACTAAAGTGGCAATGAAATGGCAATAATTACTGCTCTGTCCTCTGCGCTACAGGAAGTGGAAAAGCCTGAGCATGACCCTTTGCATGGCTTACGTGTGCATGCATGGGTTTTGGTTCTGTCTGGGAAGAAGGAGGTTCCTGAGACCTTCTTCATCAACCCCTTCACGGGAAACAGCCACAGCACCATGGATGAGCGCTTCCTTGGGATCGAGAGTGTCTGGAACCACAGGAACTACTGGGTGAACATGCAGGACTGCTGGAATGGCTGCAAGGTAACAAGCCCTTAAGCACCCTATGCCTGGGAGGAACAGTTGGGCTAACCTGAATCCTGGGGAAGTCCAAGGTCAGCAGTGATCCCAATTTCCACTTCCCATTCCCTGGGTTGGCTCTGGGTTAGATCAACTTGACCTTGGGGCCATGCATGCCCTGAGGAAGGAAACAGAAGCATTTCCAGCAACTTCCTCTCATCTGTGGCAGAGGCACCATGAGAAAAGGGGTCTGCATGCCTCTAGGCATGGGGGCAGTCTTTGGGGCCCCGCCAGCCAGCCAAGGCTCTGATGAGCCAACCTCAGTGAGATCCAGAGTCTGTCTAGAGTCCCCTAACCCTCTGACACGCACCCAGGTTTAGAGCACCACAGACATGCAGGAGCAGCATTTAGTTTAGTGTCAGGCCCTTGAGACTGCCCTGTAGTTAAGTGGCTTGCTTCTGTATGGCCTAGGATCTCATCTTTGACTTGGGTGACACTATCCGCTGGGAAATTATGCTTTCGGGGAGCAACAAGCCTCTTCAGCTGCTCTCAGATGCTGAGGAGGAAAAGGAGTTATCTGACAAGGAGACGGATGGTACGGTGAGTGACCCAAATGGTGGCTCTCATGCTGTGGGGATGCTGTATTGAACTGGTGCGTTCATAGGCCTGCACATGTCTGTCTGCCTGCTGCCCTCTCCAGGTCAGATCGCTATTGCTCTAGCTAAGCTTTGGTTGGCACTTTAGATTCCTTCTCAATCTTGGAACAGTTCTGATGCTTTTTGAAGCAGGACTCCAGGTGGTACTTCTGGTGTCCTAAGTGGCTAGGGATCTCTGTAGGCCTCCAGCGCGTTGACCTTTGGGATGAAATAATTTAAAAAAATAAAATCTAAACTGAAGTTTTTCTGGACACACTTTTTCTGCTGGTCAGCCCCCTGCTCTCCTGGGTGCTAGGTGGAGTTGCCAACCAGATGTAGAAATAATGCATGTACTCTAATAAAGCAAAATATGCTGTGTACTGGAAGCAAAAAATGGTATGTTGTCCTGGTGGGTGAACACAGCATGATAAAGCAGGCATTGCACCAGCACAGTGGGACAGAGGAATGCCAATAACCTGTTACCTATCCTTCTCAGCCTGCGCCTGTAAGCGGGGAGCAAAGCGCCTTCCACAGTCTACATAAAACAAGGTGGTCATTAGTTTGAATGACGATTGTCACATTCATCCTCTATCCAGCATGAGCATTAGCCAGGAGAAGATAACTTCATTAGGCTTGAGTAGGGGTGTGCTAGTGAGAGTGCGGGAATGCAATAAAGCACTCCTTCCACGTAAACTGCTTGCCTCTGTCCTCAGGCCGTGCGTGACCGACACAGCTCTCGCAACTGTGCCACTGTGTTCCCCAGGATCAGCACAGCCTCGCACTAACCGAGCTCTGATCGCTGCACTGTATTCTTTAGAACCAAAATGCCTCCTGGCACAGTAACAGAAGCTGCCAAAAATGCAAATCTTTACTTCTGTTTCAGCGGGAAAAGGAGGAGGAAGACATGAGTTTTGACATGCCACCATCGTGGGTAGCCCCTATTCAGATATATCCCAGAGGTATGTATTCTTCCTATGGCTTTTGCTTGCCCCCAGCTAACCTTTTAGTGGATCTGGGGCATTGGTTTATCTCACTCAAGAGTTCTTCTTTCAGGATGGACAAGTTCTCCCTTCAGAAGTGAAGAGCAGTAGATGAAGGCAGCAACAGCTATTGGTTTGAATGCCCGCCCCCACTGCATTGTCTCATCTCCCTGCATGCACACACACATGCTGTGTTTTCCTGCTAGCTGAATAATTTTACCTGGGGTGGACTTTCTGTTACCGCGACGCACAAGGGACTGCCTCTGCATTATCAAATATTTGCTTTGGGAGAGAAAAGAGTAGTTATACTATTGTAACATTAAAGCACAACAGGCAGGGTCTGAACAGCTTTATTGGCAGCTGAACGCAATACATAAATGCGTGCTTTTTCTTAGACCATGGCTTTCTCCCACTTGAATTCTTTTTCCTGTGGCTGAGTAACGGGGAGTCAATTCTTCTGACACCTCTTTTGCCCACTGCAGAGTTTGAGACCCGCTGTTCCGAGGACCGGAAGGTGATCCTGTACAAGAAAGCAAAACTGGAGAAATGGGCACCGTACCTGAATGGAAATGGGCTGGTGAAACGCCTCACCGTCTACGCAGACTTAGACTGTAAGAGGGATGAGGGAACACACTGGACGCACTGAGCAAACACAGCCTGGGGTGTGCTGATGGGAAGGGGAGGCAGTCACTTTCTGCCAGTCTCTCTTCTGCTTTCTCATCCTCCTTTCACTTTTGTGGGGGACTTATCTACCGTATCTTCAAATGCTCGCTGTCTGTCAAGCCCCAGAACTTTCCAGCATTGATAGGGGTTCCTGCAAGAGTTTGAATCTGTTTTACACGCCAATGGTGAGGCTGTTCAGCGTCGCAGGTCAGCTGCTTGGATTTTCAGTTTTCAGAGAAATGGAAGGCTGGTTTGATTTGATCCAATAGTATCACTATTCTCATTGGTGTCGACAGGAGCCTTAAAAAGGGGCAGCTATGGACTGTGGATAGTTCTGTACTCCAAAGCATTATTCTTCAACAGCTGGTCCAAGAGACTGTGCAGATTCCTAACTGGACGTACAGTGTCCTGTCCTCAGCCCTGTTGGACAGTGTAATGTCCCCGTCTCATTTCTCTTCACTCCTGACACTATCATTAAATATTTGGGATGGAATATCTTTCCCCTAACTGTTGCCATTCGCTGTGCCACCTTCTCCCCCTGAGCTGATTATTTTAGTTCTTGATGGAGAGGAATAAACCTTCTTAAGGCATGATTCATTTACTCAAACATAGATTAGGATTCATCTACAAAATGCCCCTGGACACAGTGCCAATTCCAGCGACTATCTGATGCCTCCTTTGGCTGTATCAGGAGCACGGGGTGCTTGCGCAGACACTGAGAGCTCATCAGATGAACCTTAGCACCTCCAACAGGGTGACGTAAGGTTGTGAAACTCATTGTCTCCTGCCAGGTACTGAAGTGGTGGAGGTGAGGGAGTGGTTCAAAAACCGAGAAGACATGTTGGATATGAGAGAAGTGAATAAACAATCACAGCTGACCACAGATTACTTCAGTCCAGGACACCTCCTCAGTCTTAAAGGTATTCCATCTCATCTGGGCAGCTTCTGCAGCTGATGGGACTTCACGTGAATCCCTCTAGCAGTGGAAAAAGCCCAAAGTTGGGGGGGGCTGGAAACTTGTGGGATGAATTACCTAGATAAATAATACGGTCTCCAGTGGAGAGTAGAGAATTGGGTTGTTGGCTTCCATTCCTGGGCAGTGCTCCCCCCCAGCAAAACAGAAGAAAAATACATACCTATCACATATATAAGGTAATATAATTTACTTTTACTAGTAGAGGTGATAGAAGTAGAAACTTTCTCCTTGGGATTATGTTTGGTCTGTCAGTGTTGTGCAGCTGGGGGACAGAAAGTCCTGCATCAGGTCTGTTGCTAAAACAGCATTTCACCCTGGTTTGGGAAGAGCGGGATCCAGGCTCCACTCCCTCCCTACTGCCTCACTGTGTAAGGAAGGCAGCGGCCCTGCAGAGCTGTCCTGCCATCCTTAGGCCGTGGAATATTGGTACACAGCAGTGAGAACATTCCCTTCTTACGCTCTTAATGTGCATTTGATTTATTGGCTGCTGAAGAAAACGAGACTTCCTCTGGACACACTCGTGTTCACCGTATTATGGTTGCTAACTCTGAAAACACGTGACCTCTCTTTATGTCCTTAGCTCACACCTATATGTCCCTGGAACCAGAGACTGAATATACGATGGAGTTTTACAATGAGGCGCGAGTCGATGGCCTCCAGAAACGTGTTGAAACTGCTGATGAGATGATGGAGTACTTTGTGGGGCGGGATGACTTCCTGCACGTCCGGTACATGGAGTTTGGCAAAAGAGGAAAGAAAATACACTTGGCTGGCACCAGAACTGACATTAACTCCCGGCCTATAGTGGTACGGCCAGGGCAGGAACAGAAAAGTATCTGTTGCTGTGATATTTCTACTATGCAAAACATAGCGCCTAGGGCTTTACATTTATTTTCAGTGGGCACAGCCAAGGCAAAAGTCCAGATGGGATGCCCAAGCCTTGTTCAGCTGCTGTGTCTCACAGTTGCTTGCCTGACAGAGCGCTACAGTGTGACCAGTTGTCACTAACTGCATTGAGCAGCTAGAATGACACTAGGAAACTAAGACTTGGAAAGTGTGTGTCAGAGGAAAGAAAAAAAGCTTGACTGGGATTTTGGAATGAAATTTTTGCAGGATTCAAAGCTAGTCAAATGCTTTCATGTTCTGACTCCAAGCTAATAACATTTTAGGTTCCTGGTGAAGTATCCGGTTGCTCTGATTTGTTACAAGCAGGTAATCTACCTCCTCCTCTAGTCAGGTCTGATTTGGAGACCAGAAGAGGGAGGAAATCTGACATCTGGCAGCATGACTCAGACACTCCACCTGCCAGACAGAGCCCTGCAGTGGCCTGCCTTTGGACCGGCACCCAGCATGCTCCTTTTTCCTTCCCTATGTTGGTGAATGTAGGAAACTTTGTTGTGCTCCAAAATACCTTGCTTCCTGCAGTTCCCTCAGGCAGGGATGCATCCCAAGCTAACTTTGAGCTTGGAGAGCATACTTAGCTCCACAAATTGGAGACTTCTGTATTGCTTTAGGCAGCTTTGTGCTTTTTTCTCAGGCACAGGAAAGAACAGTAGGACCATGGGCCAAGAGATGCCATCGTAGTCCAGGCAGAAAAGCCCAGTTTTTACCTTGGGTTTTTGCCCAACTCTGCAAATCTTGCCAGTTTTCTGTGTTGTCTAACCTGTTTCCATCTCTTTCTCTTCACCCCTCATTAGCAAATCAAGGAGTGTTTCCACAGAAACCCAGAAAAGCCTGCTGATGAAGATGTAGCAGAACGTATCTTTCTGATCACAGAGGACATGATCCAACTGACATATCACCTCAAGGATAAATATATTACTGCCTCAAGGAAGGATTTTTTCAAAGCGGCAGAGGGGGATAGGAAAGGAAATGAAATTGTCATGACCCCAGAAATGTGCATCACATACCAGGTATGGAGAAAAACTACTTATATTTGGAAGTTTTTCTACATTACAAGACACGAAGGGAAGGTGAAATGTCAGTGGAAGAACTACAAGCATGACAAATCCCATGCTCCGTCTGCCCCCCTCCCTCACAGATAGCCTCCAGGCTACAACAGGAATGCCCCTGGAGGTGCGCTACCGTGCGGGAAGTGATGGGGCGACGGGGCATGCAGGGTGTAGTGTGGCATGAAAGGCCTGCTTTAGCCATGCCTGAGGTCATCTTCCCAGACTTGGTCATCAGGCAGTGTAGACACAGCCACTGGGATCTTGCATGATGCTGGTTCAGCAGCTGTTGGGCTCAATCCTGTGGATTCCTGGCAGGGAAGCTGAAATTTCCTCTGCCATTCTCTCTTGAAGATGAGATGACAGCAGAGAAGCAGACATCCCGGCATCTAGCTCCAGTTCTGCCATGGACTTCTTGGGTCACATCCCATGATGTGTAAATGTCTCAGAGTTTACTCTGCAGATGCACAGCAAGATGCTGAGGCATAATGCATTGCTGGTAGATAGCTAGCCTTAAATAAAAGATACTCCAAAAAAAGTGGAGTGCTGTCATTAAGCCAAATTCTCTCATTTGGGGCTGGGAGGTCACTCTACTAATACCATTGACGTGAGTCTGTAACCAGGGGCAGAAGTCTGCTAGTAAATTCTGCAGTGATGCTGCACAATTAGAAAAATCAAAGAAAAATTGCAAATAGAGGATTTTTTAGTGTTATGCGTGTTTTATTAAAGTTCCTATTTTCCACTGGAGAGAACACATAGAACGCAATTGCTGGAGTGCCATCCTTTCATCTTTAACCCTGCCAAACCGGTTCCAACCAAATAACAGCAGCATCAGCAAAGTGCCACATGTGCCATCTGGCTCACATTACTGATGGTCTCAAAACTGAAATGAAGTCTAATAAACTGTTGACCATGGGCTAGATGTTTCAATGGTGGAAATCGGTGTCACTGTATGGACTATAACAGAATTGTGCCAATTTCTGTTAGCAGAATACATGGTGCCGTGCACCCAGAGAGCGCTACTGTCTTTCACTAGCTTATCTGCTTCCAGGCGGGGTCCTCTGAGAAAGACGAGAAGCTGGTCCATCTGTACAAACTGTTGCAGGAGCTAACAGCGGAAGAGAGGCAGCTGAAGCAACAAGTCCGGCAATCTGAAGCTGAGGTACCAGCGAGGTGTCCACACTGTTGTCAAAGTTGGTCAGGCATGGAAACGGTTTCAGCTGACTAGTTGCCAAAGCATCCTCAGCATAAACTGTGATAAAAATAATACTCTGGTGTCACAAAGCTGGTTTCCATGCTGAATTATCAAGCTTGGAACCCAGTCATTGTTCAGCAAAGATGTAGCTTAAATATATTTATGGTGAGTCATGCACTTTCTAGTGCCTGCTCTTACTCGTCATTCTCTAGGAGGAAGATGGTTTCAGAGAGCAAATGACAGCATATGAATTGGGGCATCTAGGAACATATCTGCCTTTTGCCTGGGAACGAGAACGAAAAGAAAGGATATTGTAATGTAATGTTGTATCTAGTTGCTAGGCATTTCCAGGAAGCCCTATCCAAACTACTGAAGTTACTTTTTGTGGGAGCAACTGTAGGGAAATACTTCATAAAATACACTGCTTGTATTGCTAATCACACTGTGACGGGTGTAACAAATCCATGTTCTTAGAAGTCTTTGTAATTACTTCATGATAAATACAACCATTCTAGCAGATGGAGGCAAAGCTATTGGATTTTATTTTTTTTAAAATGTTTTTGTGAGGAAGAGGAACACCTGAAGGAGCTGGAGAGGGAATGCTCAACTATATTAGCACAGAATACTAGGAATAATTAAGAACAAGATTGCAAAAGTGTCCCCCCTCCTGTTTTTTTTCCCCCAAAATTTGAAGGTGGTTCACTGTGACCTCATGAACTACTGTGCCAAATTTCACAGTCTTGATGTATCAACAGACAAAATATTCACATTGCTTGTGCTGTATATCCTATTAAAACAAAAAAATAAGCCAAAGCTGTCAGCGTAATTTCAAAAGTAGTGGCAAGACTATGACTCCAGACGAGCTTTCTGAACAGATAATATCAATAATTATGTTCAAGACTTTCATACAGAGCAGCAATCTAAAAATAAGACCACTATTGACTTGATCTGTCAGCAGGATATAACATATTTGTGTGTATCTTCTATATTTAACCTTATGCTACAGTTCTTGTGTGCAGCATCTGCTCTGTTAGCAGGTCAAGCATGTAAAAGTACTGTCATTTTTTGAGAAAGCTGAGGGTCTTTTTTCTGATTTTTGGAAGGTGTTAAAGATTTTGAAGATCCGTGAGAATGAAGAAACTAACGTTAAATTGTCAGTTTCGATTTATAATATAGAGAGGAATGAAAAGAGAAGACAACAGTATGAAGCCATGGTAGGTACTCTGCATTAATCCCAGTATTTATTACATGTACACAAAGAAATCCAGAGCAAGCTTTTTCTGTCTGAGGAATTATCTCTGAAGAGCTTTTTGTATCATTAAAACATACTGGGCCAAGTCCCTAGCAGGTGTAAGTCAGCACAGCTTAATTTCATTTCCCATGAAAATATAACATAACCATGCTGTGACCGTCTGACTTTCTGCAAAAACTTGTGTTACCAAGAAAGATTACTGTTTTATTTTGTTTAGTTAATAAAGAAAATAATGAACAAGGATTAGTTGATAACAGGGATCATGGAGGGAGTATGGTAATGGATTGCAAGCTGCATGCTTCTAGCCAGGGCTCACTTTATTAGGCAAATATGCACTTCTTTGTGCAATATGAATCGGTTATTTTCTTGGTTTTGACTATTACTTGCAAAGCCAATTTTGTTCCAGGATCCCTGTTGAGGAATTAATTAATACCTTATGAATGTTGTGGACGAATACAAAAAGATTCAATAATAATTACCTAATTTTTCAAGATCTCCAAGATGATTCTTGTGAATTATTTTTAGACTGAGCTTTTCTGAATAGAGAGGTTATAAAAGGTGATACTAGGTTTTACATGCCAAACTTCTGGCGCGAAACACAAGCAGGGGCAAAGAACCAGCTGTTTGCCAGCCTACAAGCAGGTATCATTCAAAATACCCTGTCCTGATCTATTTCCGTCCAAATACAAATGCATTTTGTAGAACCTTTCTTGCACCTCAGTGGATAACATGTAAGAGGTGTCTCTACAATCAAGGAAGTCAGGAAATGTTAAAAAGGTCAATAGAAAATAAACTACAGAATAAAACCCGCATTAGGAAAGGGCCCGTATGCAAAGCTAATGCAAAGCAGGAAAAACTATAGGAAAAAGAAACATTCTTTCCTTCGTGGGGATGGGGGAGGAGTTTTGGCCTTTGCTTTTATTTTGCCTTATCACAGGGTGTTTGGGGAAGCAGGTAAATGGGACTGTGACTCTCTCTGTCCTTTCCCCTCCAGAAGAACGCAACGGAGGATGAACTCTGGGGTCAAGGGGAACAGGATCTGGACTACCTGGCCCCTTTTCTTATTCGAGTAGGCCACAGAGAGAAAATGACCAAGGGGCAGGCCCTGCGTGTCAGAGATGACTGCCTGACAGATTTTAAGCATCGTCTCATTAATAAAGCTAACATCATCCAGGCTCACTTGGAAAAGGTATTCCCAGCCATGCTCCAGGATATGCATGTCACTGGAGTCTCTTCTGTACTGGCAGGAGGGTAACACACATCTCTGTGACAGCAAGCAAGAAACAAACCTCCTTTGATTACTTCAAGAGAGCCATCAACATGCCTGTGTATATTTATTTATTTATTTATTTTTGTCGTTAGCATGTGAGATCAAAGAACAAAATAGCTCCAGGGTGAAATTTAGTCCCTATCTCAATTGGAGCTGATTTAGTTCTCCAAGTGCTTCTTAACTACAGTGAGAGAATGCATTTGGGTTTTGTAGCCTCCCGCTGTTCCACATGTTTTGATTCCCCTTGTTTTCTTGTTCTGTGAGACCTCATCTCAGACTTATTGCCTCCCATGAAAATAAACCAGCTCTGATTTGTGGTTTCCTTCATCTCAGCTCCCTGAACTTCGAGTTGCATTTTTGTGTCCCTTTGCTCCCCGCTCTCCTCACAATTACCCTGACTTCTGGTTGCTCGCTCCAACAGGCGGCAGAAGAACTGCAGAAGAAGGACCAGTGGTTTCAGAAAAACCAGAATCGGCTCAGTGCGGAGGAGGAGGATGACTTTCTCACCCGTCGCTCTGAAACCATGTTCCGTATCCAGATTCTAGCGCTGAGGCTTAATAGGTACTGGGAATGACTGCTTGAGTAGTGCCCAGGGGAGGTCTATCGCTGAGCCCACCGGGACTCGGCATTGAAGCTATTCTGTAAAAT
Source organism: Dromas ardeola (assembly GCA_013398915.1). Lineage (NCBI taxonomy): Eukaryota > Metazoa > Chordata > Aves > Charadriiformes > Dromadidae > Dromas > Dromas ardeola. The sequence continues at coordinate 165,108 of VYZM01018157.1, forward strand.
GTTCCACTCCACGTCCCGCTGCAGTTTACCTCTGATATCCCCCTTCTTGTTCTAGGGAAAAGCAGATGGCACCACAGAAATACCTTGCTCTTGAAGAGAAGCTGCGCAGGGATCCTCGCCTGGCTGAGCACTTCGGTCATGCCTGATTTCTTTATTCCTTCAGAGCACGCACTGGAAATCAGTGCTGAAGCCTGTTAGAAGCAGCCTGAAAAAAAACATGGAGTTTTCCTACTTGACTGGAGTAAATCTTTCATTATCATCACATTAATGGAGATTTTAATGAACTTTTAGCATTCCACTGTATTTTTCTTTTCCCTCTTGTTTTAAGGCCCATCTACAATTACATCGATCGTCTTCTCGTGCAATTCCATCATGTTTGAGACTGAAGTCTGAATGAGACCTTAGCTTTAAGGTCTGCCTCAGACATTGCTACAAATTACGCATGCTGTATTGCAGAGCTTTTCTTCCCCAAACCGGCTGACATCAGGAGCAGGATTATTTGGAAATACTGCTTCTTTTCCAACATAATATTTTAACAAATTTATAATTTAGTTTTATAAGTAGCACAAGCAAAGATTTTGAATATATGACCTAATTTAGAGCTCTACAAAACTACAAAAACCCAGCAAAAACTAATACTCAAATTGACAAACTTTGGATTTTAACATCTTTATTTTTCTCTTTGAATATCTCCACTCGCTGTTCACAAATATTGGCAGACAGGGTAAAATGTCAAGAGGACTTCCAAATCCAAGAAATCTTAGGTAATTAAGTGTTTTGGTTGATAGACATTCTCCGAGATCCACAAATGGAAGTGAGTACGTGTATGCCATGCATTGGTATTTATGGAAGTCCCTGAACCTGCTAGGAAATTCTGATGTCCCCTGTAGTGCATTAGGCACATGGACACCTATCGTGGTTCTACCTACCGTTCCCAACAGCTACAGTCTTCAAGGAACAACCTCCAATGATCACCTTCAACGAAGACTATACTGATTGCAGCTGAGGTAAGGCAGAAACTACTTTGCTGTGATACAGCAGAATAAGGGACATTACACCAGAAACACAGCCCGAACCAAAGCCGATTAAATTTCTTATTTTATGATAACTGTCCATTTTAAATGTAATAGATACACTAAAGGGCTTTTAAAGAGAAACACCCCCCTGACTGCCTATTTTATTGCAACAGAGTCATTTTCTTTTGTGTTGTTTCTGTCACATTTCAAGAGGTGAACACAAAACCAAAAGCCACCATTAGCTCATGATGCCTAATCTCAATATCCTGGGTCATTAAAACATACCAAATTACCCTTATAGACAGACCATTAATTTAGGTGCCGCTTGAAGGATGCACTCCATTTTGGGCTCAGAAAGGGAGAGCAGAGAATTCAGTATCTCCTGTGGGAGACGGTTGCAGTGTTTGACACCCACCACAGGCCCATCCCTGGGTCTGCCCTGGCCTCCCAGCTCCATTTTGGAGCTCTGAGGTGTTTCATGACAGCATATCATGTTCCAAGCCATTCCACAACAGCAGCAGTCTGTTTCACACCAACACGCTGTTTCTGACAGCTCTGCATCCCTCCGTCAAAGCTTGGCCAACGTGGCAACCTAGTACAGACACAAACAGGCCAGGAGAGGAGAAAGCTCAGAAACGGCTCCCTCTGAGAGAGAGGGGTATTCCAATAAGAATGCACTACTGAAAAAGCACATGAGGAATTCCAGGAACTAGCCAAAATAATCTCTGAATGACAAGGACTGTGCGCTGCTGAAGGACTGAGGGAGCCGAGGGAACTGGGGAGAAAAAAAAAACAAACCTAAAAAAAAGGAGCAAGCATGCCTGTGGTTATGAACTCATCAGTGTTAGTTCAATACCAGAAAAGACAACAGAACAAATTAATTTCAAAATCCTTTTACAGGCACTAGGGACAAAGCAGCTGCCAAAAAAATCAGCTTATATGCATTATCAAGGACTAGCATCAAACTAATTTGATTTCCTCTTTTGATGGAGTAATTGGCTACAGAGACAGGGAGGGAAGTGTAGAAGCAGCACGACTCCATCTCAGCCAGGCTCAGAGCGCCCAGCACGGCTCCCGCGGGGCGGAAAAGCGGGCCCGACTCGCCAGGGGTAGCAGAAGTCGGAGGAGCTGCTGCCAGCACTGCCTGCAAAAAGACACGGAAAAGGGGAACCCCGAGAGCCCCGGTCCAGCCAGGGCTGCGCCCGTCACAGCCGGCGAGGGGAATCGCCTCTGAGAGACACAGCGGCACAACCGCCTCGGCCGCCGGCGGACACTGGGGCAGAAGCCTAAGGAAGAGCCTCTCGGCCCGCCCCCCCCCCCTGCAAGCTCTAGGCTGAAGGGCCACTGCAGCCTCCCCGATACCACCCCTCAGGGGAGCCCAGCCCGCCTCCACCCCGCCGCGCCGCGCCGCAAAATGGCGGCCCCACGGCTCCCGCGCACCTCCCTCCTTATTGGCCGTGCTTGAAAGGCTCCGCCAAGAAGCTGCGTTGCGAGTGGCCGGCCGCTCTGCGGTCGCTAAGGCAACCGCGGTCCTCTCGGCTCCTATTGGCCGAACGGCGTACGGAAACCGGGCACTTGCGCGGCTCGACGCGGCGGGGCTCAGCAACGCCGGTGGCTCTGATTGGCGGCGGCCGGGCGGGGGCGGGGCTGGCCGGGGTTCCTT
>VYZM01018157.1:168189-194834 GCA_013398915.1 Dromas ardeola
CCCGGCGCGGCGGGACCTCGCCGTAACCTCGGCCGGTGTTTTTTTGCCTGCAGGGCGGCCGGGGAAACGCGGGTGGATGGCCCGGCGGCGGTAGAACGCGAGGAGGCCTCGCCGGGAGGAGGAAGGCTCTTCTGCCCTGCCCGTTGGAGAGACATGGCCGTGGCCGTCACCACTAAGACAGCGTGGAAGCTGCGTGAGTGTCGCCGGGCTGAGGGAGGGCAGAGGAGTTCCCCCCGCGGGGAGGGGGTTGGAAGAGGCGGTTTGTGAGAGGAACCAGCTAATCCCTGCCGTGGGTGTGGGTGCGGGTGCCCCGGCCCTCTTCCCAAGTTGCTGACTGGAATTTTTAACTCCTAGAAATCCTTTTTGAAAACGTAGCCACATAGTAGAATAGCGTAGAGCCCTTGCCATCGCTATTTCCAAAAGGTCACAGCCTGTATTTTTTGCTGTAATGCCATCCTCTATTTCTAGCTAACCCCACATGACTCTCATGTAGCAAAGGAACAACCCAGGGTGCAATGGAAGCCCTGCCCCAGAACCTGGGCTGCAGCAGGGAGGTCTCTCGGTCGGTTAGTCCCTTTGGGGTGCTGTTCATCACTGCTCACTTGTTACAGAAGGTGCACTGGGCCCTGCTGCAGGAGGGATGAGGTGGTCTTTGCAGGGCCTGTAGGTCTCATGCTCTTGAAATTGCTTTGCAAGAGGCAGTAAGAATCTGCTTTTACATCCATTATTTTTTTTGAAAGGAGCAGTAAACAGTTGACGACTATCAATTTCTAGCTGCTTTGCTGGTCACTGATGAGTTATTTCATAGGGGCCGTTGAGGAATGCGTAGTAGCAATGGGAAGTGATTGGTCGTTCAGAAGTGCGAGCTTTAGACCAGTGACTTGGTCTAGAAATTGGCTAGCAGAAATACGGTATTCCTGGCTGGTAACACATTCAGGAAGCTGAGATAATCGACTTAGTAATTTCATATTTTTTTGAGCAGAAAGCCAGTTTGCTGTGTTGTCTTGCCATCCCTGAAACTCCAGTTGTAGGAAAAGCTGGAAGTCAATCAATCTCCATTCTCTTGTAAGTGGGCAGAAGTTCTTGATCTTCATTTTTGCTAGGCTCTGCCCCATCTTAGCATCCTCTTCAGAGCAAGAAACGTTCTGAATGTTAGAAATCTTTTGGCAATGCTAATTAGAAGTTTAGTATTACTGAGTTGGTGGGTGATACCTGGTGACGAATACTGCATTGAAAAAAGGTTTGTGGTTTTAAGGAAACAGCACTTCAACGAGGGAACGGATGAAGCTATCTGGCCAAGGCTGGCATCAGCTTATAACCTGGCTTTTCTGAGCAGAGGGTTGAATGCTTCAACAATGGCTGTTAAACTTAGAATATATTATTAAGAACAAAATCAAAAGGAGGGGAAAAAGTGGAACTGCTGACACGCTTATTTCAGCAGCAGCACTCAGCATCTCTCCGTTCAATTTTAACTAGTGAGTTGGTCTGTTAATACTAATTGTACTGTTTGTTACCTTCAAGTCTATGTATGCATAGATACTTTATTTTAGCATTCTCATATGGAAGATTGGTCTTTCAACACAATACAAGAATATTTTCAGATTTGCCTTTCTCACATAATTTACAACCCAGTCACCTTTGTAATTTGAAAGGTGTTTCTCCAGCTAAAGTGGAAGTTACGCAGTTTTGCTTTCAAAAAAGCACTCTGAGAGCTTGAGATTAAAGTACCTGTAATTATTATTGCAGCTGCCTAATATCCTTGTGGATTAGTGTTGCGTGTAAAATGATCAAATTGTTCCTCCCACCGAAATAATCCAAATGAAAGCTGAATTGATTGCTACCTAGGCTTTTTACAAACAAGTTTCATAACTATTAGGCATGCAAATCCTGTGAACTTTCAGAGGAGAGAACTGTAAGATGAAGAAATTGATGGATACATCTGCCAAAAGCCCCTGCCAAAAATTTGTGTGGATTTAAAAATCTACTGTGAAAATAAGATGTCTAAGCAAAGATGCTCATTTGGCATCTCTTTTGCCCCAAACTTGTTTCTTTCTGATGAGGATTCCTTGGAGTTCTGTCGTTGTGAAGCCCTGTGTGTCAGAGTTTCCCTGCAGCCCCCAGTTTTTAAACAAACAGTCTTTTAGTATCAGGAGCACTTGTTCTTTTGTGCCCTTTCAGGCACTTTCCTTCCTTTGTCGCAGTTTCACATTGTGCGTTGCTAAGTTTCACCTGTGTTACATAGTGGGAGTGCAGCAAAGCCTCTGCCAAAGCTCAGAGAAGGGAGCTCCACCTGTCCCTGCTGCTGAGTCTCACGTTTTTACTGTGTAAGGTAATAAACTGTACTGCTGCTAATCTGCCAGATCTCCTCAGGTTGGACACTCTGCTGTTGTTTTCTAGAACAGGATTACAGGGCCTTTCGCTAGATGACTCTGACTGCTGCGTATTATTGCAGCTTCTGAGGCAGCTCAGCTTACTGAGACCCACCCGGGTACCAAAGGTAAGTAGCTTCTGTGAGCAGGTTGCCACAGTTGAGCGAATCTTTAAAAGCTGCTGAGCTGCTGCAAGTGAGAGAAGGTGCTTTTTGTAATCCACATCAGCACTGGAGTTGTGAAGCCTGGTCAGCAAATGTCTTAAGTAGAGCAGGCAGAGCCAAGAAAGACTGTTTCAAGCAAGATAATAGTGTGTCGTCTTATCTGAACTATGGGCTGCTGCAGTTTGTCCAGTGGAAACTGGAAAGTTTTTCTAGGAAGAAGATTTTTTTTTTAGCCCTTTGGGAGGAATGGGGTGAAAATTGTTATACTAGTATGTAGTAACTCATTGCTTTGTTTTGTGCAGAAGAGATCACGGCTCACAGCAGCAACGTATCCTCACTAGTCCTGGGGAAAAGTTCGGGCCGGCTGCTGGCAACTGGAGGAGATGACTGTCGGGTCAACGTGTGGTCAGTTAACAAGCCCAACTGCATCATGGTAAGAACAGGTCTGTTCTCAGCTTTTGGGGGATGGGAATATTAATTCTGAGGTATGGAGGGTGTGAATGCGGGGAAAAAATTGTTGAGCTGTAGCCTGTAGTACTTGTGAATAGAGTTTACCGACAAAGCTGGGTGACTGGATTGTAGCTAAAGATAGGGACGGAATTCGGTAACTGGTGTGACCTCAGCTCCAGAGAGAATCTGGGCTGGCTGGCTGCTTCAGCTGGGCAGTGCTTGCTCAGATAATGAATATTGTGCCTTCTGTTACCAGGCTACAGATAATTAAACTCAGAGTTTTGTATGAGATCAGGTAGTTTTATAGTGCAAGCTACAGGGGCCAGTTCTATACCCTGGGGTTTGCCCTCTTCGCAGGAAACATCCCCAGCAGGATGCATTTCCACCTGTCCCACAGCCACTAACTGTCAGCACAAAGTTTGTCAGAATAGTTTGCTAACTTGCCTGGGGAACAGTAATGCTGAGTGCAGCGTGTCAGAAAGAGTAGGGTTGCCCCAGTAGTGATCACTAAAGTGCACTGCACCATAAATATATTTAACAGATGTCTGTCCTGTATTGCTCTTGCTTTGAGTGGGCGTTGTGGGAAACCACCTTTAGCAAGTATCCCTCATCACTTGTTTAATTAACAATGCAATAATGTTGTGTTATGGAAGGCATTTCTCTAGCCAATGTGGACCTTGTGAGGAGGAAATTAGGAAAGTAGGGTCAAAAAGGCTAAAAGGAGAATGTGTCTGTTTTTCCTTTCATTTTCTGAGGTCAAGTATAAGGAGGTTGAAATGGGTGCAAAAGAAGTTGCTCACCTTTGGCAGTGCTGTGCTTCTTGTATAGCGTAGCTAGACTGTGTCTTTCCAGCCCTGGGTTGGTGGCATGGCAGTAGTTTGAAACAGAGTATTGCCTTCCATGAGAAGGAAGGTTGAAGGACTAAATATCTCCATTCCCTTTCTGTGGGAGTAGAGAGCTGCAGCTCTCCTGCGCTGCCAGGGAACCACAGACGGTAGAAGCTGGTGTTTCTGAGAGGCAGGGACTGCCTGTAGCTGCTGAGGACTTGTGCCATTCTTGTATATCAAAAGAATCTTGATTTTTGGTGTTGTGCTGTATATTCATCTTTAGTTTTTATATCGTTAGGATTCCACATGTGTATGTGTTGGGGAAGAGGGAGAAGAGGAACTTTTCAACTAGCATTGTGGCTTGCTTCAAGTGTGAGCACTCTTTCTCTCTAAGCAGTGACAGTTGCAGCTGTAGAGTATGTAGAGGATTTCAGTTGCACGTGAAATCATAAGAAAGCCCTGTCAGAACAGGTAGCTTTCAACGGGCATTCCCAGCCACGTGTGTGGGAGGCACAGAGCTAGCTTAGCTATTTAAAAAGACCTGTTTGAGGATGGAGTAAAGCATAGAATATTGCTTAATTGACAAGCCAGAAGTCTGCAATAGTGGTATTTGTTTCCTAGAGCTAGTTTCAAATATCCTTGTGTTTTAATTAAATACTGTCCTTTTCAAAATACTTACGCAATTTGTAAGCTTTTAGATGCTCAAGGATGAAAGGAACTGCATGCATGTGAATTACTACCTTATGCACCAAGTCAATACTTCAGTAATAGCACCACGTTACCACTGTGACACCCATTGCTGGCAGCAACATATGGCTCCTTGCTTATGTGAAGGTTTCGAAGTAGCCCTGATTTTGCTCTTGCTTTGATTTTGTAACCGGTTCGTGACACTTACGTGACCCATTTAGAGCAAACACAGTGCCGTTGTGTTTGCACAGCATATTTTTTATGATGTAAGCATGTGTCAACCTTGTCTGGGTGTCCGCACCTAATGTTTAACTGCCCGTGTCTGTGTTGATGCATCCTTTAAAAATTAGTCAGTGTGCCCCAGAAAGTGGGATAACATGGAAGATACATGCCCAGTGCCATATGCAGTGATGGTCTTTAGGATGTTCTACCATACTGGTAGCTGATGAGGAAAAAGGACCAGTGGCACAACTAGGTGGCCCCTGTCTAAATAATTTAGTCACCAATTGAGTGTGAGCACTGCCGTTGTGGACACGGCTGTGTCAGTAGCTGTTGATTGTGACTCACGGTTTTCTTTGCAGAGCTTGACAGGCCATACAACTCCCATTGAGAGCCTACAGATCAATACGAATGAGGAACTCATTGTTGCAGGGTCCCAGTCAGGGTCCATTCGAGTTTGGGACCTGGAAGCTGCCAAAAGTATGTTTCCGTGAGTTTTTGCTTCTGATAATGCATGTTTTTCGTAATATCCTTATGCTTAATATCTATGCTGACCCAAAAGGTTCCTAACTTAAGAAGGAACAGGAGCCTGGCATTGCTTTCGTCTTCATTTCCAGCCCTCTTAGAGGGCTTTTGTGCATTTCCTACTGAGACTGTAGAAATGTGTATGCGCGCTCCAGCAGAAATTTGTACGTGTATTGTGGAGACTGATCTGAGGAACTAGTTTCTAGGGTTTTGACCTGAGTGTGTTGAAATACATATTCCAGATCAGTTTCCATGCATGTATAGAGTAACTAGGCATATAGAATTTGTATTCAGAGTCTCAGTTTAAAATTGTCAACCTTAATAATAAGAATCCGAAATCAGATTGGAGGTTTTAAGTATATTAGGTTCTGCACAACTCCAGGAATCCCCTGCTTGCTGATTTCTTGTATTTGTTCTTAGGATCTAACTTTTATTTTGTTCCTCAAGTGATTTTTCTCCTCCTCTTCTGCTATTGCATGACCACATAAATAGACAAAGGCCTAATTTTTAGTAAATTGTGAAAGCTATGAGCTTATCGAGCTCTGATCCTTTAAAGGCCAGCTGTTGAGTCACGTTTTATTTATTGCATTTTTTCCAAAGCCTAGAACAAGTTTGCAAAGGTGTCATGAATCACTTGATCGCATTCCAGCAGTAATACTGTAAAATGACTGAACATTTCTTACAGGTTGCTACTTTTTCATAGAAAGAATGTGTATTGAAAATACTTGCACTGGCTGAGCTAAGAAGGCAAACAGCAGGTGGCATAAATAATAAAAAGCACTTTTGTCATTCAGACAGTTAGCATCAGTTCAGCTATAAAATAGTTTGGCTGTACCAGAGGAGAGTAACTGATCTGCCTGGATTTATTGGGAGACCTGTGAGCCAGCGTCTGTGCAAATGACCACTCTAGGTCTGGCTCAAGAGCTGATTTCTGCCAGGGGAATCATCAAACTGTCCCAGATGATGGATGATGGAGAGAGGTTGCCCCTGTTATTATCTGAGCAATTTTTCTTCCTCGAAGTTGAGTTCTGCATTTGTCTCTGCTTTCAGAGATACGGTGGACCAGTTCTACTGGTCCTTTCTGGTTTCCAGAATTACAAGGGGTGTCACTTGGTTGGTGACTTGCTGAAACACTGTGATCATTTCATTGTCTCATGCTTCCTGAGTGTCCCTTCCCGGTCTTTGGGATGCTTCTTGCAAGGGGCAGTTGAAGGAGTCCAGGGCAAATATTGGACCAAAGAGATGGAAGTGGAAGCCAGGCTTGTACCTGGTCGGGGGTGCAGAGTCCCAGGAAAGGGTCTGTCTAATAGCTGCAAGGTGAAAAATGCAGGCAATCAAATGTCCCTTTCATTTCCTGGATAAAACTGTGGTTCTTCCCCTCCCCCCCTATTTTGCTCCTTTTGTAACATGTGGAAAGATACACTGCCTGACAGCTGCCTCGATGTGGCTTTTCAGTTGTATTTTCAGATTGGAGACCTTTGAGTTCTATTCATGGTTTCCACACCTAAGGACAGGATTTTCATTAGGATCGTTGGACATGGGCCCTCTATTGCTGTTTCTTTGCATTGCAAGGGTAAAGTCAGAAATATTTCCCTAAAACAATGTATACTGCTGAATAAATAGTATGTAGTATGTATAATGTACATTGTGTTAGCATGTGTTTAATGGTAAGGATAGTATGGCTGAACTTCCGCATGCTGTTTGGGGAAAATGAACTACTAAATATTTGTTCCCTGTTCCTTCTCCCTTCTCTGCTTCTCCTTTTCCCAGTTCTTCGAACCTTACTTGGTCACAAAGCAAATATCTGCAGCCTTGATTTCCATCCTTTCGGAAGCTTTGTGGCATCCGGTTCTTTGGACACAAACATTAAGGTAAAGCTCAGCTTCCCCTAGAGATTACCCGCTTTACTTGCAGTATCTTTGTTATGAAGAGTGCCAGAATGTGTTTTGTGTCAAGCTGTTGGTAGATGCTGCACATCATCATTTCCACGTGTGTGGGCAGGTGTATTTGCGAGTGCTTGTGAAATTCGTACGTGTATTTTCAGTGGTAGCTCATGAGTGTGACTCCTCTGTTGTGGAATGTGGCTCCAAGTTAGGTGCCAGCCAAGACCTGGTGTCAGCAAGCGCAGTAGTCCTGATTGCTGTGGATTGCATCTGCTTCATCAGGCTGGTATTTGACTGTAGGAACTGAGCTTCTATAGTAAGAACTAATTTACAGAAGTTATTCTTACCTGGGGCATTAGGTTAGGAAATACCCCTGAAGCAAACAGGGGTTTAACAGCCCCTTCAGTGTTTTCATTCTGCAGTGTTTATCAGTGTAGTGACAGGCAGAGCTCTTGTTCTGGCAGCACTCTTGGGCTCCCCGTGTACTGCTTTAAGCATATCTTGTGTTTGCTTTTCTTCCCTGTAGCTCTGGGATGTAAGAAGAAAAGGCTGTGTCTTCAGGTACAAGGTAAAATGCTTCAATAGTCTTCAAGCAAAGAGGGGAGAAAGATTTCTGCCGAGACTTGTGAGCAAACTTAGAAGTGATTATATACAGTTAACTTCCTAGTTTTCCAGTATAAAAATAAGATCTGCATGGTTTGTGAAGTGGACTGGCAAACCTCTACAGGCCTCTCTGAACTGTATGGGAATATGGAATGGATATCGTAGGAGTTAATGTACTGTAGTTTGGTTGGGGGCATGGAGAGCATCCATGAGTGTTTCTTTATACTGTTGACTGATATCACCATGGACTGATATTCCCACTGCACTGAGATGCTTCTGTTCTTGGGGTCTTTCTCTACCAAAAGAACTTTCTGTATGTTAATTTCGTTTAGAAGCCAACTTGATGGTACAGGACTTCTGTCTGACCACCCATAAATCTGTGTAATTTAAAATTGATTCTTATTAATTAGGCCAGACCTGTATTTACCATGCTTAAATTGATGCGAGAGAGGTTACACCCGTTTGGTGTGGATGGGTATAGCTCTTGAGTGTAGTGTTTAGTGTTCTGCAAGCTGTGGACTTTGTGAAACAGTGACTTGATTTTATGTTATTATATTGTATAGGATTGAAAGACAAAAGCCAGGATTCCCTCTGAAAAACGACAAGCAAAAAAGAAAGAAAATACTATTTGTTTTTTTCACTTCAGGGTCACACAGAAGCAGTCCGATGTCTCCGCTTTAGTCCTGATGGGAAATGGCTAGCCTCCGCTGCTGATGATCACACCGTAAAGGTAATTTATTGTGACACCCTCCTTATGTGCTCGTGGGATGTAGGAATGCTGGGATTGTCTTTTTACCAGGCATTACCAGCACTCATTTATAAGCACCTTTAGTTCATTAGGCAGGTGGCTGAGCCCTGTGGCTTTGCAGGGACAAGTCTGTTTATGAGGATCATGTCCAGTGGCCCACAACATCCAGAAGAGAGCTGCATGTGTTGAAATGTACTTATCCAACAGACACATTGACACTATGCACATGAAGGTTCACATTTTGATGGTGGTACAGTTGTGATACCTGAACATTGGCCCGGTCATCTCAGTAAATGTTGCAGAATGAATTGTCCACTGTGCATTGCTTCACTATACCAGTTTCTGGCTCTGCTCAGTTAATTCAGTAGGAGTGTGTCATCATACACATTGCACGTCTGAAAATTGCTCTCAGGACTGAACAGAGCAAGGGAAGCAATTCAGAAAAGTATGGGCTGAAGCAGTAACTTCACTTGTTTAAGAGGTAGTGTGGAGGAATGTGGGTGAAGGACTGCTTTTTGTTTTCAGCTTCACATGAAGTAAACTGGTCAGTCATTTCACGCTGGATTTTTCAGTGGAGACTAGAGCGCGGGAAGAATGAGTTGTGAAGGGATTCAAAACTTTCAGATTTTTGTTTGTTTGCTTCTGAGATATAATCTGTGGGGCCAGGTGGAACTGCTGTATTTTATTCTAGTCTCTAAATACAAACCAGAAACTTCTAGGGAACAAATTAAATGGAAAATTAAAAAGAGAATGCAAAAAAAAAAAAAAAATGCAGCCTTAAATGCCTGGGGTGGTACTTCTTCCCCGATCAGTGCTTGCTTTGACAAACTCGAGTCTGTTCTTGGAGGTGGAGAAGATTGCCAGTACAAGGACATACGAAGTGTATTGGAATTCTCTAACATTAAATCTTTTCAAGAGTCTCTCTGTTCTTTCCTTCTTCCAGCTGTGGGATCTGGCTGCTGGGAAGATAATGTTTGAGTTTACAGGACATACTGGCCCAGTAAACATTGTTGAATTCCATCCCAATGAATACCTTTTGGCTTCTGGCAGCTTTGACAGGTACATAAGGGGAGGGAGAAAGAAGGGAATTGTATATGTTGGTTCCCTTTCCCAATGCCCTTCTTTTCAGGAATGTAGTAAATAGGCATGTCGCACAACTCAAACCTGCCACTGCAAGAGCCTGATGTCTAGCCAGCAGCACGTCACATCTGTGATGCGCAGAACGTGGAGATCTTGCCTTCTCATCCAAAATTGATGGCACCTTCTGCCACACTAAGAAACAACGTGATAGCCCTAAGCATCTCACTGATCCAGCTGACATCCTATCTGAACAGCAAGCAGTCCTGCTCAGTTAGCAGGGTGTCCGCTCAGCTCTGGGTCAGCTCTAAATGCCTATCTGTATCTAGAGCCTCTAAGTATCTGTGGCTGGATTCACAGATCTCAGCTAGACTAGCCTTCTGGGTGGGTTCATCATGTGTGCACAACAGCGAAAGTCATTCTAACTGTTAGCGTATTATTTCAATAGTGGATCCTACAACATATTTCTAGAGGAATGTGTGGTGATTTTTTGTTTTATTGTGTGTACAGGACTGTTCGGTTCTGGGACTTGGAGAAGTTTCAGGTTGTGAGCTGTATTGAAGAGGAGGCTACTCCTGTCAGGTATGTTAAATTCCTGCTGCAGTGTACTAGGCAGAGACGAGAGAGGGGGTGAAGGGAGGATTTCCTGAAAGAGAGACTTTACTCTCTGGGGAGAAGTTTGGGCTGCTGGAGATGTTGCACAGATGAACACCAGATTGGTAGGGTCATTTTTAGAAATGGGACTGGAGGTGTTCACGGAAGGCAGGGATGCAGCCCTGGGCTGCTTGTGGGACTATGCAGTGTTGGAAAGCTGTGCCTAATTCTCCACCTGCCTTCCCCCCAGGTGCGTGCTCTTCAACCCAGATGGCTGTTGCTTGTATAGTGGCTTCCAGGATTCACTGCGTGTGTACGGCTGGGAGCCAGAGCGCTGTTTTGATGTGGTCTTGGTGAACTGGGGAAAAGTAGCCGACTTGTCTATCTGCAACAACCAGCTGGTAAGCCACTGCTCCTGAAGAGTGGGGCAGGCAGCTGTGAAACATGAGATAAAATCCTCCTGCCTCCTCGCAGGCCTTCTGACCTTTAAGCTTATGTCAGACTATAAGTGGCCAGGGTTTGCAATGGCCCAGCACTTAGGCAGAGCTTGTGTGCTTTTGCTTTCAGCAGCCTCGTGCTCCACTTCATCTCTCTTTGGCTTCTGGAGGAAAGAACTGGGGCTTGGTTTGACCAGTATTTAGAAACTGTTTGGCAAAAGTTTTATCATAGCCTTTCATAAAACATTGGCAGCTTCAAATTGAAAAAGCCAAAGCACTGAACTGAGAAATTCTCAAGCGCAGTTGCCCAGGGTCACTCCATCATGCCTGCTCTCAAAAAGGCTGGCATGTACCCTACACCCTGGTGAATCATACAATGGTTTGGGTTGGAAGGGACCTTGAAGATCATCTAGTTCCAAGCCCCTGCCCTGGGCAGGGACACCTCCCACTAGACCAGGCTGCTCAAAGCCCCATCCAGCCTGGCCTTGAACACTTCCAGGGATGGGGCAGCCACAGCTTCTCTGGGGCAACCTGTTCCAGTGCCTCACCACCCTCACAGTAAAGAATTTCTTCCTAATATCTAATCTAAATTTCCCCTCTTTCAGTTTAAAACTGTTACCCCTTGTCCTATCGCTAGACTCCCTCCTGAAGAGTCCCTCCCCATCTCTCCTATAGGCCCCCTTTAGCTACTGAAAGGCTGCTCTGAGGTCTCCCCGGAGCCTTCTCTTCTCCCGGCTGATCAACCCCAACTCTCTCAGCCTGTCTTCATAGGAGAGGTGCTCCAGCCCTCTGATCATCTTCGTCGCCCTCCTCTGGACCCGTGAATTACCTTGATCCTTTGCCTCTACAGATAGGAGTTTCCTTTGCACAAAGCACAGTCTCCTCCTTCGTTGTGGATCTCAGCAGAGTCACAAAGTCGGGTTCCATTCCTCACGGGCTGATCCGGGACGATGAGCCTCTTGTGCCACCTACCCCCACGGGGTCTTCCCTTCGCCGCATCTATGACAGGCCCTCAACTAGCTGCAGCAAGCCACAAAGGTAAGGGAATCTGCTGGCTTGTTGAATTTCAAGATTTTAAGGAAATGTAAAAGGAGCTTAGTGCTCTTGCCCTCTCTAACAGAGCCCATGTGACTTGCCCTGACAGCATCTCTTTTTCCATAGCAGAGTGAAGCACAACTCGGAGAGCGAGAGGCGCAGTCCCAGCAGTGAAGATGACCGGGATGAGAAGGACTCAAAGGCTGAGATCCAGAACCCAGAGGATTACAAAGAGATCTTCCAGCCCAAGAATGCTATCTGTCAGTACCAAGGTTTATTGTGCTTCTGAGTGGTGTTTGGATTAGAGCTGTAGGTGCTAAACTGTTTCAGTAGAAGTGAGCCTTGACTTGCTATAGTAGAGGCTTCGCCTGTGACTGGGAGAGTTTAGAAAACCTTTATTTAGTATTCTGTGCTTGGATGCTGAACATGTTGGTGAACTGCTGGAAGGTGGCATCTTTACTAGGGTGCAGTGATGTCTGGTCAAAGCCTGGCTCAGAACCCAGAGCTCCATTCTAAGCATGCTGCCTTCCTGTCCTGATTAGGAATGACTGCTGCGTTACAGGATCTTTATTAGCTTAGAATTTTCATATGCATAAAATCAGCAGCCTCCCTTAAAAAAGGAAATGCAAAATGTTTTCTTAAAGCAGAGATTGTTGTTTAAGAGGCATAGTGCAACGCCTGTATCTCATTTTTATGTAAATGAGGAAAATGAGATAATCTTTCTAAGGAATTAATAGTCATTATTTTGATTTACTTATGTAAATCAATTTAACGGGAGGTGAATTTTTTCTAATATAACTTGTTGTGACAGTGCCTTTTATTGTGCTTCACACTTCTACAGCAGCAATGAACTACACGGGCCAGTTTTCTCCCTCCCATGCATGAAGGCCGAAAGCCCTTGGCTAAACTCAACAATAGCATCAAGGTCTGAAGGAGATAACTCTGCTTGCCATATCACTGATTGCCCTAATCTGTGGAGTTGTTAGAGATCTCACAGCTCCAAGGTCGACTTGTCACTAATCTGTAGCCTTGGATGCTCCTTCGTTTATTTATTTTTTTTCTCTCTTTCCGTAGGTCGAACTCCTCCTCGAAACAATGAGCCGTTTCCTGCCCCTCCTGAGGATGGTGAGTATGAAAATGACCCCTTGGTGGGAATGGGGTTAATGGCCCTTAAAAGAGGGAGGGATGCATGTCTGCAGAAATGACTACTTGTAGCCTAGCTCTACAGAACCTTTTCAACTTCTCTTGAAAGGAGCAGTCAGTTTCTGCTTTCCCACTTCTTTCCATCTTGATAGAGCCCGTAACTGCAAAGGAAGCAGTGAAGCCCAGCCAAGCTGCAGATGTCCAGACTCCGTTGCCAAAGCAAGAACTTGTACGTACTGTATGATCTGTTAATAGCTGCTCGTGCTCTCACTCTGAAAGGCATGTGGGTGCTGGAGACTTTATGATTTCTAGTCAGGCTGATTCCTTTACTGAACAGCAATAAAAGTGCAGCTCCAGTCTTTGTCCTGCCATGTGTCTTGCCTGAGCAGTAGAACTGAAGGCCAAGCCTCCAACAGGTGATGGTTCTATTGCTTTTGTTCGCTTCTTGCACTTGCCAGTGGCGTTTCTCCTTGCATTTCAAAATTGAGGCACTCTGAAGAGAAGCAAGTGCCAAATTTCTGTGAGTGCTTGAATTGAGGCAGTTTTGTAACCAAAATCACATGCAGCCCATGGGCCAGGATGTATTATATTGGCTTCTTTAGAATTCCCTCTTTGCCTTCAGGCTGGCCGTGGCCCATTTCCCTAATTTTAGATCCTGATAATGACAGCACTTGGCACTTCTGCTGGGGCATCTCGATGTTCTTTGCAAACCTTAATTACATCTTGGTATGTACCTGAGAGATACTTTATTGCCTCTTAAACTATGCTAGCAAATGGGAGACTGCTTCTGCTTTAGGACCTGCTGAAAGCGGGTCAGGAAAAAAGGACATCAGACTGGGACTAGATTGTTGCTGCTAAAGCTCTTGTCCCAATTTCTCCTGCAGCCTGAACTGGTTCAGAGGCCACCAATTGCCTCCTCAACTCCTTTGCCCAGAACAGAACCGTCGGTGATTCCTGCAGCTAGGAATGAGCCCATTGGCCTGAAGGTCTCTGACTTTCTACCAGTAAGTGTCTTTGGACAAAAGTTTCCAGCCAGTGTCTGTGTTGGGTGGCATCAGAAAGGGGGTTCTCTGAGGTGCAGAAGAGTGTCTTAGGAGCTTTCTGCAGCCTGCAGTCCTCAGTACTGAATGAGAACATGCTGCCTCCTGCTCTCCCTCTGCTCACTTGGTGCTTCCCCTGTCAGCTCACTCTCCTGCCTCCCAACTGCTTTGACATGCAGTTCCTGTGGAATTAGCACCTCTGGGTTGCTGGACCCAGTCCCCATCGCAATTGAGAGCAGGCGAATGCGAACACAGCAGCATTGATCCATGCTCACGAAGAACACGTTATCGAAGCAGAGAGCAAGGGATGAGACAAATACACTGAACAATCTAGACAGTGATTCATTTAGAAAATTGGTGTCTGTCATTACACATATATAACTATTTCAAGAGTCTTTCCCTCTTGTGCCTCAGAGGTCTCATGGCCTTGCTTAGGAGGGTGTTCCCTGTCCTAAAAAGGAAGAAGGACCAGAGCATCCTCATGATCCCAAACTCTAAACGTGAGCAGAGGAAGAAAGAGTCTGGTGTGGGCAGGAATCAAATTGAGAGTCTAATAAATAGTGCAAGATTTATGCTTTGTAATAATATTTGTTGATTTCAGATGAAAAGCATACTGGTTTTGAAAGCTTGCTTTTGATTCACTTTTTTCAATTTTGAGTTTTTTCCAAAGCTTGAAACGTGTTTGTGATTGACACAGTAGAAGAGGCAAAAGAGAAGTAGCTGAACTTGGAACAAATTGAGCATTTCCATTTGAAAATGTTTATAAAACAATGTGCAAGGAAGTCAGTGTTTCTTGTTCCTCTACACCAAAATCGGCTCTCACCGAGGCCACAAAAAGCTCCTACCCTTCTGTACCACCCTGCTTTCTTACTGCTTCTCCCCTGGTGTCTGTACTTTCAGGCTGTGAAAAACCAAAGCCAGAATGAGCTCGTGGACGAGGAAGCTATGTCCCAGATCAGAAAAGGCCACGAGACCATGTGTGTGGTACTCACCAGCCGCCACAAGAATCTGGACACTGTGCGGGCTGTATGGAGCACCGGTGACATCAAGGCAAGGATGTGGAGATATCTGAGGCTCATGAGGGGAGCAGCTGAGCAGCTCTTTTGGCTTGTCTGAGGCCGATTTTGCCTCTCTCACAAAATGCAGAGTCTCACAGCTTTTGTCCCCAGGGGTGACATGTCCATTAGATGAATGGACAGTAAGGTGGATAGAAAACTGGTTGCAAGACAGAGCTCAGAGGGTCGTGGTTAGGGGCACAGAGTCCAGTTGGAGATCAGTGACGAGTGGTGTTCCCCAGGGGTCAGTACTGGGCCCAGTCCTCTTCAATATATTCATCAACGACTTGGATGAGGGGACAGAGTGCACCTTCAGCAAGTTTGCTGATGACACAAAGCTGGGGGGGGTGGCTGACACACCAGAAGGCTGTGCCGCCATACAGAGAGACCTGGACAGGCTGGAGAGTTGGGCAGAGAGAAACCTTATGAAATTCAATAAGGGCAAGTGTAGGGTGCTGCACCTGGGGAGGAATAACCCCCTGCACCAGGACAGGTTGGGGCTGACCTGCTGGAGAGCAGCTCAGTGGAAAGAGACCTGGGAGTCCTGGTGGACAACAGGATGACCGTGAGCCAGCAATGGGCCCTTGTGGCCAAGAAGGCCAATGGCATCCTGGGGTGCATCAAGAAGAGTGTGGCCAGCAGGTGGAGGGAGGTCATCCTCCCCCTCTGCTCTGCCCTGGTGAGGCCGCATCTGGAGTGCTGTGTCCAGTCCTGGGCTCCCCAGCTCAAGAAGGACAGGGAACTGCTGGAGAGGGGACAGCAAAGGGCTACCAAAATGATGAGGGGACTGGAACACCTCTCTTACGAAGAAAGGCTGAGGGATTTGGGTCTCTTCAGTCTGGAAAAAAGACAACTGAGGGGGGATCTTATCAGTGCTTATAAATACTTCAAGGGTGGGTGTCAGGAGGATGTGGCCAGGCTCTTTTCAGTGGTGCTCAGGGACAGGACAAGAGGTAACGGGTACAAACTTGAACATAGGAAGTTCCACCTAAACATGAGGAGGAACTTCTTTCCTTTGAGGGTGGCAGAGCCCTGTCACCGGCTGCCCAGAGAGGTGGTTGAGTCTCCATCTCTGGAGACATTCCAAACCCGCCTGGGCGCATTCCTGTGCCACCTGCTCTGGGTGACCCTGCTCTGGCAGGGGGTTGGACTAGATGATCTCCAGAGGTCCCTTCCAAGCCCTGCCAGTCTGTGATTCTGGGTGCACCGCAGAGTGCTGCTGTGTTCCACCTGCGGTTGGATTGTCACAAAGCAACGTGAAAAGAGCTTTCTCGTGCAAGAGTTATCTTCTCTTCCCTAGCGAACTCCACATTTTCTCTACCTTGTTTTTGAAAAACTTGATACTAATTGCATTAGTCTAGCCGGTTTGAGCTTTGCAGTAGGTGATGACTTCTTCCCCTTTTCTCTCAGAACTCTGTGGACTCTGCAGTGGCGATCAATGATCTGTCTGTTGTTGTGGACCTTTTGAATATCGTCAACCAAAAAGCGTGAGTCGTGGGTGGGGGCGGCCCCTGGGATGCCTGAGAGCCATCTGGCTGGGTGTTGGGAGTGCTGCGTTGACCTGCCCCATGTCCAGCGGGCCGTGGCAGCATGGAATGCATGTGCTTGTAGTCAGACCTTCAAGTCTGCGGTGCCAGTAACTGCTGGAATTGTGTCGGGTCTTTTCTGTAGGCAAATGATGTCTTGCAAGGAAAATCGAAGTCTTAGGGCGTCATAAAGTGGTTCTGCCGAGTCAGTAAGTCGGAACCTGCCAGTTACTGTCACAAGGGGGAGTCAGTGAACTTGCTCAGTAGGCTTGAGTGCTGCTGCCTCGACTGTTTTGCCAGAAAGCATTGTTTGTGTCGACTCAGTTTCTGGTCTCAGAATGTGTCCTTTTCTTTTCAGGTCTCTCTGGAAGCTGGATTTGTGTACTATAGTCTTGCCGCAGATAGAAAAGCTACTCCAAAGTAAATATGAAAGGTGAGGCACCAAGAACATGGTGTCCTTGGGGGAAAAGGTGTGGATATTCATAGGAGAGTTCCGCTGTGTATTTTGTAGCTGAAAGAAAATCCTGAAAAAAACCACAGCAGATAGAGTATAATGCCGATATTACACTTGGAAAAGAGCAATGGAGTTGCCAAGTGTGTGTGGGAAAAGATATGTAACGTATGCCTGGGCAAGAGAAGCAGGATCTTGAGATTTGGTGTAGGTGTGTGGGATTGAAGGCAGCTCTGGCAGCCAGGAGGGGTCAAATCAATGTAGAACAAGTGGGCTCCACGCACTGATGGGAATAAAGCTGTTGACTTGAGACAAGGGGAATGAAGTCCTGCAAGCCTTGGAGTCACCCGGGAGGTTGCTTTTGAACCTCATCGTTGGGTGGTAAGAAAAGTGCAGCCTCTCAAGATGGAGTTTCTGCCTCTCCTTCCTACGGGGAGAGAGGCTTTGGCTGAGTCCCCGCAGCAGGACATCTCTGCTCTTGAGCAGAAAAGTGCCACTTAGCAGGGTATATGCCAGGACCTTTTGAAAGGGCTCGCTTTGTCAGTCTTGACTCGAACCAAGCCTGCGTTGGTACTTGGCTGTTGCTCTTCTTACTGAGTTACAGGTGGTGGAGGGGGATTGTTTGAGTAGATTATCCCCAGTGACTGGATGTGAGTGAGGGCTGTGTGCTGGGAGGACAGGAATGACATTCAAGTGGGACCTGATTCTCTCTTTGTCTTTCAGTTACGTGCAGACTGGCTGCACTTCCCTGAAACTCATTCTCCAGAGGTTCCTACCACTGATCACAGACATCCTCGCTGCACCACCTTCTGTCGGAGTGGACATCACCAGAGAGGAAAGGTGAGGCACTGACCTCCATGTGCTCCCTTTTTGAACCAGCCATTCTCATGGGTGAGCTTTGCTCCTCACCTTTGAGGCTTTGATACTAGACTGGGCATGCCTTCCCTTTTGTCTACAAACACCAAACCTTCCTGCTCTGAGAAAAAGACCAAGGACTGCCTTTCCCCTCTGTCACTGTGTATTGAGTCATAACTAAACAAAGTGTGAGTATGTCAGGAGTAAAACCACCCTGTGGCTTCACCCTCTACCTTGCAAGACATGTGAGTTGTCAGCCTGGCCCTGGATTTCCAGTTCATCCATAGGATAGCTCTGCTCTGAGAATTGGCCCTCCAAAACCAGCACCTCCTTCCTTCCTCCCTGGACTTTATTGCCAAAGGGGAAAAGAGGAGTGAAAGAGCCCTTATGTGGATGCCATTCTCCTGTGTCATCAGGACGTGGGCTGAATACATGGTGTTTCTGCAGAGCTGTGCTCACATTTCAGCCTCTTCCAGGCCATTTGCAGGGCTTGTGTTTTCTCTCCTGCTTGAGTTGCATCTTTGGCACAATAGGAACAAGCTCATCTCTTAAGCAGATGAGGATTCATGCTGTGTCTGCTGTCTGTTTTTTGCAGGCTCCATAAATGCAAGCTGTGCTACAAGCAGCTGAAAAACATCAGCAACATTGTCAAGAACAAGTCTGGACTCAGTGGCCGCCATGGTAGTGCCTTTCGGGAACTGCATCTCCTCATGGCTGTCCTGGAGTGACAGCCGCCACTTCCTCACATGCAAACACAGGTGGCCAACCTCCCCTTTGCTCTTGGTCTGGCTGGATTTCATCTCTCTCCATGTGTCCATCTTCCCCCTACAGCACGGTAGGAAAGTGAAATCTCACTGGCTGGTCACCTGCCCAGCCCCGGTGCCTTACGGGCTGGATGGAGGACCTGAGTGGGGAGATGCCTGTGCTGTGTGAGGGGACCTGGCTGCAGAGGGCCCCACAAAGCCCCTGTAGGGAAGAGGCTTCATTTCAGCTCTTCATCTCAGCATCAGGCTCCTGGCTGCTGTGTCTCTGTGTGCTGGCATTTCCCTGACGGGCTCCGAGCCTGCTGTCGCCCCTCCACCTGTGTGTGCTGTTGGTTCTTGTTGCTCGGGTCTGTGGACTGGGGCTGGCTGGCCCCGCTCTCCTGCAGCATCTGCCCCACAAAAGCCTGCTGTGGGGTGGAGTGCCCATTCCCTGCAGAAGGGACTTCTTCAGCTGCCGTGTGGGACCAGCCCCTTTGGCTTGCTTCATCAAATGTGAAGCAGGACGCTGTGCCGCCCTGGCTGGTGCAGTCTCAAGAACCTGTATAAAGAGAAGGCTGTCTCTTGACTTTTCCAAAATCCCTGCTGGCACCCTGGGCCACAGAAGATTAATATCTTCAGACTGTTGCTGGGACCTGAGGTCTGCCTGGATCTGTTAATATATGTGACTGAAACAGGACTTGTATGTGTTTGCCTTTGCGGGTAAGGATTTGGGAGGGTGGAGGAAGAGGGGGACATGGACTAATGTCTTTCTATACCCACTAGCCCGCTCTTAGAGGATCGTGTGTCTGTTGCCCCCACCCTCCCCTTCCGCCCCCTGCAATAAATGTCTGTCAGAACCTTTCTGTTGCTCCTCCTTTCCTGTGGGGAAAGAGGTTCCTGTTGGTGCTTCCCCTGCTCCTCCCAGCCTGTCTCCCATTTTATACACTGGAGCCTGTTCTCCAGGAAACTGTAACTTATAATGAATTTTATTAAAAGATTTGTAACTTTTTTTAAAAAGTTGTGTTAAATGCCTGAATCTCTTGAAGTAGGGTTCACCTTGGCACAGCTCCTGGCTGGGAGCGTCCAGGGAAAGCAGGTGTCCCATGGGGGAGCCGGCTGTTCTCACCCTTCCTGCTGGGAGGCTGCAGTGAGTAAGTGGATGCGGTGAGCAAGTGGGAGAGACAGTTCTCACCAGGTGCCTTGCAGAAACCCTGGGGGAGGTTTCACTCTGCTGGGGAGTTCCCAGCCCAAAGAGCAACGTCATCGTTTGTGGCTTGTCCTTTTCCCTGGCCCAATGCTGATCTCCCCACCTGATCCACAGCAGATCTTGGTGGTGTTGGCAGTGTTTTGTCTCTATGGTGAGCTCCGGAGCCAGGTGCTGGCGTTAGGGGATGTAAGGAGACTGTTTTGGGTGTGCACAGTGGGGCCAGCAGGAAAGCTAAAGCCAATCCTTACCTTGCTGATACTTCATCCGAACATGGATAGGTTTTAGGAACAAAAGGCAGAATCCTGCTCTGCTCCGTGGCTCTGGAGGAGGTGACTCTGACAGTGGCTCATGCAGCAGGAGGCCCTCGCAATGTCCCATCGCAGGACAGCTCCACCGGGGCTGGAGACGCTTTGAGCGCCAGGGAACTTGTGGCACGTGTCCTGCCTGCTCTGCAGCCGCCTGCTGCCTCGCTGGGGCTCTCCGGGATAAACCGAGCCTGGATCCAACCGAGGTGTGAAAAGGCTCTGCCGGCCTCCTGCCCTGACCAGCCCCCAGCACTGGCAGCAACACGAGATGGAGCAAGACGCTGCGGCGCTGAGGCTTTCTTAGGGTTTAGCAACTCCTGCTAATTAAGGGAGCCCAAAAGCTGCAATGTGGGGGACTGCACTGGCGGGGTCCTCCAGGGACAGCTGCAGGAGGAGGGATTTAATGGGCTTTTCTGGCCAAGCGCCGAAGGAGCTGGAGGGGAGCTGCTGTGCCAGGGGGAGGGAGCACCCACCCCAAGCAGGGCTCAAACCTGCTGCAAGGAAATAACAACTGCCCAGAAGGACTGGCTTTAACAGTTTATTTAAAATAAGTTTTGTTACAAAACAGGATTACTTTTTTTAATTATTAAAATACATAGAAACATCTAATCTTACAAAAGGCTAAATTTGTTTTTCCCTTTTTTTTTTTTTCTTAAATAGAATACGCTGTGGAAGAGCAGGAGGAGAGGGCTGCGGTGGGAGGGAGCTGTCAGTGCATCCAGTTGGTTATTTG
Organism: Dromas ardeola; assembly: GCA_013398915.1. Lineage (NCBI taxonomy): Eukaryota > Metazoa > Chordata > Aves > Charadriiformes > Dromadidae > Dromas > Dromas ardeola. The sequence goes on from VYZM01018157.1 coordinate 188,866, forward strand.
GAGCAAGAGGAAGCGCACCCAGAGGTGGGTGCTCAGAGGTGCAGGGGGCAGTGCCATCTCCTCTGACCCCCTCCCCCTATCAGCCACCATCCCCACACACAAGCCAACAGGCTTTTAGGCTGGAGGTTTAGGGGTTTTGTTTGTTTTCCACTTGTTTTCCATTCCAAGACCATGTAAACAGGGTATAAGTATTTCAAACACTTTCATCTCGACCACACTGTGATCTCTCTTGACAAGACAACAGGTAAATAACTTTACAATAACTTCATTCGAGACCACTAAATCCACCCTGGTGCCGTGTAGCACGGGCAGCCCTGCGGCCGCTCTCCTCTGTGCCGGGGCGGCGGGTGCGGGGCCCCAGCAGCACCAGCACCACGATGAACGGCATCTCGGCTCATGCATGGCACCGGGGCACCTTCATGCAACAACAGGGCTTGGGAAACCTATGGGGAAAGGAGCTGCTGGGATTTTTTTCTGGCTTAAAATGGAGGAAGACAGCAGGAACTGCCTGGACGCAGTCCTGGGGGAGCCGCAGCCGGGCTGGCCCTGTGGGGGGGAGCAGCTTGCCTGGCTCCGAACCCCAGCTCCAGCCACATACCTCTACTGTTGTAAAAAACAAAGCTGGAGCCCCCAGCTGTTCAGCAAAAATATAAAGTCCAAGGGGGGCAGATCCCTGCCCACGGCTAGTGCCCCCCACCCTGAGCTGGGGGTCCGGCTGCTGAGAGACCCCGGCCCCGCACTGCTCACGGTGAGAGATGCTGTCACCCCTCTGGTTGCAGGTCCCGGTGGGTGAAGGGATGGCACCGAAGCCTTCAAGTCCTCCAGCAGCCGTCTCTCCATAGCACCTTGGTGCCGGGGCTGGCACTCGTCACACAGGGACTGGCCTCAGCTTCCCTGGGGGGAGACAGGCGTGGGTCACACCAGGCAGGGGGCACGGCCATCACTGCCCCAGCCCCATCCAGCAGTATCTCAGCGGGCGCTGCGTTGAGCTGGTACCACAAGCATCCCCACCAGCATCCCTGCGAGCAGCGCAGCCCAGCACCCCTGCCCTGCCCGGGAAGCAGGGCTGAAGCAGAGCCCTCCACCGTCTCCCAGCCGCAGGCACTCACCTGGCAGCCATGGCTGCCTCTAAGTCAGGCTGAAATCGAAGGGGAGAGAGATTCAGCCCGGGGCACTGCCGCTGCCCTGCAGCATGGCTCCCCCTCACTCCCCACTGTGCACCTTGAGCTGCCAGCAACGGCTTTGCAGCAGGGTGCTCTTGGGGAAGTGCTAACCAGGCTCCCGATGGCTAATTAGCCATTACTTAATGAGCTGATTACAAATCAGGCTTTGCCTGCCTGTGTCTAGCTGGGACGAGGCTGGCGGTGGGAGCCTTCTATGACAGGGGGACCCTGGCTGGGCACCGGGGTGTGGAGCGGGACCACGGTGTCCCACCACCCACCTGAGGTCTGGAGCTTCCTGCGGATGGAGGCGGCGCGGCTGGAGAGCTGCCCTGGGCTGGGGGCCGCGTGGCCCCGGCCGGGGGGTGCTGCGGTCCCTGGAGAGTCACCCTGGGGGGAGACAGTGCACAGCCCCAGGGTCAGCCCCTGCCAGTCCCCAGAGGGAAGGAGTGGGGACAGGTTTGCAGGCAGATGGTGCCTGCCTGGGTAGCGATGCCCAAATATGCTCTGGGGGTACTGTGGGGCTGCTGCAAAACAAGGCTTGGAATCACAGAATCTCAGAATAGTTTGGGTTGGAAGGTACCCTTAAAGGCCATCTAGTCCAACCCCCCGGTCATGAGCAGGGACATATTCCACTAGGCCAGGTTGCTCAGAGCCCCGTCCAACCTGACCTGGAAAGTCATAGAATCACAGAATCATAGGGTTGGAAGGGACCTCTGGAGATCATCTAGTCCAACCCCCCTGCCAGAGCAGGGTCACCTTAGAGCAGGTGGCACAGGAACGGGTCCAGGCGGGTTTTGAATGTCTCCAGAGATGGAGACTCAACCACTTCTCTGGGCAGCCTGTTCCAGTGCTCTGCCACCCTCACAGGAAAGAAGTTCCTCCTCATGTTGAGATGGAACTTCCTACACTCAAGTTTGTACCCATTACCTCTTGTAGGTAATGTCTCCAGGGATGGGGCATCCACCACCTCCCTGGGCAACCTGGGCCAGGGGCTCACCACCCTCAGTGTAGAAAATGTCTTCCTTATATCTAGTCTGAATCTCTTATTTTAGTTTAAAGCCATTACCCCTTGTCCACCTTGACTTGGAAGAGCCAAGGTGGCAGCGTTGGCTGGATGCTGCTGCCCGGGGACAGCCCGCTCCTGCCAGGCGATGGTCCCCGACAGAGGCAGTGCCAGGGGGACACCCAGCAAACAGCCCTGGTGACCATGTGTGGCGGCAAATCAGGGGGACCCCCTGGAGTGAAGGGGAAAAGGAAGGGCACCAGCGGTCCCTCGGTTACCTCCAGCTGCTCCTGGCTGGGCCAGGAGGCCAGCTCAGCCTTGCGGGAGACGGGCCCCAGCTCCACGGAGCGAACCCTCTCGGCGAACTTCAGGGAGCACAGCGTCTCACTGGTGTTCTTCTCGGCGGGGGAGACCTGCAGGCAGGCAGGAGCAGGCAGAAAGTCACCCTGTCGGCTGCCTGCGCGCCCCCAGGGATCCCCGCCCTGGCAAATGCGCCAGTGCTGGTCGGTGAGATGCTATTCTTAACCTGCCGCCGCTCCCAGGATAGCCCCGTCCACCCGGGCCAGCGTCTGAGCCAGCCCGATCCCCTGTCACCAACTGCCCCGGCACAAGGGACAGCTGGGAAAAGCTGCAGCAGGTGGCAGGGGCTTGGACACCCCCCCGAGGGGGTTCGATGAGGGCGCAGGCACCCGTGGGGGGGTCCCAGGGCAGGGATGGATGAACTGCCAGAGCATAAAATCCTCCCGGCAAGAGAGGGGTGGGGAGATGCCAACATGGAAGGACACTGTGCCTATAGGGATGGCATCCATGTGCAGGCAGGGGGGGGCAGGATCATGGACCTCCGAGTTCATCCCACATCCCTCCTCCTCATCCAGGGTGCAGAGACAGGGACAGAGCTGCCCCTGGCTCCATGGCTGCAGAGCAGATGATGTCCCCATGTGTATGTCCCGTCCCTGGGTCCCAGCCCAGCTCCTCCGTCCAGCATCCCTCCCGCCTGCCCCAGTGCCGGGGTGAGCAGGAACCAAACCCATCACCAAAACCACATCGACCAGCTGCAGGGATGCCGATAGATGCCGGTACCTGCACCATCATGAGGGTCTTGCTGTCGCCGCTGAGCGAGTCCTGCAGCAGGTAGGTCAGTTTGGAGTTGCGGAAGGGCACATGGCCCTGCCGGGAGCGCAGGGCGTAAATGACATCACCCAAGGCCGAAAGGGACTTGTTGATGTGCTGCGCCTCGCGGAGCCGGCTGCCCTCCGCGCCCGACCGCCCGACCCGCTCCGATCCTGCCAGGTCCACCAGGTTCAGCTTCCCTGGGGAGAGAGAGCCAAACCCCCCGGCCGGGTCAGCGCCTGGTCCCGCGCCCCCTGGGGATGCCACGGCCTGGACACCACGGTGAAGGGCTTGCCGTGTGGCACCCACCTGTGGTACGGAGCCCCGTGCTGCGGTCGAGGCCGCGGATGGTGACGATGAGGAGGGCGTGGGAGCGGGAGCTGTGCTCGTTTAGGTTGGTGCACTCCGTCGCCCGGTTGACATGGCCGAATTCGAAGACCTGGGGAGAGCCCGGGGAGGCGGGGGGTGAGGCCAGTCTCCCACAAACCCACCACAACATCCCCAGCCCTCCTGGGGGTGTAACTCCATTGACACAACCCCACAAGGTGCCTGGTCCGTTGGAGTGATGACCACTGTCAGGTCTCAGCCTGGGTGACACACCAAAGGCAGAGGGTGACAGACAGGGCACTGCAGCGACAGCCGGCACCCTGCTAATCCCCCAGGAGCCGCCCGGGCCCCACGCTTTTATTTTTAACCCCCCTTCGGCTCATCCCATGGGACGGTGACTGTCACATTGCACCCGGGGACCTATTTTGGGGTCCATAGCTTCCCGGTCTTCAGAAATACTCCTGGATCTGGGGGTCATATACCAGAGACCCCTCCTAATTCATCGCACACCTGGTGCCACCCTCCTGCTCCCACTGCCCCCCCGTCTCCCCGCACCTTGTTGATGTCCTCCACGCTCTGCACCCTGAACTCGGTCAGGCCGGGCACGTAGAGCTGCCCGCTGCCGTCGGGACACAGCTTGATCTCCAGCTTCTCCTGCGGCTCCTTCCCCAGCAAGTCCCTGGACAAAGAGGTACCCATCACCATCCCCACCCTGGGGCGGGGGGATGACCGGCAACGGCTCCCCCCCAGCACAGCATCCCCCCAGCTGTGTGCCAAGGCTACCAGAGCAGCTTGCACATCCTGTGCTGCACATCCTATTTATAGACCTCAGCTCTCCGGCTCCCCACGTGCCTGCTCCCACCCAACCCGGACCACATTCCCATCCCTGCTCTTTATTGCCATTCCCGGTCCCCATTATCCACATGGATGCGCTGCCAGCCTCCTCCCAGCCCTCCCTGTCTGCAACTGGGCAGGGGAGGAAAATATTTCTCATGTTCCCAGCTAGTGATTTCTAAATATAACATGCAGGGAGGCAGGGGCAGGGAGGAGAGGGGGACGCTGCATCAAGGTCAGGGGAGCAGGAGTGATGGCAGGGCTGGGAGCCTGTACAAGTAACAGAGCTTGAGGGTGAGTGCTTTGAAAGGGCAGCGTGCACTGAAAAAAAAATTAAAAATAAATCTTTGCACAGCCAAATCCAGCGCCCAAAGCCCTGGGAACTAGCTGTGCAGCCAAGGCAGGGCTGGTGGGATGGGGAGGAGAGCAGGATGGGGTGATGCCCACCCACGCCGGCTCCCCAGCAGCTCCGCTTGCCCCCCCAGAACGCCTTCCCTCCTCCCCGTACCTGAGCGCCTCGTTGTAAATCTCAGCGGCGCTGACGCTGATGGCATACTCCCAGTCTGCCGCCTTGCCCCGCACCTCGGAGAAGAGGAGCTGCAGGGCCCGTTGGTTGATCCCTGGGTTTGCTGCTGTTCCCTGATGGATTGGGGGGAGAAATGAGAGGAAAAAACACTCTCTTGTATTTTATTCTGCATTTTTTTTCTAAGCAGGAGCAATGCCCATGGGGCTGCTGCAGCAGCAGTGACCATCACCAGTGCATGCCTGGTCCAAGCTGGACACCAGCCTGGTTTAGGGAAGGTGCTGAGACTGGGCACCATGGGATGGGAAGCTGAGGAAGAAGAGGGAAGAGAAGCCAGGCAAATTCACCTCCATTGTATAGGTTTTTCCTGCCCCTGTCTGCCCGTAGGCAAAGATGCATACGTTGTAGCCATCGATGCAGGAGGTGACCAGGGCTTGAACCTCCTGAAACACCTGGCGGGGAACAGAGAGCATCAGGAGAAGATGGCTGCGTTCCCGCCTCCCCGCCCACCCCCCATACCAGCAGCATGGACAGCAGCACCCACCTCCTCCTGGGATGCTTGCGGGGGGAAGACCTTATCCAGCTCGAAGGACACCTGCTTCCCCTTGTGCAGGAGGTGCAGGACAGCATCATCTTCAGCATCAAAGGTCACCACGTTGGCCGCCTCCGGGCCCTCACCGTCCTCCTTCATGATGGGGCGGACTCGTCCAAAAACACGGATGTTTCCTTGGGTAGGGGGATGCAGGGATGGTGTCAGCCCCAGCACATCCCGCTGCCACCCCCGGTCACCGGCAAACACCAAGCGGGCTGAACGCTGCATCCTGCTGCCGATGGAAGCATCCCATCGCCGACCCGAGCATCTCATGGGGACATGGAGCACCGTGAGGGTGATGCTCCCCTGTCCTTCCTGCCCACCCTCAGGGACATGCTCTTCCATGATGGGACCCGTCCCCTCCCCCCGCACACCTTTCAGCCGCACCAGCTCATTGTGACACTTCTTGCTGAGCTG
>VYZM01018157.1:206036-241152 GCA_013398915.1 Dromas ardeola
CCGGGACCCCCGTGCTCCCTCGACCCTCCCTTGTCAGGGCCCTGGGGTCTCCCGGCGTGTCCCCGGTGCCCCCGGTGTGTCCCTGGCCCTTCCCACCCCAGCCCCGGTGCTCCGCAGGCAGCCGCGGTGTAACCCCCCCAGCATGGCCCATTGGGGTGCTCCTGCCCCTCTCCTCCCTCACCAAACCCCGCGACGGTGCGATTGCCCAGGGGCAATGGGGACAGAGCCACCAGCACCACCAAGAAGGGGACGGCGGTGCAGGTGACCTACGCATGGAGAACCATGGTGACAAACCGTCCCCTTACCCTCCGCCACGTCCCCACTGCTCCCAAACACCGGTGCATCCTCTGGCACCCATGGGACCCTGGGCTCACTGGGGCCCAGGGACCCAGATTTCACTGGGAAAACAACCTGTTTCTAACCTTCAGGCATGAAGAAAACAGCACAATGTGCCCCGAGACCTCTCCAAAGGCCCTGGTGTCAGAAAGGCAATAAGAAATTGTGCTTTAAATATAATTTATGCACATTTTTAGGGTGTGATTTGTATCTACCTGTCTGTATTTGCACATACAATCACTATGCCAATGGCTGGTTTGGGTGACACCAGTTACTCATGACTTGTTCATGGTAATTAACTGGCAGTACCGGATATTTCCCACAACAAAACGCGGCATTTGTGGCGGTGGCAGGCACCCTGTGCTGGTGGCTCACATCCACATGCCTGACGTGGGGCTGACCCGTGGGTTTGGGGACGCAGGGGTGGCCATCCCTTGGGAGATGCAGGTTTGGTGCCAGCCCCACGGGGCCAGGAAGGGGAAGGCTCTGCCCGCGGGTGGGGTGTGCTCCCCTCGGGCCAGGGGTTCGTCACCTCCCACCTCCCCCCTCAGTCACAGCCTTTTGCTCACTCGTGGCCGGGTTTGGAGCACTAGTCATCCTCGTCCTTTCATCCCGGTATCTCCCGCTTGGGCATCCTCAGAGACCCCTCAGGACACGCCACCCCACTCCCTGCCATGCATGGGGGGTGATGGGGAGTTGCCGGGGGGGGCGGGGGGGAGGACAAGCTGCTCCAGCCACTCACCCCAGGGAAAGAGGGCTGGGAAGGGTCACCTCCATGTCCCCATGCCATCTGCCCCAGCGCTTTGTCTCTGAGAAGCAAATGCCACCCTGGCCCGGCAGCTGTCCCCCCCTGTGCTGCGGCTGCCTCCCCCCACAAAAACCTCCCAGCCTCTGCAGAGCGGCACCGCCTTCCCTTCAGCCCAGGTTTATCGGCATTCCCAGCACACAGCCCTCTGCACAGATGGGTATGTGTGAGCCTGTACACACATGTATATTGACATATATGTACCCGTGGAGGCCCTAAGCAGTTGTGCTGAGTTGCATAAATATCCTATTAGCTGTGCAGCTCCTTCAGCTGGTTTGGTGATGCTACAGACACATGTAAAGTTACTTTCTACTTTCCGATAGCTACTGTAATGCCATATCACCACTGAGTTCATTTACGAGCTGTAAGGGTAAAATAAATATTTATGTAAATGACTTTAACTGGTAAGTAATTTCCTGGCTTTTGAATGCTTCAGGTTTTTAATAGTACTGCAATTATGCAGTGCACGCAAGTTGTATCAATTACATCAAGTAAATCTAAATTAATCAGGCATATGTGTGAATTCCCCAGTTTAGGAAAATAACTTCATGAATAAGCATGGAGCAAAATTTGAGATGGGGTTTTGTGGCAACAGACATATTCAAACAGTCACCTGTGAGCATTAACACCCCCAGCCACCCTCCCCCTGAGCCACCAGCCTGATTTTCGGCAGCCCCAGCAGACCAGGGACAGGACCCCCAGGGATTTAGGATTGGATGCCTGCTGGCGGCCAAGCTCCGTTTCCCCTGGCTGCAATGCCATGTAGCTGCAGGAAGTGCTGTAAGTCCCAGGGGACGCCCTCTCGCTCCCGGGTGCGCTGGGGGGCTGCAGGCAGCGGGGCAGCACCGGAGCCCGTGCAGGCAGCGGGTGCCCTGCTCATACCCCCCTCTCCGCAGGTATCCACCCGCACTGGGGTAATCTCAGCCTGGTCCCCCAGCGATGCTCCGGTCCTCCTTTTCTTGGATGTCACGTCTCGGTGACCTGAGCAAACACCAGCTGACGACATCGCTGAAGGTATTTTTAGAAAGGCTGCTTTGCAGGCGGGCAGAGAAAAGGCAGCGACCGGCAGCGCTCGCTGCCAGCGGCACCCTCCTGCCAGCACCCAGCAGGTAGTGGCTCGATATATCGACACCCATCAGGGGTAAAACACGGCCGCCCGCCACGGGTGGCACTGGCCTGCCACAGGGCACGCTGCCGGGGGACGATGACCCCGGTGTGGGTTTAGCTCTTTGCTTTTAGCCCAGCCTTTTCCCTAGCCGAAAAGCATCGCTGCTGTGACGCTGTTAAGTCAGGCAGGTTAACTCGCCTTTTACTTGGATGAAGGGAAGCTCCGGAAATCGAAACACATTGCTGAGTGGGGCCTTTTGCATTAGGCATTTGTTCTGCCTTGAGCAAATTTTTAACCTACATAGACAGCTAAAAAATCCCCCAAATCCCAGTAAAATTTTAACTCCCCCACCCCTCCCTTCCAGCAGCTCGATAACCCAGCCAGGAATGCAGGCAGAAGCATACCTGAAAGCCTCTTGTACACTGGGATGCTCCCTGTAGAAAATTCCCACCAGAAGCACCAGACATCGTGAGAACGTGTCCCCAGAGCACAATTAATTATAACCCAGCTCATTATTCTAATTTTGCTCCTCCTTGAGGAGGTGAGGGGATTTCTCGGCATTGCTGCAGCACCATTTGCCAAGCCGACATGAAATGCTTACCAAAGCAGGAATGAACCCCCTGCATCCCGACATTGTCGTTTCACGCAAAGGTCGGGGTTTTAATTAAGTCTTAGCATGCTCCTTTAGAAATTTAATACTCATTTTAAAGTTCACCAACTGAATTAATTCAACCCGGAGGCTCCGATCCTCAAGATAGGGTTGCGTTGAGCTGGGTGGAGAGCGGGAGCTGGGGAGAGGTGTTGCAAGGATCACTGCCGAAATCCAGCGCGTTTGGACGCTGCCGGCCTCGGCAGCAGCTTTGGGGGTGGCAGGGGGCTCGGCAGCTGCTGGGCTCAGCCCCCTCAGCCAAAGCCCATGGCTGGCTAGGCCAGGTCTGGGCTGCCAGGGCAGTGTGGAGCCGATCCGGAGCCGAGGAGCCGGCCAGTTCGTCCGGGAGCTGCTGCGTGCCACGGCTTGGGTCTGCCTAATCTCCTTTATATCAAGCAAATAACAAAAGCAACATCTTTTTCAACCTGCTGTATTCAGGGAGAGAAGAATCCTACTCTGTAAGATGTAGCAGCTGTCAAACAGGCGACTCTTCCCCCAGCTCCGAATTTCCTACCTCGAACTGCATTGCAGAGCCATTTAACCAAAACCTCGGCCTCCCTGTCTCCCTTTTACCTACCTTTTCTCTTTGTCACATTTTTCGTCTGGCTTCAGGTACGACTTGGGTTTGGCTTTAGCGGTTGTGCCTCCCTCCGACTAAAGCACAGCCGGGCTCATCCTGTGCCACGCTGCAAGCTGGGAGCTCTGCGGGAGGACCGCAGCTCACCTGCTAAGTCATTACTGTTTCATGGCATTAACCAATACGGGCTCCTGCTTATAAAGCGCTTCTTAGAAACAAGGCTGAGAATAAGCACGAGGTGTCCCGGCCAAGGCTACAACTGCCCTGTGATGCCCTGTCGGCTGGGGGATGCCCGTGCAGGTTTGAGCGGACCCAGCAAGGGGGGCAGCTTGATACCAAGTAAATTCATTTTATACAGCAAATAAAAATTAAGGCTGTACTGGAAAGATCGCTCCATCCCAAACAGGAGGTCCTGGAGCTCCTGGTCTGGTAGGAGCCTGCTGGCGGTCCCCTTGCTCATGGGCCATCCTTGGGATCCTCTGCTTGGGGCCTTGTGTGCTTTCTGCAATTCTTTTTAATTAAAAAAATGTATGAAGATAGAAGCTGCAGGTGGGTAATTGGGATTTTTTTTCAGAGTTTTGCTACTTCTGCCACCCATTTTCTCCTTGAAGCCAAGCCCCAGTGGTGCCAATGAGCCCCTTACCCTGGCTGGGTGACACCGGTAACAGGGTGTGCTTTCCTCTGCACAGGTGAAAGCGATGGGAGGGATGTCCTTTAAAAAATACATCCTGTTCTCAGCAAAACCTTTCATTTTCAGTGTTCTCCAAAGTGTGCTTGACTTTGGAGAAGAAATGAAGCAAAAGCAGTAATTCTGAATAATTTAGGGAACAGAGATTTGGGGTGATGTCAGTGTCTGTGCTGCGCCGGGGGGGCTGGAGGAATGCAGGGCTCACTAACAATGTTCAGCTAGTTTAGGGTTTAGGCATGGGTAGAGGTAAATCAGCAAGAGCCTCTGCAGGGAAGTACCCCTGTGGTCAGAAAATGAATGCACTGTGTAAAGGAAAATACTGTGACGGTGGGTAATCCACGAGGTGGGTTCGGCTGCAACCCGATTGCAACACGAAAGCTACAGCCAACAGAGAGATGAATATGCAAACAAGGTGGGATATTCTCTGATGGAATTAAATAGCCTTCCTGCTAACCGGCTTTGACTGCTTGGTATCAAGCTGTCTGCAAAATCCCACTGTGAGTCCGCCCCGGCATGGGTACAGCCATGCTGGTGCTGCCACCACCAGGTCCTCGGCACACTGCGTGTCACCTACAGATTTTAATGTGGGTGGACTGTTTGGTGGAAGAGGAACTGGCTGGATGGTCACACCTAGAGGCTAGTGGTCAACGGCTCAATGTCCAGATGGAGATTGGTGACAAGTGGTGTCCCTCAGGGATCCATACAGGGACCAGTACTGTTTAATATCTTCATCAATGAAGACAGTGGGATCAAGTGGACCATCAGCAAGTTTATGGATGACACCAAGCTGAGTGGTGCAGTTGACATGCCTGAGGGACGGGATGCCATCCCGAGGGACCTGGACAGATAGAGAAATGGGCCCGTGTAAACCCCATGAGGTTCAACAAGGGTAAGTGCCGGGTCCTGCATCCGGGTTTGGGCAACCCCCGGTATCAGCACAGGCTGGGGATGGAGGGATGGGGAACAGCCCTGCCAAGAAGGACTTGGGGTACTGGTGGGTGAAAAGCTGAACACAACCTGGCAATGTGCACTGGCAGCCCAGAAACCCCCGGCAGCCTGGGCTGCATTCCCAGCAGCGTGGGCAGCAGGGCCGGGGGGGATTCTGCCCCTCTGCTCCGCTCTGTGAGACCCCCCCCTGCAGTGCTGCCTCCAGCGCTGGGGCACCAACAGCAGAAGGACACGGAGCTGTTGGAGCAGGGCCAGAGGAGGCCCCGGAGATGCTGGGAGGGCTGGAGCCCCTCTGCTGTGAGGACAGGCTGGGAGAGCTGGGGGGGGTCAGCCTGGAGAAGAGAAGGCTCCGGGGAGACCTTCCAGCCCCTGCCAGTCCCTAAAGGGGCTCCAGGAAAGATGGGGACAAACTTTTTAGCAGGGCCTGTTGCTATAGGACAAGGGGTAATGGCTTTAAACTAAAAGAGGGAAGATTTAGACTAGATATAAGGAAGACATTTTCTACACTGAGGGCGGTGAGCCCCTGGCCCAGGTTGCCCAGGGAGGTGGTGGATGCCCCATCCCTGGAGACATTCCAGGCCAGGCTGGACGGGGCTCTGAGCAACCCGGCCTAGTGGAATATGTCCCTGCTCATGGCAAAGGGGTTGGACTAGATGGCCTTTAAGGGTCCCTTCCAACCCAAACCATTCTATGATTCTATGTGCCCTAGGGACGTTCAATGGGCACACTCCAGCTTTTCCGCTTGTCCCACCATGTCTCAGTGCCAGTGCGTGCGGGATGTGGTATCACCACAGCTCTGTAGTTTTGACACCAAACCTCCTCCAGCGGGACAGAAACATTATCCTCCCATGCATTATTGACACACGTTATATATAATGGATGTCCTTGTCTTTGCACGGGTGATGCAGCTCGGAGCCCCACAGCAGCGGTGCCTGCCCCAGGTGGGCATCAGCAGAGACTCTTGGCCACAGCCCGGGGACGTGCTGGCTCGGCTGTGCCCAAGCACCCATCTGCATCCAAGCCCCTGTTTTCCTGGCACCACAGGGATGCTCCCACCACCTCTGTGTGCGGCCAGGTGATCTCTTCCCTGCTGTTACCTTCCCTGAGGCAGAGCGTGCCAGCCTGCCTCGTTCTATCATGGCTTCCCACTTAACAAGGAAGAAGGCTGGGGTCTTTCTAGTTTGACTTACTGAAATGTATTTCATGGCGATTTAATTATTTTGAAACCAACTGGGATCATATTCTCATATTTTTCTTCTAAGGTGTAATTGAGATAGTGAAGAAAACTGTACTCAATTAACAGGAAGAGTCGCCAAAGGGATCCATGAATCTGTCTGCCAAAATTTTACAGGGAAAACTATTTTTTCCTCTTAAAACTTAACACACAAATTGATGCACAACTACCACAGAAACTCATCCTGTTTCAACATAAAAGCATAATTTCTCTTTCCTGTGTTGCTGTTTCAAAGACATCATGCTGTCGCAGCAGACTGCAGGATTGAAAACTGCAAATGAAGTACCAGGATCCATCCTCAAAGCAGGTTTTACACCCAACAAGGGTCTTCTGCGTCTTGGCTAAGCCAGTGGAAGTTGGGGAGACAATCAAAGGAAATGTTTAATTCCAGCCTCCTGCTGAGGTTTAGGGGAAACGGAGCAGCACGGCGCTGTGCAAGGCTACTTTAGAAAAGAAAACTCTTACGTCTACGCCCAATGAATATTAAACAGCTGCACGCTTTGGCTCTGCTGCCTGCGCCCGTGATGCGTGAGCAGATTTACTTTGTCTTTACAAAGAGGAGCGGACCCATACCCATATTTTTCTGCACATGCCTTAGAGACGAGCGGGATATGAAGGGTGAACTGGAGTCCTCTCTGCCAGGACATCCCTTGAGCAATCACTCGCAACTGGAAAAATGAGGAGACAGTAAGGAAAATCGGGCAGTGCAGGCAGGAGGAGCAGGCAGGAGGGTTTGTGCAGACTGACGTGGAATAACTGCCAGCTTGCTGTCTTTTTTCATTCAAACCTCCTGGGCTCTCAGGTATATTTGGGGATCCTAGAGAGGCGTTGGCTGAAAAAATAAGGGTGAGGTGGAGAAAGAAACGGTATGTGAGGTGGGACTGAGGCATGGCCGGGGCGCACAGCATCCCGGGCGAGGTGGGACCAGGGCTCTCCAGGGCTCACACATCTCTATTCAGCAATCTTCATCTTCAGCCCACCAGCCAAAAAGTGCTGCTCAATTAACCCCTTCGGAAACAGCAGCAGAAGAAATACAGAGCCTATGTGCAAACATCTGGGCACGTTTCATGAAAACGGCTCCAATCCAGAGGCATTTTGCTGGTTTTCATCCCCAGCCTTTGCTTTTGACGCAGCCTCTGCCCACTCACCCCCAGCCCCACCCCACCGTTCTCACCTGCGGGCCTGGCCAGGCCAGCCCTGGTCCCAGGCACAGTTTTTGGAAGCATCCTCCTCCAGGCGCTAGTCTCCACGTGGTGCCTGCTGGTCGGCAGAGATCCCTGCCGAGGCCGCAGCGCTCGCCCTCCTCGCTGCGGGCAGGGATGCTCTCGGCAGCCTGCATCCCGCTCCTCTTGCTGCTCCCTTTGCTCCAGCCCTGCGCCGACAGCCCAGCCAGCGCACACAGTGCCTGCATGGCTCCACACAGCCCGGGAAGGGGGCCGAGCTCTGGGTACACCCCCCGTGGAAGCTGGCTGCAAGCCCCCCCGGGGCCCTGGGAGTGAGCCGGGCTGGCGTGGCCGGCACTGGCAGCAGCACTCTGGGGTGAGATGTTTCACCGCGCTCTTCCACACATGGTGCCACGCGGCTGGCACACTGGCACTGAGAAATTGTTGCCTTTTCGTCAGGGCCTTTGTCAACTCTGTCCCAATCTCAGGGGTCCCTGGGTGAAGCCCCCCGGCAGTTATCCTCTTCCCTTGTTTAAGGACCTTTTGTAAAGGTGGTCCGCAATGGGGCCCGGTCCCAGAAGGGTCCCAGTGGCTGATGCAGAGCCGCCGTTGCAGGGATCCCCAGGGATGCTCCACTCAAGCAAAGGCAGAGGATGGCTCCCCACACCCAGTGTTGCCTTCGCTGCTGAATTTCTCAGCCCATGCAAACCTCTGGTGGCTCTTCCCCATCCGTGACCAGCGACAAAAAAAAGCAATGTCTCCTCCGCTCCCATCTGCCAGTGCATTAAGAAAATGAGAGCCGATTAAAGTCTGTCCCCTCCTGAGCACCATTGGTCCAGGGCAAATTGCTGACACAACCTATTTAGTAGCATCGGCAGGCAGGTGGACTTCCCTCCCTCCGCAGACGTCCAGATTTAGGTGGGTTCAGGGTCGCTCAGGTCTGCCGCCCTGAGTATCAGCTATGGTCAAAAGAAATGGTTTAATTGCACAGAAGGAGTGTGTTAATTGAATTATTTATTTTCCATCACCTGTTCAAAGATTGGGTCAGGCAGTGCCTTTCCTTGTGGACCTGCTCCTCCACCACGCACTGTGCGAGGATGCCAGGATGCGATGGGGTGGGATGGGATGGGACAGAGATCAGTGGAAAGGGCTCCTATGTGCCCACACCACTCCATCGGCCTGAGGGCCCCTGAGGCGTCATATCTCTCCTGTTACTCAAGGCAGGCAAGCTGGAAAGCCCCATTTCTCTGTTTCTCTCCCATTAATCTCCACCTGCGAGCACGTTCTAGAAGGCAGCCAAGAACAGTAAAACCGGGGAGATTTGCAAAATAAACAGCGATCAAATGCAAAGACCTCAGTTCCTGCTCCGGAGGGCTCCTGCCAAGACACACAGATCGTATCAGGCTAATTTACAAAAGGAAAACCACCCTAATTAGTGTTCAGGAAAGCACTTTAATGAGAAGCGCTTTAATGTAAAAAGCAAGAGCGCCAAGAGGTCAAGTCATTCCTGAATGCCAGAAAAACAGGAAACAGGGCAGAGTCGCTCTCTGCCCACCCAGGCTGCAGCACCATTTTCAATAACATTTCAGGTTATTAGTGAGGACTTTATAGAGGTCCTTTTGCCTAGGGACCGGGCAGTGACACCGGACACAGCATGCTCTGAGCACCGTAATGCCAGATGTGGCCAGCTCACTCGGGAGGGCTGGGCAGCCCCAGCAGACATTTCCCTCCTTTTTGGGGCACAATGTAGGTTTTATGGCTGGAGTTTCCCCCTTGTGAAAGGGAGACCAGAACCCTGTCAATGCGACAAGTCCCGTCTCACCGGCGGCTGTGACGGCGGCTAGTAACCATGGCAGCAGAGAGATTTTCACGTGATATTGGTATTTCTGCAGCACAAAAGAGCCTCTTATCTCGAATGAGTAGCTGGTCTGGCTGGTCTTCATTCCTCCGGTTATTGCTAAGACAGAGCGGCACAGCACAGCCCACGTGGTGCTCACCCTGGGGTGAATTTGGACCATCCATGGGGAGACCCAGGATACATGGGAGATCCCAGGAGGCAAAGGGATGCTCGCACAGGTGCTGGGGCAGCGGTGCTGCTGCATGGAGGCAGAGCCAAGCGCTGCACCTGGGCAGTTGCAGTGGCTGCCTCGGCCAGCTCAGGCTCGCAAAGCGACCACCTGCAAAACATCTGAAGAACACTGGGCCATGCACAGCCCAGAGCTGGCGGGGATGTCCCCCAGCCGCCCCGCGCCATCTCCACAACCTGATCGATCTCACTTCTCCAGTTGTTTACATTTCTCCCCAAATTCCTTCCAATTTAGCCAAGAAAACAGTTTTTAGACTTTAACTGTTCGGCTGCCGGCTCTTCTCATGCATCAAGTGACTTCTAAAAGCAGAAGAAATGCATGAAATAATATAGGCATCTAGGCTTTCCTTCTTCAGATGACTCAAACCCAACTCACTGGGTATTGCTCAGCTCTCCCTAAGACGTTAGACCTAGGACATTAACTAAAGTTGGAAAGTTTCATCCCAAAATAAGAATGAGTAAACAATGAGGAAAGAATGAGGAAAGGAAAGAATGAGGAAAGGAAAGAATGAGGAAAGGAAAGAATGAGGAAAGGAAAGAATGAGGAAAGGAAAGAATGAGGAAAGGAAAGAATGAGGAAAGGAAAGAATGAGGAAAGGAAAGAATGAGGAAAGGAAAAATGTCATCCAGCCTGAGCTAAGCCTAAGCTGCTGTTAACAAACGCTGGCGTGGGCACCTGTTGGCTTGTGTCCCTCTGGGTGACCCCTTCCCAGAGGGTGGTCTGGTTTTTTTTCCAGGGTGTTAACTCCAGTGGGATTATTACTGCACTAAGAGGAGCTGTGTGCTCAGGGCAGAGAGAACCAGACTCATATTGCCTCCATTTTAGAGGAAGGTAAAAGGGATTCAGGGGGATTTAATTGCAAATATGGGCTCAAAGCAGATCTACACAATTGAAAATAAATATATAGGCAGAAAAAGTGATTTACAGACTGTTCCCAGAATTTGGAGCATGTCCTGCTGGTCAGGGTCTCCAGATTACAAGGTTAAAGTGCTTAATTTTATTTCAGGCTTTCTAATTAAACACCATTTAACTGGGCTTTCCATTTATCCTGCAATTTCTTTCTAGACCCAGGTCTAATCCCCAAACCTTCTTATTTGTTTTTACTTTCGTTATAACCTTATCAGTGATTAACCTGCAATTGCACTTAATCTTTTTAAAAGATTGCGCCAACTATAAATACAGAGAAGCTACCTGCCCTGCTTCTATATGGAGGAAAACAAATTGCTCCTCAGTCAGATGTCTATGGTGGGTTACAGTATTCCTTTTGTAAGTTGTTTTTTTTTTTAATCGGAGATATTTATCTTCTCTAACTTCATACAGAACATTAAATCAGTATCACTTTTCTGGAAGACGTAACAGCACAGGCCGTAAGGAATATGAATGCCCCACCAGTATAAAAAGTATATATATAAAGTGTATAATCGTATATTAAAACTGTATATATAAAGCCCACAGTAAAGGCACTACTTATGATTGTGAGGCAAAACCTAACGCGTTCATACAGAGCCAACAACAGCAAGCTCTGCTTCTTCCTTCAGCAGTTATTTATTCCACTTCCTTCACTCAAAAGCAGCAACAGCTAAAATCTCATTGCAAGAAAACCTGGTTTCTATGGATATGCACCTCTGAGAAATCCGTTAATCAGAAATATAAGTCAGGAAGAAGACTGCAATGCAGAATTTCCAGGGTGCTGGACTGGCAATAAGCAACTGCCCGGCAAGATCCCCCAAATACTGCATTAATATTATTAGAGGATCTCATATCGGATTGATCCAACACTTAAGGACATCAAAGCGGAATGAGCAAAAGCTAATAAAAAATGCAGTAAAGGTACATGTAGCGTTACCAAATCCATCAGGAACATCACAACGGCAGCGGAAGGAACAGACCTGTGCTAAGTGCACGGTGCAAGATATTTAGGAGCAATGAATGCAAAGGGAGCCCATTGCAAATATAGCAAAACTGGCAAATGAATGGAATTACAAAATTCATCAGAAAGACAATTTATCGCAACCCCCGAAACAAGAGGCATTAAACGAGTTGCCCATCTCCTTAGCCTACCTGTCATTTCTAAATACTCCTGCACAGCAAATAGATCTGAGCATAATTCTCCAACCCAGCCTATAAACCCTACCCTACCTTGACCTTAATTATTACCTGGAGAATAATCTCTCCAAAGAACTAAAGCTGTAAACAGATCGCACAGGAGGATAATTTCAAATTCCCATGCGGTTCCAGAATTACCAGTTATGTATCCAACACCATCTAATGCTGCATCTTGAAAACTAAGATCTTCACACAAGTATTTCCCATTTAAGAAAGCATTTTTCCCTCCTTCTGGGGATTAAAAAAATATTACAATTCTACTGCTAATGTTACATGACCTCTGAGCCTCTAAAAAAGTTTCTTAGAAAATCTGTGATCTCGGCGTGAGGACTTTCCTGGCTCTGTCAGTGCATCAGTGAGCAAAACCATAGAAAACAACTGGAATTTTGAAATAAATCCACAGCAAATAGTAACCTACACCGTGTTTATTGTAGATATAGTGAATTATGAAAGCCATTACAGACCACTATTTCTTGAAACACTTTTTCTAAACCATATCAAATCATAGCAGCAAATCAGAACCCCAGTTTGACTTTTGCAGGTTTCCTGGTTTGATTATATAAATATTTATATAGTGGAAAAAAAAGACTTTGCACGCCCCACCAAAACCTTCTGCCCGGCAGGAAACCACTTGCAAATGATTGAGGACGAGAAATATTTAGAGAGGTGTGGGTGAGTCCAGATTTTCCCCCCCGTGCTGTTTAGGGCAGTGGTGGCTTCAGACCCTCCTGTGGCTCACTAAATTTGTTTAAAAGAGGGCAAGCTGCCGTTAATTAACACTAACATATATTCTGGCTTTTTCCGCCACAGAAAGCCATCTATTTTGCAAGAGAGGGAAAAAATGCAACAAAATAAAACCCCGTAGGAGGTGAGGATGAGCCCCAGGCTGCTGATGGGAAGAGGGATGACCCACATACGGGGGCGACGCCGGCGCTGGCATCCACCATGAAGAGCCTGTCCATCTCATGGCCAGACCTGTGAAACCTGCAGCACTGCTCACAGAATCTGCTGAGCACCTGAAAAGTCCCTCGGCTGTGGCTGCTCCCTGCGGCAAAACCTGCCCCAGCTTTTCCTCCCAAGGATGGAAACTGGCTCCTGTGTATGGAGTGAGTGGTGCTGGGGAGACCTGGCCAGCCAAAACCTTGGGGAGGATCTGCATCGATTCGCCCAGCACTGTCTCGCCCACTGCTGCTCGCCACCTCTCAGCTCACCAGCAGCTTGCTCCGGTTGGTGCTGGGTTTGAGGAAGATGAGGAACTGGTGGTTCCAGTTCCCTCGAGCCATCAGCTGGGAGTGCTGGCTGCTGACCAGGTGTTTGCCTTCCCATCCTAGCATGACTGGGAGAGTGCCTTCACAAGCACCCTGTCTTGGAGCGATGAGCAAGACCAGGGTGGCTTCTCCATGGGAAACGTGGCCAAGAGCCAACCAAGTGACCGAAAGGGGCTGGAAAATGGCTGCTGGAAATGTGGCAGGTGACTGCAATGAGCACAGGGGACCATCTGCACGCTCATGCCTGCTTGCTTGCGCACTATGGGCTCTGGCCTGACTTTGAAACGCTGGCTGGGAGAGGAGAGCACTTACTGCAGTTCTCGTTCCCATCCCAGCTGGAATCCAACACAGCTTCTCCCATCCTGCACTCAGTTTATCCCCCTGGCAGCGGCAGGTTGGTGCATCCACAGAAACCCAGGGCTGGAACAGATCTCCAGGAACATCTCCTCACCCAGGATTGTTCTTTTCCATCCCTGAAAGGTGCTCATCAAATCTCTCCGTAACAGCCACCAGCTATGGAGAGGCCACCACCTCTCTGGGGTGGATGGCTGGCAGGAGCTCCTCTTCCCAGCAGCAAACCCAAGGTGGTCTTGGCACCACACAGGGACCCTCATGCATCTCGCAGCCTACGCACACCAGGATGGACCTTGAACTTCTTGTGACAGTGTGATTTGGTCTGTGCTCAGCTTGTGAACATAGTCCACATCCTTTTTGGATGAATCACTCTCCAGCTGCTGACAACCTTGAGCCCAACAGAGAAACCCTTTTTTTTCCCCCTGGTTGTTTCTGGCCAAGTGGTGACTCAGCTGTCAGAGGTGAATAACTCTTCACGCTTTATCTGAGCTCTCATTAACCATCCAGAGCCATAAAAAGCAATTTCTTCAGGGCTGCCTCTCTGTAAGGCTGGATTTTGAAGCAAGAGGGCTGGCCTGAGATTTAGTGGGAGTATTCATAAAGACGCTCAATAAAAATAGATCTCCAGAGCATGGAAACCTTGCATTGTTCTGGGTCATATGGCAGCCGGTTTTATCAAGAGCGGGTGAAGGTCTAAGCAGAAAAGAAAGGCAGATCCTACCCGCAGCACTTAGCAAAGCCTACAGCCACTGTGTGGAAATTGTTAACAACAAATAGCTTCTACCCCAGGCATTCGCCTGACTCCTAGTTCTGCCCCAGGACCTGCTTGTATTTTATTTCTCTTCTTTTTCTTCATCTTTCTCTGAAATCTCAGCAGCAAGAATTTCTTCATCCTCTTTTGCTGTAGGAATCACACGAATGGTGACTAAACTATCAGAAGATTTTGAGAATATTTCTTCTCCCAGGTGGCTACATGCTTTGTGGGAGATGACAGGCGATCTCCGGTGCACTGGTGATTTCGGTGGGATCGGACTCAAGCTGGAATCCTGCAATCCAAAAAAAAGGCAAAATCAACCTTAGGAGACCCTTGTCCACTACCCCCCAGCCATGGCGTCTGTGCTGTGCAAAGCCAGGCGGGTGTTTTGTAGAGTTTCACTGCACCGGACCTCACCATCGGGACATCAGATAGCTGCCAAAACCGACCCCTGTGAGGAGGCAGCTGGATTATATCCTGCACATCTCGAGAGAAGTGCATAGAAATGAGCACAATGCCGCTTTCTCGCGCCTCCTGCACTAGCTCCCGTTTTGCTCCTGAAGCTTCTGGAGGGGTTGATCTTGGCAAAAGCTTGGCAGAAGTAGTGTTGTGAAGGAGCAGCCTTGGACTGCCCTGTCCTAAAGCCTCCTTTCGAGAGGAGCTTCAGAAACCTCACCTATGGAGAGGGACGTCCTTCTAATGGGGTCCTGCTAATCCTATTAGCAGGTTTAGCTCCTCATCCGGCTCCTGTTGCCACTACTGGATGGAGCATGCGGTGCCACTCTTCCCCGCTGCCTTTAACTGGTTATTAATTAGTGTTAAGCACCACATGGTGTGAAGGCTCATTGTGCTTTTGTGAAGGACTGCAGAAATGCACTTATGCTGAGCATCTCCCCGGATATTTACCGAGCCTCAAGGCCACCACACACTCCCTATCAGCTGCTCTTTCACCTCCCTTTACACATCCAGATGTGATAGTCTGCGTGACTCCATGCTGGGAAAAGTAACAACAAGGTCTGCACCTTTTTTACGAGTTCAGCAGAGATACTTGGAAGGGAAAAAAGTAAGAAAAGAAGAGCAGGGCCATTTTATTTTTCAGTGGCTCATGATAAAAAAGCAAGGGTGATTTCACTGCAACTCATGCAGAGCTGGCAGGATGGCGTGCCTGCCGCTGGGGGCCCCTGCCCCAACCCACGCCGTGAAAGCTTTGCAAATACTGACTGGGCTGTGGATGCTGGAAGCCAGCATCCCCCTGTCCCACCAGCACATCGATTAATTACGAGTGGTTCTGTCTTTGCGGCTAGACTCTGGTTTAGCATAGCTGGGCAAAAAGTCAGTGTATTCCCCATTTGTGTTGCAAAACAAACCCCTGTGGGACAGTGGCATCCTCCCAAGGCCATGTGTAAGATGCTGGACCACCCCTTCCCGTCTGCCCACGCGAAGTCAGACCCGAACTCACTCCTTTCAGACACCTTAGTGACAGTGTCTGGAGCTGGTCGGGGAGAGCTGCAACTCGGCATCTAATGAAGCAAAGCCAATTTACCATCCTCCCTGCACTGACCTGCGTCGCCTGCATCGCCTTCAGCTCCTTCAGCCTCCACCGGAGCTGGGCCAGTGGCCCCTTGCCCCCCATCCTCCCCGCGGCAGCCAGGGCAGCCTGGAAGAGCCTTGGGGTGTCAGCTTTTGGGGGGATGATCAGCGGGTCTCCGGGGGGTCCTTTCTCATCTTTGGGTTTATTGTTGTTTTGCAGCATTTTCCTAGAGCAAGGAAAAGGAGACAGTCCAGGGATGTGCTATATTAGCTGGATTTTATAATACAGAATAATCAGACTTTAAAAGGACAGGGATTTTTTTTACACCTTAGGAAGGACAGAATAACACAGCTAAGTAATGCTAAAACCGAAAATGAATATTTTAGCAGATTTTTAAATGAATGCACGCATTCATTCACGTGTTGCACCTGCTTTTATCAGTGAAGCTTTGCAGCAGGGCTGGGCTAGCTCTGGGCACCTCCATCCTCCCCAGCCGCAGCGAGGGATGGGAGCCCTCCGCAGGAGCACACAGGGTCTCCCCCGAGGGCGCCGAGTGTCTGCCCACTGTGGCAGGAGCTTTCCCAGGGCTTCGCACAGAGAGAAATCCCCCTCTGGCCCTGAAACCCATCCTCTGCTTTTTTTTTGAAACCCCAAAGGCTAGAAAGCATCAGCCCAACACGCACTTGGCCTTCTTACGTAGCAGCTTCTGAGACTCCGGATAATGCACCAAAATCTCGTTCAAGTCCTTCTTATCCAAAATGAAGAGGTTAGCGAAGCCATGAGCTACCACATTTGCTGTTCTGCGATTTCCCCCTCCCGCCGCCAGCAAGCTGAGAGACACAGCAAGACATCAATGCTGTTATTAATGGGATCAGTATAACATTTGTAATTTAAAATCTCCTTTTTCCCATTGTGTCCCCTCATCCATCTCTTTCAGAGGACTCAGAGGTTAATTTTCACTCCCAATTAAATTTTCCAAGCCCAATTTTTAAAGAATGCTGGGAAATGTTGGCATGGCACACTATATAAAAAAGATTTGCCTGTTTGAAGGTTCAAATATTGCATTTTACGCCAATCTAGTGTCTGCTGGGCTGTAGGGACGCAAGTTCTGTCACTGTGTTATGAATTGGTACAGGACTTTTTACATACCCATGAAATGGGCAGATTAATGGCTGGGGAACTGTTGTAGTTAAACATCTTTTCTTATTCATTTCCAAGAAAACAGCTGTAATATGTGTATGAGATGCTGCTCTGTGTTCATGGCTTTCAATCACAAAGATTAATCAGGGTGTTGCTGATCTCCCGCCTCCCACCTTCCTCATCCAGAGCCCATGAACTCTATTTCTCTGGCTCCTCACCTTATTTCTCCAAACACAGATCCGGCTTTCAGAGTCACCAGCACAGTTTTGCCTTCGGGTCCCCCCAGCACCTGCACTTGTCCCGCCTGGATAATGTACATCTCGCGGCCAATTTCTCCCTGCAGTGAAGATGGGTGCTGTGGGGGGTGCCCAGAAACAGGGAGACCTTATGGATACGCTAACCTGCATCTTGCTGGAAACCCTCCCGACCATACTGCCCTCCTCCAAGCTCTCAAAACACTTTGTCCTGGTGGTGCTCACTCCCGAGCATCCTCATCTGAGCATCCCAAAGTCTCCTCCAGCTCGGCAGGCTCTTCCCTGCTCTCCTGCTGTTTGTGGCTGCAGCAGAAGATGTCAGTCTCTGCACAAGACCCACAGCAATGCAGGATGTTTTTGCTCCAAATTCCCTCCCTGTGAAGTAGTTGGATGCCAGTGTGATGGGCCAAGCCTGGCTTTCCTTGCTCTGTATTTTTTCTAGCGTCCTGTGCAGCCCGGCCATGACACCAGGGATGGGAGGGCACTCAAGAATCTCATTACCTTCTTACACACGTAGTCATTAGGCAGGTAGACCACCGATCTGAGCCGTTTCAACATGTCGAAAATCATCTGCCTGTCGCAGCCCTGATCCGAAACAGAGCCAACAGGGCCGTTAGTCTGTGCCAGCATGGCAGGCTCTGCTGGCAAAGACCCGCGCTGCAGAAGGTACCTGGAAGAGGGCCACTTTGCTCACGATGTTGTAGTTGACATCGATGGCAATATCCAGCCTCATCTTGTCCGGCAGCTGCACCAGCAGCTCTGACTCATCTATGAGACAAAGCAGAAACTGGCTGTTTCCAGCACTTGACCCGAGAGCATGTCCTTGGCATACCAGTGGGAAAGCAGCCTGCATTCTGGTGTCAGAGGCCAGGAGCCAGCTCACCCAGAAGGGTCTCCTCCAGCCTCTGCCCACCGAGCAACCTGCAGGTCTAAAGGCAGGGGGTGATAGATAGTCGCCCTTCGCGTTACCTCTGCCCCGACAGCTCTCAGAGACGGACCAGTGGGCCCAGCCCAGCATCTTTCTTGGCCAGGAGAGCAGGCACAGAGGTCCTGCCTGATGATTTACTGGTAGGGTGATCTGGTGGGTTTGCTGTTGGACACGCTCTGGCGAGCAATTGCCAGTCACTGCCTTCTCCCCAGGGACCGATGGGTGGGATGCTGGGCTCAGTGCGCTGTGAGTGATGCCAGGTCACTATGGCGCTGCGACCCACCTACTCTAAAGGTGGGCAAACTAGCCCGTATAGCGAAGAGTAAAATAAGCCACTCCCCGCCCTGAAACCGTGGTGCCATTTATCAGTAACATATCAGCTCTGCAAAGCAACCCCAGTAAAAAACAAGGTGCAAGTGTTGACCTTCAGAGCGGTTGGATCTTACCAAGCATGCCTTGTGAATGCCACGTGTACTCATACCACGTTTTCACCCGGTTCTGAACAGTTTTGGGGATTTTGTAGAAGTTCATGTATTTAATGGTACTGTCCATGCAGCTCCGATAGTAAGTTTGCCCTGCAGTAGCGGCGCCAACCACATCTCTCATCTGAATGGGAAGAAGGGGTGGAAAAGATGTTTTAATTGCTGTCACTTATCCATCATGTAGGTTAAGCAGTCTAGAGCATGTATGCCGAGTCCTAATAGCATCTGCCAAATGCTTTTTGTCTTCTGCTGATGCTGAGCAAGTCCTTGCATGGGGAAAACAAACCTGGAGATACAAACCTGTGGACAAACCCCACCAGAACCTTCCCCACCTGAGGCTGGGAACCCCGCGCAACTCGCCCTCACCTGCCCTATCATGACGGAGAAAGCGAAGACACCCGTGAAGTAATTCAGCAGCTGGAAGACGATCTCGAACAGCGTCTTGGGGTCCGGCAGGCCCCCGATGGTGATGAGGGTTTTGACTGCCCAGTAGTAGCAGCGGATGTAGCTGGGAGGAAAAGAGGGGGCAGCTTTGAAGGCATTTCTGGCCTGAAAGCCTGTTTCATCCCTCGGTACTGAGCTTACATCCTCTGGCCATGGCAAGCCAGAGCCTGCTGAGAGTAGTTACGGGTGACAAAGGGAAAATTAAGGGACCGCAGCCTCCCCACCACAGCTGCAGGTGCTTCTGGAGATGCTACAGGAGCAGGGGGACATAGGGACACCCCTGAAACCTCTGCGCAGCTCAGCTGCTCTGACTACTCTCATTTTCTGCTTCTTTCAGCCCCACTGCTATAAACCAGCAACATATTTTCAGCAACATTTACACTTTTAGAAATAATCGGGGAAAAAAGGGTTTGTCAGCAAATTGTTGGCATGACACCCAGGAGATGTCAAGTGAATTCTTGATTCATCGGTCTTGGGCACTCCCTTGGATGTTATAGTTACACCTACAGATAGATGCAGATATGCATATCACACAAAATAACTATATAGCAACAACGTTAACATGGGAAGCCAAGTGCTCAACGGGAAGGCAGCACCCACACTACGGCTGCCTAGGTGACAACCACTTGTCCCCACCTACACCTCATGCTAAGTTTTTAATGCCCTTGCCCACCCCATTTTTTTTTTTTTTGCTGGAAACCCTCATTTACTGCATGGTGCTGAATTATTCAAGCATTACTCAGTGTTTTATTTTGCCTGTGTTGTACAACTTGCAGGTGTGGGCATTGGCTCCCCAAGTCCCATTGGAGCCGAGTGCTCCACCTGCGGCATCCATCACTGACAGCACAACGAACACTTAACACCTGTATCTTGGAAATGGCACTACGAGGGGACAGGGTGGCCACTGTCCCTGTCTTGCACCCTGGGCATGAGGGTGCTGGGCTGGTTGGAGGAGCTGGACACATGGCACCTGGAACACACACAGGTTCAAGCCTCCACCTTTACCTGGCAGCAGGTCAGCACCAACAGAAACAGGGCTCACACCACCATCCCACTCAGCTAGGAAGCGTCTCCTTGTTTCCCAGCACCACGCTCCAAATTTTTCAGCCTCTTTGACCTGCCATTGCCTTCCATCACAGCCCAGTTACAGCCTCTTTGTCTTGCAGCACCATTTATTACTGCACATCCCATCCCTCCTGTCCTCATTGTTCTCCCTGGCTCCGCATCTTCTCCTGGCACCCACAACCCTTTCCTTCAGGGGTTTTTATGAACCCAGCTGCATCCTAACACCTCCCTTCTTGCCGCAGCTCATCACAGCAAGCTGTGCTATGTGAGGACCCAAGCCCTGGCTTGTACCTGTTTCCTTCCCCATCGTAAACCCAGGTGGTAGAGCCCAGTCCTTCGTAGGCTGATGCCCAGTAGTAGAGGCAGGAGTTCACATGCAAGCTGTACAGTAAATAGGCAGTGGTCCGAATCACTCTGCAAAAAAACCCAGAGAGAGCAGGAAGGGAGATGATATGGTGTCTGCTGGGAGAAACACATCAGATTGCCCCTGGCATCAGAAGGATCTTCAAAACGATGGAGTGCTGCCCATGCATCTCCTGCCGACGCAGGAGCCAGAGAGCACTCAAACATGCGGCTCTGCTGCTCCCTCCTGTGGCCCTGCAGCTCCAGAAGTGCCAGAAAAAGCCCTTCATCCGCTAGTGGCTCCTCTTCATTGCCAGGACCCCCGTTCCTGCTGGGTCGGGCAGAGGTGATCCTGCCCACGCAGGCTCCAGGAGCCCCACATCCCGCCTGCATCAGCCAACACCCACATCAGCCAGCCCGGGGACAGCGGGAAAAATCAATCAGAAACCCAGAACAGCCGCACACCAAAGGGAACCTTCTTCCCCCACAGCAAACAGCAACTCAACACTCTCTCCCTCCCCCTCACCTGTAGATGTACGCCTTGCTCAGTATAGCCTCCAGGCGGTTGTTGAACTCGAAGAAGGCCATGTACTGGGAGGAGAAGGAAAGCAGCGTGCTCCAGCTTCCCGCAGCCCCAGCCAGGAGAGTTATGTCCCCATAAAACCCCATTTCCCCTCCATTTCCCTCCTGCAGCCCCTACACAGCATGAACTGCCGTGGACAGATTTGTCCCCATTTATAAGCGCCCTTCTATTCAAACGTGAGTGTGTTTTAGGATTTAAATTAAGAGTTTGACCAACAGCCCCACAAAGCCTTCCGAACAAGTCTTCCCATCCATTTCACAGTCCTCTTGTCATCATCAGTGAGTCTGCCAAGACACAGCTTACCCCAGCCAGTGCGGGACTCCTTCACATCTGACTGGTGTTCTGCCTGGTTTTATAAGCTCCAACTCACCTTCAGACAGCGAGGAAAGCGCAGGAGCGGGTTGACACCAACTTTGAAGTAGAAGAAATCCAGGGGCAGGAGGCACACCACATCCATCTGAAACCAGCACAAAAAGAGAAACCTCTGTGGGGACGTGCAGGCATGGCAGGGTGGAGCTGCAAACCACCCTTCAGATTAAAGATTCAGAGTAATAAATAAAATTATGTCAAACCTTAAAGCGCTGTGATCTCATGTAGTTCTCTTTCATGGCCTTTTTATCAGTCTGGTTGGAAATAGGAGGGAGAGAGAGGAAGACTGATCACTGCTTGCAGCAAGGAAAGTCATGGCCAACGTGGTCATGCCTGGCTTGCCTCTTCTGCACCACAACCAGGAAAGTGCTCCCTTTGTGATTGGGAAAGGGAACAGAGCAAGAGGAGCAGAAGAAGACCTGGCTGTATGCCACCTTTCCATCCTATCTCGGGACATCCTGTGCTCATTTTGCGTTCTGGAGAAAGCACATCGCAGTGCCAGCACCACGAAAGTCAGAGTTTACAGGAGAAACCTCCCGGTCTGAGCATTTGCATGGGCCATGGGAAGGTTGTACCCTCAAGGTTTTATTTTTCACAGCTATTTAATTGGATATGGAAACGAAATCAAGGGCTTTCAGTTATCTCAGGCGCATGATCTACGCATTCGGATTACAATCGCTTTTGTCATATCGCTAATGCATTCTGTGCTCCTGAAAATTAAGCCCAGTTTATTATGCCACCTGCTCTCAATTAGCAGTGTATGGCTGTGCTGGGGCTGGTCCCCGTGCACCTCACTGCACTGCTGGCAGGACTGCCCCGTGGAGCAGCACCCTCCGAGCATCCCTACCCAGGAACGGGGCCGCCATGGGCCACATTTTCTAGATGGGCTGGTATTGACTTCAGGGGAAAAATACATATGTTCGGCGGACAAAAAGACTTATCCACTACATGGCAGGAGAGATGCTTGCAGTCCTCCAAGAGTGGAGACAGCCCTGATGGCCGTGGCCATGGTGGGAGAGCTTGGAGAGCTCAATTCAGAGATCGGTGGCCAGCACCATCCATGTCACTCGGGGATGGGAGGTCCTCAGCAGTGGGATGCAGTGCGCTGCCACTCACTATTATGTCTCCCCCCCGGACAAACTGCAGCCGGGTCTGAAAGACGAGGATGTCCAGCAGATAGATGAGGTCACAGAGGTAGTCCACAACCAGCCAGCAGTGGATGTTTGCCGGCGTCTGGTAGGGGAAAGCCCAGCGGACGGGGATCAACCAGCAGTTCCAGTTCCAGGCCATGACAACGAAGAACAGCCACAGCACGTACATCAGGTCTGCGCACAGGGAACCGCACCATGATTAGCTGGGCATGCATCCCTTGTCCACATGAATCTGCTATGCAAAAGGATTTTCATCCCCTGCCCTGCCCTGCATGCAAGGAGGAAATCTGCAGGACGTCCCTTATCAACAGCATTTAATTGCAAGTGAGCTGGGCTCTAGATGCAAAGTGAATACCACTGGCTGCAGAGCACATTGCTTTTTATCAGAAACCCTCTTCTAACTTTGCTGGGTCAACTAGGTTTGCTCCCACAATACCAATTTTCTTGCTTGGCTTTTTCCCCTTGAGGCTGCGCTGTCTGCCCGAGCCCGCAGGCTTCGAAATGGCTGGAAAATAGCAAAGACTAAGGAAGGAGCTGTGTCCCTGTGGGGTGTCCCCAGGACAGGGGCTTTTGATTTTGTGATTATTATTTGGGGTGTCCACACCACAGGGACAGCATTTGCCCACTAAAAAGCCTGAAAAGCAGAAGGTGGCTGCCCCTTCCCTACCTGCTCGTGCTCCTGGTACCCACAGCTATCGGGAACTATTTAGGAAATCCTGTGCCTTGTAGGGGAATTTAAAACTCAGGTTTTTAGTAGGCAGGTGTAAGCTAAGTTGCTCCTTGCTTAGTTGTCCTCCCTTCTCTACAAGGTCTCACCTTTTACACCTCCTCCCCTCCTCGCCCCCTCTCCCACCAGCTTGCACTCAGCCCGTGCTCCATCACTCACTGGTGAGCGGGTCGATGCTGCTGGGGAACCGGTAGTTTTTCAGACGGTCCAGCCAGGGCCGGTACTTGAATGTGCAGCACAGCATCTCGCAGTAGTGCTCATCCCCCGACGGCTTCTCCCCCTCCGGCTCCCCTCGCGGGGGGGGCACCGGTGCTGCCGCAGGGGCCGGCTTGGCGGGGGCTGGGAGAGGCCATACAGTTATTTTAAAAGGGCAGGAAATCTTCTTACTGCAGTTTGGTTGAAGGTCTTTAAATTGTTAATAAAGCAGCTGTCTGCCTGAAAACACAGCGTGTGTGTGGACTCATCAGTTAAACACTCCCACCCCTACTCAAACTCACATGTCGTAGGGCTCTCATCGTCCGAGGTGACATCGGGGTCAGTCAGCTTCTCCTTCACTTTGTCGGTCCTCTCTTTAAAGAGCTTCACCAGCTCCTGGAGCCGGGTGTTGACGGTGGCACTGCTCAGGCTCGTGGCTGAACCGACGCGCTCGGGCAGGCTGTGAGGAGACCATCAGGCATTTCATGCATGTAGGACAGCCCAAGGGCAGGTTCATGAGCCTTTTTTTTAACCTACAGGATCCTGAATTAGGATTTACCCGTATTTATTTGGCTATCGTGTAATCAGAAGAACACAAGATATGGTTGTTTCAGGCCTCGTCTTTGTCCTAGGGCGTGAGATGCCCTCAGAGGTACTTGGGAAGCACCAAGATCCCAGGCTGGAGCGTATGTGCTTGGGAGAAGATTTTGGAAGAAATATGAGATGAAAATGTGCTTCAAGCCCCTGAATTTATGAACTATGTCATCTCTTTTCAGCCTCTTTATTAAAACTAGGCTGGATTCCAGCCAGGATGCTTCACACAGCATGACTGAAAAGCATCTCTAGGAGGGAGGACAGAAATAAGCTCGATTGCTGTAGCTCTGGGCTGGTTCATTGTGATAATTGGCATAATGATTTCTGCCCAGGAAAAAGGCAAAAGCCTGCACCATATGGAGGTGCAGACTCTCCCCAAGACTGCTTCCCGGGGAGAGCAGCTCCCTCTGAAGCTGTCCCCCAGGGCTGCAGGGAAGCCAGGACCTGAGGTGGTGATGCACAGCTTGTGCTTGCTTCCTAAATGGAAGAGAAAAGTAATTTCTCTGCAATCGGTAAAAACAAGGTGTCCCCATAGTCCTGCAGCATATGTAGATCAAAGGTGCATTTTCTCTGTGGTTAAACCTGCTCTTAAGGAGAATATTTCTACCTGGATACAGGAAAAACAAGAGAACAGTTTCTGCTCCAGGGACCATCGTGATTGTTATTTTTGAAGGGGGGGGGGCGCATTACTTGTTACACAGCGCTAGACCCTCTGTGGGCACGGCTCCCTCTCCCTTTGGTGTCCCAGCACTTCTAGGATCTTTGCTATTTCCACCCAAGCCCCGGAATCGGAACCCCTGGGGGCTCAGCTGATCCAAAGGCCCTCGCTCCCACCACGCACCTTTCCCTCTGCTCATCCTCCCAGCCCAGCAGTGCTCGGCTGGGGGACTGGGTCACCAGTCCCTCGTCCAGACCATCCTCCGGGGCCAGCAGCTTCCTCCTGTGGACGCAAACACAGCAACTGAGGCTTGGCTTATCCCCCGTCATCTGCCAGCTCCTCTTCCTCCACCTCCCAGGTCTCATCCGTTTCCACTTCCCCTTCTCCTACCAGGGTCAGTTTTCCTCTAAGTTTTGGTATTGCCTGAAGTCGACGGGAGCAAAACACCTCGCTGCTAAAGCCCTGTTTCTTCCTGGGCACCACCGAGCCCATGGCTGCACAGGCATGCAGCCACCCAGTCCATTTTGCAAACCATTTGGGCACCTGGCAAGATATCCAGAGGGCAGGCACTGCTCCGTGCGTGCCCCAGTGCCACACCGTCACACCACTGCACTTCCAGAGGCAGGCAAGAAAAATGCAACACCAGTAAGGTGGAGCAAGAAAGTGAAATCTGGAAAAATGGGAAGGTACTGCGGACACCGCCAGGCTCTGAGCTGGCTCCGTCACACCTTAAACCTCTGAGACAAAGGGTGAATTGCAGAGCAGGGGGTACATAACATGGACCCTCCAATGGCTGCTGATGCCTGCAAAACCAAGTGCAAAGTGCCACAGCCATGAAAGTGCTCCTCTTGAAGCTGGAGCCAATAAAGGCTGTCCTGGTGATGCTGAGCCAGCGGTAGCTGATGTCTTCCTAGAAAATGTGTCCTAACACAGCTGGTGTCTCCCTTTGGCACAGATGGGTTTCTGGGACAACTTCCTTACATGTGGGCAAGCAATGTAGCAGAAAAAGATTTGCATATGAAGATGACAATCACGGCAAAAATCTGGTTTGCAAACCCGCAGTCAAGTGCAGAGTTTGAACTGCGACAAGGAAATTGTCTTCTGCCACCACAGCTGTTGCTCTAAATTAACCAGGATCTCACTGACCCTGGTGCAAAATGGCTCAGTGCCATGTGTGGAGCAGGACACTGTGGGAGGTCGTCCTGCCATCGCAAGTCTCCTGAAGAAAGCCAAATGTAATGAACCCACCTGCCTTCAGCCTCACTGGCTCTCAGGCATGCCCTACTGGGAAGGGGAGCGGATGAACAAGACAAATGCAACCTTCATTCCCCAAGTGCACAGCGCAGGGGCAGAGGAAAACCATCAACTCCCCATTAAATTATTTGAGGTGTGGGCGGAGATGTTCCGAAAACCACATCAATTTGGAGAAATAGTCCTGCCAAGGTCCATGATGTTGTTAGGACAACATCCATCGCTTCTCACCAGTCTCCAGCTGCCCTTCCCCTGCCTCCGTTCCCTTGGGGCACCATGCTACCCCATCGCCCATTCTCATCCATGAGCAAGCCCAAGATGCCTACATCAACAACCCAATGGCCTCTTGCTCTGTAAGGGGAACCCTGCAGAGAGAATCACTGTCCCCCCTCTTTGCCTGTAGAATGGTTCCCCACAGAGCTCGCATGGTCGCCCTCTGAGTACATGCAAAGCTTTGTGTGCCAGCATCCATCTGGGAAAAAAAATGCCTCTTTTTGCTTCAGGTTAATGGGTGCCCTTAGAAAGATGTAAAAGGAGATAAATGTCCCCAGGAAGGCTGTAAATACAGAGACACAGGAAACATCCCTTGATATTCTGCGGTGCCTGTAGTTCACCTGTGTTCCCAGCAGATGCAGATGTGAAAACGAGCAGAACCTAACCAAAAAGCAACACAAACTTTAGTGGATTTTGGAAACTGGTGGGTGAAGGGCTCAGAAGGAACCTGGGATGTTGCGTTAAGTCCCATGGAGAAGCTTGTTTATGTGCAACCCTAAGTCCAAAACCCTGGCAGGTCTAGCAGTTTCTCAGTCATCCATGGGAAAAAAGGAACCCATGTGATAATCCCTGAAAAACATTTGGTCCTTTGATATGTTCCTGCTGCAGGGGATATTTTTTGGGACAGGACCTTCAGACCGGTAGTCAAAATGGGACTACAAACCAGATTACTTTCCACTGATGTGTGAAGACTTCAAACTGCATCTCCTACAATACGAAGCGACACAAGAGACGCATAGCTAGTGAAGAGGAGGAGTGTGTGTAGACCAAGTGAAAACTAAAGGTGAGAGATTCGATAATTAATTAATTAGTTAATTGTAAACAGATTGAGAAGCGGAAATGCACAGCACAGATACAAAGAGCTGCACGAACCCCCTTGCACAAAGGAAGGTCAGGAAGCCAAATATGAAAGAATTTGAATACAAGCAATAAAAATGGAACTTGCCACCTCAAAAGACCAGTTAGAGAGTGCAATTGCCTAAATAAAGCTATAGGGGTGAGCAACACGAGGCTGGCAGCTGCTGCCTGGGCTTGGCCATCGCTGTGGACTGTGGGTGGCTGCTCTGACGCTGCCCACAAGCGAAGCCTCCAGCTGTGCTCCAGTAGCTCTGCAGCACCGGCCACCACGCAACCCTCCACTGAACAGCCAGCCGTGATGGAAGACCCCGTCACAGCCTATACAATGCTCGATTTTCAGCGTCCTTGGAACCTGTGGTCGTAAGCACCAGCTGTCCTGTGCCTGCCTGGAGCAATGTGGGATGCGCGGGGTCCCTCATAGGAGCCCTGCCCATATGGCATCGTCCCATGTATCCTGGTATTTATCACCTGCAAGAGCCTGTTTCCAGGCACCAGTTAGACGACGTGTGGCTCATTTGCAGCGAGTCTTTCGTGACTCTGTCACAAAAATAATGTCACAACATTAATCCTAATCCTTCACAGCCCCATGTAGGAAAAAAACTCAGGAACATGGCCAATAGGAGTGACAGTATAAATGGGTGATTGCTCAGTGTTGTCTTGAGAGACACTACCTGCAGACATGGCAGAAAGAGTAATATGCTTATACGTGTAACTCAAATAGACAACCTGCTTTAAGAAACTGGTAGAAAATAACATAAGAATACTGAGGTGCTCCAAAAAATAACTCTACTGGGGAACCATAGGATCACAGAATGGTTTGGGTTGGAAGGGATCTTTGAAGATCCTCTAGTCCAACCCCCCTGCCATAGGCAGGGGCATCTTTCACTGCATCAGGTTGCTCCAAGCCCCGTCCAACCTGGCCTTAAACATCTCCAGGGATAGGGCAGCCACAGCTTCTCTGGGCAACCTGGGCCAGGGGCTCACTGCCCTCATTAAACAAAATTTTTCCTTATGCGCAGTCTAGGCCTACCCTCTGCAGGTTAAAACCATGTCCCCTTGTCCTGTCATTGCAGGCCCTGGTAGAAAGTCTTTCTCCATCTTTCTTATAAGCCTTCCCTTACACATCAAAAGGCTGCAAGAGGGTCTTGATAAAAGACTTAATAAAAAGTGATGGTAGGGACGGAACTGCACATAGATAAGTGGATTTAAATAAACTAAAGTTGTGCCTTTGTGTTGCTGGACTGTGGGGTCCAAAGATGCCCAAGATGTGCTTGGATGCATGACATGGGTGTTAGTCTGAATTGTCCAATTTCTATGTTACTCGAAGGCATAAGAGAAAGCCCTTCACCTTGACCCTGATTCAAAAACAAGAGCTGCCACACTTGCTGATGGGACTGGAAAACATTTCTGTCTCAGAAAAATAGCCAGTCATAGAATTGCCTAGGTTGGAAGGGACCTTTCAGATCATCTAGTCCAACCATCAACGTAACTCTGACAAAAACCATCACTAAACCATCTCTCTGAGCACTACGTCTACCTGTCTTTTAAATACCTCCAGGGATGGTGCCTCAACCACTTCCCTGGGCAGCCTGTTCCAATGCTTAATAACCCTTTCAGTGTAAAAATTTTTCCTAATATCCATCCTAAACCTCCCCTGGCACAACTTGGGGCCGTTTCCTCTTGTTCCATTGCCTGTTCCTTGGGAGAAGAGACCGAACCCCCCCTGGCTACCCCCTCCTTTCAGGGAGTTGCAGAGAGCGAGAAGGTCTCCCCTCAGCCCCCTTTTCTCCAGGCTGAACACCCCCAGCTCCCTCAGCCGCTCCTCACAGGACTCGTGCTCCAGAGCCCTCACCAGCTCCGTTGCCCTTCTCTGGACACGCTCCAGCCCCTCAATGTCCCTCCTGGAGTGAAGGGCCCAAAACTGGACACAGTGATCAAGGTGGGGCCTCACCAGTCCTGTTCATTAACTTGAGAGAGAAAATGCGTCCCAAGCAGCGACTGCCAAAGTTGTTTCCCCAAACTGATCACAAGTGCCGTGCGGCTGAGGACGAGCCTTGACTGCTCTCCAGCAATGAGCTTGTTGCCACAGGACAATTTTCATCACTGGGCTAATAGAAAAAGGCAGTGAGATTCAGCAGGCTTTAAATAACTGACCTCTTAACGATGTTAGTATTTGCACTGCAGGTATTTCATATGACTCCTTGGGCTCTGCTTTCCCAGTTTAAAAAGCTGTTCAACAAACTGGATTATGGACATTTTTGCCATTTTATTTTCAAGTCCTTCAGGAACTTGTTTACTAAAAGTTCCAAACTATTAAGTGAGGCTGACTATAACACCTGGTGTTCAGTGGACAAAAACACCTTCATTTTTTTTTTCTAATCCTCTGGAAGAATGACCCTCAAAAAAACCTCAACAATGACCAAAAAACCCATCGGTTTCCTCTAGCTTCAATTTTAAAACTCAGTTTTAATACTCCCCCTTCTCCAAGCATCTTTGATCCAAAGGCACAAAGTCCGGGGGGAGATACTGCAAACCCTTCCAGCAAAAAAGCAAGAAGAAAATTGTTGGGTTTTATGATGAAAGCCTGTACCCAGCACACAGACACTCCGTGTTCTGAGCTTGGGAGCACAGACACATGTGAGAATGGGATCTGAGTACAGCCTGGGGACTGAGCCCATCTCCAGGAGGACACACAGACAAGACTGTCCCCAGCACCGAAAGCTTTAAACAAAATTTAACCACTTAATTAAAAAATGTAAACAAGAGCCAAGGCTTTTGCCATCTCCCCTGCCTTGCATGGGGGTGACACCCACTGGACACACATCACCCCAGCTCACTGTCCAAACCTGCCAGAAACGGGTTGCTCCATGTGGTTGTATAAATTTACTGTACCAGCACCGTCAGGGGGGTGGGAACCCCGGGAGCCAGGGACCGCGCTGGGGCAGAGCCGTACCTGGGGGATGCCGGTGCCGCGCCAGGCACCGCCAGCATGTTAGGAGCGGCAGCGGTGGGCACCGGTAAGTGCGTACCGTCATTCTCCACAGCATCGCCTCCGCTGTCCACATCCTTGATGTCCACAGTGGGGTAATTACCTGGCCCGTGGAGAAGGACAATAATTGCAGTCAGGGGTGCAGCCAGGATGAATCCCCATCGCCTCCGCGGAGCTGCCCCCAAACTCCACAGTGTGCTGGAAGGACTTGCCTTTTCCCTCCATTCCCTCCTTGCCCAGCACTCCTTTCTTCTAACAGTTTGGAGCATTTATTTTTCTTTTTTTGCACAGTTTTTAACGCTATAAGAAGTGCCACCTGCTTTCCTTCTGCTTTCCCAGCTTGCAGTGATTGCAACTACCCCATGTGAGCGCCCCTGCGGTTCGGAAAACGGTGGAGATGAGGATTACCAGTTGCAGGTGTTACTCAGGAACCCAGGATTTCCAGCTGCAATCCTGCCTCACAGGGTCTAGAAAATCTCCTGGGTCTTCTGAACATAAACATATAGATCGTGCAAGTTCCAAATTACACAAGCATTTGCTTTTTATGCAGAATAAGGCACTATTTAAATAAAGACTTACAGCCTCCCTGTTTTGCAGAGAGCAAAGTTTAGAGGCTGGAAGGTCGGATGTTTATAGTGGGTAAGAAGAGATGCCAGTTGCCCAAGGGAGAAATGGCGCTGGGAATTATCTTGGCTGGACCCCGCAGCCGGAGAAGATGTGAAGTGTCATCCCTTTTCCTGGCTATATAACAAAATGCAGTGAGTTCCTGCAGGATTTCTAAGGGAGGTTTTCACGCATCTGAAAGACCCTGTGCATCCGCTCCTGTCCCGCACTGATGTGGGACCAGAGGGTCAGAGCGTGGCTTGATCAAATCACCAAGGAAAGGCCTGTTTGGCTTGCAAAGTTAAAACCCCATTGCGTGTAAGGAAAAGCAGCAGAATTTGGCTTGCTTGTTAAAAATAAAGCAAAGCAAAGCTACAGAAACATAATTTGTCCTTCTGGGTTAAAAGGCAGAAAACCATGAACTGCAAACCTCCATCTTACCGTCCTCTTAGTGCGAGTGGGCTGCATGAATGCTAAGGAGAAAACTGCGTGTGCAATGGATATTTAACCCTCTGCCTGCAGGTCCTTCGGGAGAGTTTTTGGCCAACCAGGTCAAAACATAGCATATCATTTACAGATATTGGCAAATGCTCTCTAGGGGTTAGATATAAAGGCACATAGTGATGAGGCGAGAGCAGAAAAAAACATGAAGTTTGTTCCCCAGCCTCTGTGCTGCAACATGAAGCAGACTTTTATTTATTTTTTTCCCAAAAAAGCAACAAAAAGCAACTACTCCAGGGATAACCTTTGCCCCCCTCAAGCTACGCAAGCCCATCACAGAAGCCAACATCTCTAATACCTAAGGGGAATTGCTCCTCATTGCAAAAATTGGGGTTGACAACTCCAGCCTTTGGCCTGCTGGTGACAAGGACGGGGATGCGGGAGGCAGTGGTGGCTCGGTAGCTGGGGACATTGGGGAGCTGCTCTAGTGCGCCACGGCCGGGAGGGGAGGCGTCCCCGTCATCGAGCGGCTTGTCATGCACCAGCCGATCTAGCTCAACGTTTCGGGCACGCTTGGACATGCTGCTAGGCGCCTAGGTGCTTCAAGCAAAGGACAAGGCATCTGAAGCTGCAATAAAACACAGAGTGGTTTGAGACAGGACAACTGTGTCAGCGCAGAGAAATGCTGGGGTTTTTGTTGCCCCCCTCTGCTCACGGATGTCGGTAGCAGTGATGGTGCGCATCCTACCACATGCTTTTCTAGCATCGCTGAAAGATCGGGGTGCTCTGCAGGGCTGCACGAGCAGAGAAACCTCCAGCCTGTACCAGGACTCAGGTCAAGCCATCCCTTGTGCAACTTCCCCAGCATCAGTGGAGTTAACATAGAACGATAGAATAGTTTGGGTTGGAAGGGACCTTTAAAGGCCATCTAGTCCAACCCCCCTGCCATGGGCAGGGACATCTTCAACTAGATCAGG
Organism: Dromas ardeola; assembly: GCA_013398915.1. Lineage (NCBI taxonomy): Eukaryota > Metazoa > Chordata > Aves > Charadriiformes > Dromadidae > Dromas > Dromas ardeola. Next base: position 237,969 of record VYZM01018157.1, read on the forward strand.
TTGCTCAGAGCCCCGTCCAACCTGGTCTTGAATGTCTCCAGGGATGGGGCATCCACCACCTCTCTGGGCAACCTGGGCCAGTGTCTCACCACCCTCGGTGTAGAAAACGTCTTCCTTATGTCTAGTCTAAATCTTCCCTCTTTTAGTTTAAAGCCATTACCCCTTGTCCTATTGCAACAGGCCCTTATGCCAGGAACTGCCTTTGCTCACTCAGTCTGCAATAGGAGCTCGCCGCCTAAGTTTCATTACCAACCTGTTACCTCCTAAAAGGTTGTATTAAAATGCGCTTTATGCCAGTGGTTATTTCCCAATTTGAGAAAAGTGGTAGAGAAAATCCTTTTTATCCCTCCTACATTCTGCAGCTGAAGGAGGAACTCTTATTTCACATCAGAGATTGCTTAACCAACAAGGCTAAGAACTGGGTAAGCACCAGCCTTTCAAGGCTGGCTCCAGCTGTTGGCAATATTGCCATCGTACTGTGCCCACGGGATGCTTTAAGGCAGCGAAAAGCCCCGACTGCCCATGCAGGCCCACGCTGCAGAAAACTCCGCTGCCCACTCCCAGACAGCAAGCAGTGGGGAGGGAGAAACTGTGTTTTCCCCTCACCAGACATTGCATTGCCTGCTTTGGTTCATCCTATTTTGACATTACGCAGCTATATATTATACCTTCAGCATTGGTTTCAGCAGCTTCAGCTGTCTCCTCTTCCACCTTCAAAACGAAAAAAGCCATCTTAAGGAGAAAAAGACCTGCTCGGTGAGTAAAAGAGCAGACTTTGCAGCTTGACTGTGTGCCCCATATTCCACAACCATTCCCCCGCCTCTCAGCTTGTTCAGTGCCAGCATTTTAGGGTGAAAGCATCTCTCCCATGGTGCAGTTACTGCTGCTGTCTCATGTTCAGAGATGGGGACATTTCAGCTGGCAACATTCCCAGTGCCCGTCCCAGTCCCTGCTCCTTGCCAGGGCACTGCGTCACCCCAGATGAGCTCTGAGCCCCCGGTGTGCGCTGAGCAGCAAGAGTTCACTGCAGACCAAGCAGGGAGCAATGACGTACCTGTACAAAAGCACTTTCGAGATCACTTATCTCAGCTTCTTCCAGCTGCTCAAACCTGAGGGCCTCCTCTGCAAAGTAGATTTCATCCACACCCTCGTCAGCGGTGAGACAAGGGGACTGGAGCAGCGGTCTGGATGGTACAGATCAAGCAGAGACAAGTGCCTGAGCTCACTGTTGTCCTTTCTGAGGTTAAGCATGTTGCGGATGGGGAGCATCAAATCAACGGGGGACACATCACATCAACGGGAATGGCATCACATCAACCGGGGACGTATGACGTCAATAGGATGGCATCATGTTAATGGGGCACACATCACGTCAATGGGTGGCACCACATCAATGGTGATGGCATCATGTCAATGACGTCATCACTGATCACATCAACAGGGGACACATCATGCCAACAGGGGAGGCATCACGTCAATGGGGACGATGCACAGCTCCCCCAGTTTCGGGGAGCACTGCTCCTCCAGCTGTGCTGCAAGCCCCATTGGCAGGCGAACAATACTATAGAAGTCCTGGTTCAATATGGTAGTGATGCTGCTTAGGTTAAAAGGGACTTGGAAAAAGTCCTATGTGGGAGACCAGGTGAGAGGTGCATAAATAATGCAGGGCATTGCATATACATAAGCAAAAATTGCATATGCAGAAAGATACAGGCAGTATACTTCTCCTGATGTGCATAATAATTTTCATATAAATAAAATTTGCCAAATAAAAAGCCGAAAGACTAATTTCCAGGCAGGGCTGTCCCGCAAGCACCATCCGAATCCCACTTTGCCTGTGCAATTCACCACCAGAACACTTAATTCTCATTTTCCTTCAGCAGCAAGCCCAGACCCCAGTTCCACCATTTTGACAAAAGGGGCTCACAAAACAGATTTCATTGGCTTAACATAACTTTACGACTGAAAAAAAAAAAAGCCTAATCATGCTTGTTCTTTGCACTTATCTCCTGATTTGCTCTTTCCTGGAGAGAGAAGCAAAGTGAGGATTGGGGATAATGAAAAAAATTTTATGGCAGCAAAATGCATGAAAACTGAAAAAACATCTTTCTGTATTCTTGGCAGGTCCTAAGTCAGAAGATGTATGTAACAAGCAGGGGATGTTTTTTTCTTTTATCTCCATGTCCTGAAAAACTGTTACTTTCCAAGGTCTTTTAAAAATTATTTTAAATAAATTTCCACCCTTTTTTTTTTTTTCAAATTAGGCTCCCTTCAAATGCAATCATGAGTCTTTTCATCCTAATCTAGAAAACGTGTTGCTGTTTCTTTTCCCATAAACAGACAAACACATCAAAGGATGGAACAGCACATCATTCATCCTACAACTGAAGCTCAAGCTTCTGCAGTGGAGCTCCAGGAACAGATTTTGATGAAATAAAAAGATATGGTTTTAACACTGAATAATCATGCGTTTTCAGCTTCTTCCTGAAAATCTAGCTACTTCAGAGGAATTAACAGAGGATAATGTTTTAGCACTAGGTTTAGCACTAGGTCCCTAAATGTTTATCTCACATGAAATCAGAGCAAACCACTAAACTAAGCAAACAGATTTTTCTTAGTACAATCTAGACCAAAGTCACCACCTAAACCAGCTGACAATAACTCGATTATTTTCTCGATTATATCGAGCTGACAATAACTCGATTATAACAGGAAAAAAAAAAGTAAAATTCTACCTACTTGTACTAAGTAGCCTTTGCAGGTACAACACATAATCCTGTCTTTAAATTCAGCTCTGTAACACTCATAATAATCCCAACTGCCCTGAATTATTGGATATGGTTTTAAATAACGTGGACCGTCTCCAGGGGCTGGCTGGTCCCCACTCCCGAGGAAGGCACAAGCCGCAGCTCCTGCTCGGCCGAGCTGCCGGACCCCGTGGGAGGGGACAGCCAGGGGCTGCGGCTGCTACTGGCGGCTGCGATGGAGATGGAGCCCGTGTCTCCAGGAGACGCTTGCCTGTCACCAGGTGCCGCGTCAGCAGCGAGCCCTGGGCTGAGCCAGTTTGCGAAAGCATCCTTCCCCGAGCGCATCCCCTGCAGCGCATCCGTCCCCGAGCGCATCTCCTCCCAGCGCATCCCTCCCCACCCGAGCGCATCCCCTCCCAGCGCATTCCTCCCCACCC
>VYZM01018157.1:241291-264383 GCA_013398915.1 Dromas ardeola
CTCCTCCACTGGTGCCTCAGCCTCTGCGGCTTGTGAATGCAGCTGAAACAATTGTGTTCACGCTGGTTCCAACAAAGCCATAAAGGCAGTCACTCACCCCACACTCTCCACCTCCTCCTCCTCTTCCTCCTCCTCCTTCTCCTCCTCTTCCTCCTCCTCCTCCTCGTCCTCCTTGGCATCGCTCAGGGAGCATGACCACAGCCTGGGGAGGAGATACTCATTAGGTGAAATGCAAACAGTATGGCAGACCCTCACAAGAGGGGCACTACCAGTCTCTGCAGCCCCTTTGGCAGAGATGTTCTCCCTCTGCCGCCCAGCCGACACCCCGCGGGGGGGACACATGCTCGGGCACACCGGTCACACGCTGTTTCACGGCCCATTCGTGTCTGCGGCCCCAAGCGGGTGGGAGGAAGAATGCGAACAAGTTTGGGAACACAAAACCGGAGTCCTAGAGCCTTCAAACTCCCCGTGCAGCATGGAGAAACGAGGTGCTTAGGGGTCACTTGTTGCTGATTTTGACCAAAACCTCCTTGTAAATGAAATCCAGCCTCCAGGACAGGATGTGCTTGCTGCCCACAGCTTCTCAGGCTCAGATACTAAGGGGGAAAAAATCTGAAAAACATTTTTATAACGTGTCCAGTGTTTTCTGGCTGAGCAGAAGAGAGCTCCACTGAGGAAATGTGGCTCCGGGCATCACATGTGGCTCAGTGCACTCGAGCATTGCCCACGTCGGAGCCCATGTCGCTCACCCTCCCCTGCTCGTGCGCTGGGCACAGGGAGCATTTTGGGGGGCTCCCAAACCCTTTGGGAGCATGCATGGACACCTCTCATCCCCCTGATGCAATGCAGCCCACTCCTGGCTCTGAACGCATTGCCCAGCCCTCGGGAGGACCTCAGCAGGGGTTCTTCTTTCTTTTGGAAGAAGCAGGATGAATTATATAGAGAAGACTACCATTTCCCAGTGTCATGCACAGCTGATAGGACCAAGGTCCAAACTGTCTCACCTTAGGGCCAAAATCTACTTATGGAAAGCCGAAGCAGACCATGCTTCAGCTGTCTTCTTCAGGGCATCATGAAGCATTACACTCATGGCTCTGCCACTCAACACCAGAATCTCAACACCAGAAGGAAAGGCTGGTTTTGCTCAAACACTTTTTGCGTCCTTCTGGTGCCTCCCTCTTTGGAAACGGGTACCTCAGCTACCCACTGCCAGCGCCACCACCAGCACTGGCAAGGAGGGATGCCCAAGGACATGCTTGTACCCTCCCATGGCCACCACACTGGTGGCCGGAGGGCACACAGAGCTGCCCATCAGCAGCATCTCCCTTCTACCTGTTTTCTTCTTCCTGAGGCTCCTCCTGTATGGGGGGAAGGGGATGAGCATCTGCCACCAGCTCAGCCTCGCGACCCCAGGCCATCATCTCGCACGTGGCTTCATTAATCCAGTCATCATTGATCTCTTCCAGGACAAGGTCGGTCTCCTCAGGTTCCCCAGGGACAATATGAACTGAAACATGAACGGGGAAAGGGAGGCAATGAAGTGAGAGGAGCCCATTTTCGAGAGGCCAGGGGAAGGCCAGGGTAGATCCCACGTTTTAGCTGCTTAACACAGAGGTGCCGCCACGTGCCAGGACTGAAGCACTCCTCAGCCTGCACAGACCCATGCAGCCCCAGGCACCCCAAGCTGTGCCAGACGGATGCCTTGGGCACTTTTGCCAGAAGAAAGAAGAAAATTCACCATTTTGTGCCAAGTGCTTCCAAAGCCCTATGAAAACTATAACCCTTTGCATGCAGATGCTTAGCTTCCCTATGTGCGTAGCAACCTCCACCAGCAGACGATTTGGCCTGTCTCCAGGCCACATTTTGGCTCTCCTTGCAAACAGCAGCAGCAGCGGGAAGAGCCCAAAGCCTTTCCCCTTGCCAATCCCAAGTGAAACGCTGCACTAGTGCAGCCCAAGGGCCCTTGTTTTGCAGAGCAAGACTCAACCCAGAGCCCACATTGCAACGTCACGAGCAACACGCTGTGTCTGCTCCGAACGCTGCGTCGGGCATGGCATAGGAAGCATCCCACACACTTCACGATTTCCCAGCATCGCTGGGGGAAAACCCATGGCGGGTTCCTGGGGAGGCTGTCGGACCAGCTGCAAAGCGAAGAGCGCGGGTCTGACCTGTGAGCGCTGGTCAGGACCAGCCCCCTCCATGTCCCAGGGGTACCCATCCTACCACATCAGGCACACACCGGAGAAACAGGAGGAGGAAGCACATCCGCATACTGTAAAACCAGTTTATTTTGAGGTCTGCCTGACAACAAATCTTACATGCCTGCAGCGAAGCTAATAGGAAACGTGCAAATTCAACTACAGAAAGGCAGGAAACCCACCCACGGTCGGCTCTGTGCTGTATTTACCCTCCTCACAGTGCCCACACTGTCTTTAGCCTCTTCCCTCTAGATCTCCATTAATTAAAATGCAGGACAGCAATCAGTGAGATGGCTTTTAAAACATGCCACAACTTTTGGATGCATTATATGAAAACAGGGCAAATACTAGAATTGTAGGCTGGTACCAGTGGGGTTCGTTAAGAACACAGGGATGGGGCTCAGGGTGGTTGCTTGGCTGCCTAGATCGTCCTAAAGAGATGCAATGAGATGGTGGGAGACCTTACCGTGATCTTTCAATATATCAAAGGGGCTTATACGAAAGATGGAGAAAGACTTTACCAAGGCCTCTTGTGACAGGACAAGGGGCAGCAGTTTTAAACTGAAAGAAGGTAGATTTCAATCGGAGGTAAGGGAGAAATGTCGTATAATGGGGGTGGTGAGACAATGGAAGAGGTTGCCCAGAGAAGCTGCGGATGTGCCATCATTGGAAGTGTTGAAGGTCAGGTTGGACAGTCCTTTGACCAACCTCGTCTGGTGGAACATGTCCCTGCCCACGGCAGGGGGTTGGACTGGATCATCTTTGAAGGTTCCTCCCAACCCAAACCATTCTGCGATTCTAAGGTCTGTACTAAAAACCTGGGGTGTAGGGGCTCTCACCCCATCCAGCCCAGCGTGCCGGCACTGGCTACGCCTGCCCACACACCTCTGGGCTGGACACAGCCCCTGAGATCCCTTCCCTGCGGGGACACTCCTGCCACCAACACTAGTGCTGCATCCAAGGAGCTGTGAACTTCAGGAGCGAGCAGCCACAGCTGGGAGTAAGGAGAGTTTGGGGTAAGTTCTCCCACAAGGAGAATCTGGGCAAAGGCTTTTAACCATTAACTCCTACCTCTTTGCCTAGAGATCAACCTCAGCTGCCTGCATTTGCTGCTGCAAACCAGAGCCCTTTCCACGTGCTGGGAGAAAACACTTACTTAATGGAAGAAAAGCAATAAGAAGCTGATAAGAGCTTAAAGACCTTTATAACGTTACACCTTGGAGGCAGAAGTTGACTAAAAGACACCTGTGGGCTTCAGCTGGAGGTCTCAGAGGTGAATATTTGGATGCTGGCGAGGGTTTTGAGAGGGCCAGTAGTGCTGGGAGGCTGCAGCAAGAGGCTTTCTGCCTCCAAGGTGTCCTGAGTGACACTTTTCTACCCTCCTATAAATTATAGCTCCTGTCTCATAGACTTTATCCTGCAAAACCAATAGCTCTGGTTCCCGGAGCCAAGAGGGAGCCGGGACAGGGACAGCCCTGGGACCAGGGACACGCAGCCAGCCTCAGGTCCCCGCTGCCCCAGCTGGGAAGGAGCTAGAGACCATTTGCAGATTGCCCTTTGCTTCTCCTCCCCAGCTGTGCTTTCTCCTTGGGCTGGCCCACCACCGTCTTCGTTTTCCGTTTGTTTCAGAGGCGCTAAGCCCCTTTGCCCCCTGAAACAAAAGGAGAAGGAAAACATTAATGAGCGTGCTGGCAGTTTGGTGCCTGGCAGATCTCTCACTCGACCCGGTCTCTCCCTTCCTTGGGCAGATTAAGTGACCTTGAGATGCCTCAAGGCACCAAAGTGTGCCGTAATGCAGGCCAGCCACACACAAAGGGTGCGGCTGCCCTGCACATGCAGCAGCAGCCCTCTGGTTTTGCCTCTTCCCAAGGTCCATGGCAGTGCTCAGGTCTCCAGTTTGTACAAACACATGGAGAAATGCCTTCCTGCAGGATTTCCCACTCCGAGATCCTGCCAAGTGGCTGCTGGCTTGGCGGGAGCCGCCTCCCAGCATGTGCCTGGAGGGATGCACAGCCTCCGCGTGCTGCAGCTGGTCCCTGCTCACATCGGCATCTCCCACAGCCCGACCAACCACTCCTTCCCAGGGACAGCACTTGCATGGGGCTGTGACATCTCCCCTGCCAGGTCCCATCCGTGGAGGCAGTTGTGGCTCCCGGTTGGGCTCCCCGTTTTGCTCAGCAACCTGCAACACGGCTGGCATGGGGAGGCAAGCCCGGCTGCCTGCAGAGCTGGCCTGTGTCCCCCTCCATCGGCAGGCAAGCAGGGGTGTGAACCCCACAATGTTTTCCTACAACCATGCAGACTCATATCTAACACATATAATCCCAGGATTTTGTTTTCCCGAGGTACCTCCCTAGACATCTCACACCAGGCTCAGCAAACACCCTCCAGCTCAGCAGCAAACATGACAATGCGGGTAATGAAGGTGGCAGGTTTGAGTTTCCTTGTAATCCTTTGATCAAATCCCAGCAGCTTGGCAAACATCCTCTGGCACAGCTCAAGGACAGAACTTGATATCAGCACTAACCTCAAAACCTGGGACCCGAGGATGTGGGATGCTGAACTTGGAGAGACTCCCACTCCCACTGCCTGAACTTTACCAAGTCCACGCCGCAACCCCAGATCTGCTCCTGCTTCTCAAGTGGCAACAGCCCCTCGTAGCTTCCCAGGGGGATTCCAGGGGGTCCCCAGCTGGCACCCACAGCAGACCAGGGGATAAAAGCCACCAGCAGCTCCCCATCCCAATAACCGCTTTCTGACCTCAGCAAGCTAACCGAGATGGAGCAACTACTTACTTTCTTCCACGGGACTCGAGGTTGCTGCGGCCACTCCCTGCCAGGAGGAAAAGGGAAAAATGAGACATTGCCCATTTTCAGTAAACCTAAATTTTTACCCTAAATGCCTCATTTGCAGTAAATGTGCCCCTTTTACCCTAAATTCCCTGTGTGATTTCTAGGGGCATGTCAGGTGGCTTGGCCATGGGCACGAGCATCCCTACGCACGGCAGTAAAGGGCAGGAGCACATCAGTGAGCTCGCCTAGGCGCAAGGGAAGGAGAGTGTGTAAAGCTGCTGCTGCTGCTTCTCCTTAGAGCTGGACTTCACCTGGGTGAGATGCCAAGGCCCAGACACCACCTGGTGCCCCACAGAAAGGCAAGGAAACAGCAAACAAAACACACACTAGAAGCTCGCTCTTGCTGCTTTCAGGTCAAATCCTGGTTTTCATCAGCTAAGCAGGTCATGGGGATTTTTCTCCAAGGAGCTGTGTGACAGGACAAGTCACAGCAGACCCCAGCACTGATCTAGTGGCACCTGCATGGCAGGGGATGCCCTCCCCACTGGGGACACAGCATTCATGTGCCCTTTGCCTATCCAGCAGCCAGCATACCTGTGTGTCCTGCTTCTCCCTGGTCACCGGCTGCGGCATCACCTTCTCCAGTCCCTGAACGAACCAGGCAAACATCCTAGTGACCAGAAACCACTGTTAGACCTGGCTGCCGAAGCCTTTGCTGCCACATCACCATCCCTGTCGCCACAGTACCCAGGCAGAACGTCCCAGCATGGTTACCTGCTGCCGTCCCCAGCCAGCGACTGCGGGATGAGGGTGGCCACTGGCTCCGGCTGCTTCTGAGCCACTGCTGGCTCCACTGCTCCCGGGATGCTCTGGGTGGCTGAAACGCTGCTTTTTGACTTTGCCTGGGTTTTAGTCCCTTTTGTGCCTGCTCAGGTTTATTTGGAAGGAGAAGGTGGGTAGGCAATGCAGTAGTCATCTTATAAATTGTTGGGGAAGGGAAGAAAGCGAGGAAGGGTCACCTCCCACAGAGGGACAGGCTGAGAGGATCTCCCTGGCAGCTTCTCCCCCAGGGACCCAGCCTGGGACGAGGACACAGGCAGTTTGGGGACAGATGAGGTGTGGTAGCAGTTCTGTGACGCCAGGACCCGACGTGCCCACCCCTCTCGGCAGTCAGTACCCCGGGGCATGGGGATGGAGGGCAGCCCCAGCACTGGTGCCTGCCTGCACCCGGGTTCTCGACAGCAGAGTGCCCCCTATGAAAGGGCCACCCAGGGAATGGGGATTGCTCACCTCCTGCCACAGCTCCGCCCTTCTGCTCCTTCAGCTCCGGCTGCAGAGAGACAGAGAGGGGGGTGGATGGATGGATGGACGGACGGATGGTCTGTGGCCCCACATCACCCCGGGCAGGCACGTCCCCCACCCCAAGGGGACCCACGTGCAGTCTCACACACCCTCCACTGTGGTTTTGCCTCCATTTCATTGACAAGAACCATTAAACCCAGACCCCAGCGGCATTGCTGGCACCAGTAGGTCCCGAATAGAGGGTCCCCCTGGTGTGCAGGCAGGTCAGGGAGCACCAGAACAGCACCCCGAGGTTTCTCTTTCACTCTGCTAAATTTCCCCTGAAGTTTTTCCCCGCCAGGGTCCCAGCCGGGGCATGCAAGAAGACGGGGAGTCTGCCCCACTGTCACCTCTGCCCAGTAGCTGCCCCGTCTCCCCCGGTAAGGCAGTGCTCACCTCTGGCTTTTTCAGCATCTCTGGCTGTGGCACAATCCTCTCGAAGCCCTGCACCAGCCAGCTGAGCACCCGTGCTCCTGTCCTGTGGGGAGACCATGGTCGGGGAGCTCATCCTGCACCCCTCCTGCCCTCCCGCATCCCCCTGCCGGCCTCCCCAGGGACCCACCACTCCTCCATCACGGTATCTGTGCCAGCATCCGACCTGCAGCCGTCCAGCTCGTCCTCCTCGGGATCAAAGGGGGTTATCTCTGCAAGGAGAGTGGTGCTGTGGGGGTGGGGGAGAGACAGGACCTGCACTCCTGGGAGCTCCTGGTCCCCCCATCAGCCATCTCAAGGGGCCAACAGCATCAGCATCACCAACCGAGGAGGTAGGAAGTGGAATGTGGGAGACACAGAAAGGCTCCCGGCTCTCCTTACCCAAAGCATCCTCTTCCTCGTCCTTGAGGATCTGGACCTCCGTCTGAAAAGCCAAACAGACTGTCACCCACCCGGCAGCCGAGGGGGGATCGTCCTGCTGGGCGGGGAGGGAAACCTGCCCTTTCCCCAGGGATGGATGAAGGCAGAAGCCCCCAGGGGCAGGTTTCATACTCCCAGTTAGCACTGGGGGAGTGATAGGAAGGAAAAGACAAGGAGAATGTGAAAATAGCTAGAAGCCCAAATATGCCAGACCATTGCCCAGATCTGTCACCTACCTGATCGGGAACATCGATGCTCGTCTCGAAGCTCTTCCCGAGCGCCTGCAGTGTTCCTGGGGCCGGAACCGGCTGGGGAATCACCTTCTCCAGCCCCTGGGAGAGCCAGGAGAGTACACTGCTCCCCACGCTGCCAGGGAAGGGGGTGAGTCAGGCTGGGGCCCCCCATCCCAGGCATCCAGTCCCCCGCCAAAAGCAAAACCCCAAGCAAACCATGTTGCACGCTGAAGGGTGCAACTGCCATACCTCTCAAACACAGAGCCTTGGTCCTCGGGGACCGCAAATCCCACCTTCTTTTCCATTTCTTCAATGGCAGCAGGAAAAACAAAAGAAAGCTCCCATCACTGCTCCGCCAGCCCCCAGCGTGCCGGGCAGGAGGGGGACCATCTGGCAAAGGAACTCCAATCCACTGCCCAAGTTAGCACGTCCCCTGCCGTGGGGGCTTACCCTCGGTGCGTGTGCGGTCAGCAGCATCCCCAGGGCCACCAGCCTTTCCCGTCAGTGCCTTCAGGGTAAAAGGCAGAAGGTGTCAGAGAGTGAGGTGCAGGGGATAGTGTCCCCTGTTCAAAGACAGCTGCAAACCCCAGGGTCTCCCCATCCTTCCTGCTGCTTCCCAGCAGCTCAGAGGGGGGAATGCATCCTGGCCTCCATCACTCCTGGGGATGCTGTGGAGCATCCCTGGGTGCCACAGTGCCAGGGCTGGACACAGAGTCACTGGGCGTCTCTCCACTGAGTTCACTGGGTGCTCAGTACCCCACAAAATGGCTCCCTGCTCACCTTAGCTGGCTCTGGGTCCCGCACTGGGGCTGGGGGGATCTCCTCCGTCAGATGGGGCACCGGGGGCTGGGGAACCACCCGCTCGATCCAGCCCAGCATCCCTCCACCTGCGGGTAGTGAGGCGGGGTCTCTGGCAAGCGAGAGGCCAGCAGCAGTGGTGCACGCTCCCCAGGAGCACTGGGTGCACAAGACGCTCACGCTGTACCAGGGCAGCCCAAAAAGGTCCTCGGTGTCCTTCCGTTTCCACGTCCTGCTTGGGAAATGCAGCACTGCAGTACAGCCAGACCAAACCCGGCTCAACCCTTGATCCATTACTGTTACTGTGAGCAAACTACACCGCCTATTTTAAGCTTGCAGGCTGAGTTAAACTTGCTTTTCCTAAATGCAACCACTCTTTTTGGGTTTTTTTTGCACAGCCCTCCATGGCTAGGATCCCACAAGGAGAAGTGCTCATGAAGCCCTAGAGATAGATCACAGAAACTGTGATGCTCTGCGCAGGGTCCTCTATGCTCCCCGTCACTTCTCATTCAAGGGCTGAAAAACAACAGTAATTTGCATGGAATTTGTTTATGAACAAGTTCACGTCCCAACACAGATCAACTCTTTCTGCCCCAAGGAAACAACTCTGCTCCATCACCTTTCAGCCACGGACCAGGGCCGTGGTGGCCACTGGGGCAGGCACTTGCCTGGGGCTCTGGGGAGGGCAGCAAAGGCAGCCAGTGCCGACCTGCTGTGGCTGCCGATTGTGATAGAGTAGGTAAAAATAAGATGTTGCAGAGAAGGGATTCAGCTGTTCAGGCTCTGTTTGCTTGGTCTTTTCGGGTCCCCCCACCCTTTCTCAGTGCGACTCTGGGCTGGGATGCAGCACCAGTGAGCCGAGCAATGCTGCACATTCCCACGCCTGGGTACAGGATGAGGGCTGGGGGCTCTTGCTTCGACTGCTGCCCCTCCATAGAGCCCCACTCTGCCCAAATGCCTCTCCAAAGACCACTCTGCTCAGGAGCATCTCAGGCAGTCCCCACGATGCTGCTCACAGGAGACACCTGTGAAGGGCAAGAGAAAGCAGATCCCCGAGCTCCACCTAGCCCAGCCAGGAGATTGCACGGGATTTTGATACTGGGTTAATGCATGGCCCCAGTCCCATAGAGCAGCAGGTTATAGGCTGGAAGCCACTCAGTCTCCTCTTGCTCAAAACCTGGCACCTTAAATCTCAACCGGGGGAGGTTCCCAGCTGGGGTGGTGTGCGTCCTCAGCTCTTTGCTTGCCCCCACCTTGTGCAAGGTCAGGAGCCAGGTTTGGATGCGGCCAAAGCATCGCCCCACATGGCACCTCCAGCCCCCGGCACACCACAGGCAGGCTCAGCTCTCCCAGAGACCCTCACGTCCCCCAAGCAGGATGGGGTGGCTGTAAAACACCTCCCAGGAGGCATGATGAGTAGAAACTAATTAAGAAATTGCCTTTTACCTCCCACTGGGTATAAGGGATTAAGGAGCTGTGAATGACCCAGGAAAAGCAAGGAGGACAGTGACATTTCCACCCATACTTTGGGAACCTCTGAAGGTCCCAAAGAAGCCCAGGACCAGCGTACACTGCTGAGCCCAAACAATCCCTGAGAAAGCCCACCGAGGCTGGGGCAAGACCCCTGTGGCTCCCGAGGTCTCCTCCTCCCCCGACATAAGCTTGCGCAGCTGTAAAAGCCTGGAGTTTAAGCCTGTCCTTGGCCCGGGAAGGAAAGCAGAGGGCTGGGGCCGTTCCTCCGGCACATCCGAACAAGAAAGGGGCAGAAGCATTTGTGGGTCCCCAAAAACTAGGTGCTGGAAGAAACAGGAATAAGCAGCCAGGATTTGCCTGTGATGGCATCCATCGCCATCGCCTGTGCTGCAGGCACCAGCCAGTGCCACCGGCCATCATGCCAGCTCCACGGGGCTCGCACCAGTGGGCGAAGGGTCCCAGTTTCTGAGAACAAGACATGGGGCGCAGACCCGCTGTCCCCATTCAGAGCAGGTAGCACCGTGGCCTTTCCCTCCCCTCCAGTATCAGATCAACCCCCTCCACACTACCTTGCTCCATCGCCCTTGCAGCATCACGGACCTGCTCCATCGCTCCCCCCTCACAAACCCATGCCCCTGCCGCAGCTCATCCTCCAGCTCCATTTTGGAGCACCAAACTCCCCCGCCATATGAGGAGGTGGCCCCGCAGAAATCCCAGCAACGTCCCTCACCTCCATTGCTGCCACTTACCCCGCTCGCTCACCGCCGCCTCCCTGGGAAGCCACCCCCAAGATGCACGGGCTCCCTTGGCCACCACAACTCACCACTGACCCCCCAGACCCATCCCAATCCGCTCAGGGCTCTGCAAGGATTAGCCCAGCACTGCCCGCAAATGGGATTACCAGCACCCAGCTGTCCTGAACGCCCTGGCTCTCAGCAGCCAGCCTGGTTTTGGTGCGGGATAGTGCAAAGAAAACCCCAACATCAGGAAGGTCTGAGCATCCTCAAAATGCCTGCAGTCACCAAAGCTACCTCAGGCACTCACCAGCTGGGTGCGAGCCTGGCAGCGCTGCGGGGAAGGCTGGTGTCTCACCCAGGCGCAGGCAGGTGCAGGGATGTGCAGATGAGCAGCAATGGGGCTGCTGAAACCCCGTGGGGCGATACAAGGGTGATGTGCTGAGGGTGCTGTGTCCGAGGATGCTCTACCAGTGGTTCTTCCCCAACCCTGGAGGATCTGGGGCAGAAGACAGCAGATCTGTGCCGGGCTGAGCTAAGCCTCCCCTTGCTGAGCCTGCCAATTGCTGCCTGATCCGTTTACCTCTGCCCCTGTGTGACTGCCAGCCTTTCCTATCGCCCCTAATCTCAGCTGCGGTCACACCCGGGGATCCTGGTACCAGCACGGCTTCGCTGTGTGACATCCAGCCTCAGCTTTTGTCTCTGCCCAGAGCAGCGCCCGACCCCCTGGGCTGATTCCTCCTTCCCTGGCCCCACGGGTGTCCCCAGCCTGGCGAGCAACAGGTACCCATCCTGCCTGGCCCCAGCCCAGCACCTCTGCAGCTTTGGTTCAGAGACAGGGAAACTGAGGCACAGAGCAGCAGTCTACCAAATCACACCCTGTTCCCCACCCACCGGGCCCGGGGAAGCTGACCAAAAGGCATCCTTGTATTTCTAAGATACTGTTCACTCTGAAGCAGAGTGATGACAGCTTAGACCTCAGCATTAGCCACTAATTTTAAGGGCAGAAACATGAATCAAAAGTGCTTGCCACACTCCCCCAGACCTCGTGGCTACCAAAGCTATTACCCGGCCTCAGCTCTTCTCACTTTGCTCTCCATGAATCCGGCCGGCAAAACTGTCCCTGCCCAAGCAGGAATCAGCAGCAAAGCCTCCATGGTGGCAACAGAGGAGCTCAGGCTCAGGGCTCCCAGCCCAGGCCAGGCAGCCCTGGCTGGTGGTGCTAAGGGGCGAGCGAGGCAAGCTGCATCCCTGATGTGCCAAAGCCCTGTACACATGTGCCATCATCACATGGAGAAGACAGGCCGCCGCTGCTTCTCCCCTGGCCCAGCCTACCCTGGACGCTGCCTCCATCACCAGCCTGCAGGGGCTGGGGATGCTGAGTGCTGGGGCAGGAGATGCTCAAGCACCCAAAAAAAAAATCATCTCAGTATAATCTGTTGGCAACTTCAGCGCATCTCCACACTGGGGGCAAATCCTCTGCTCCCCGCTGTAGGACAGATGCTGACCCTTGTGCCAGGGCTGGGGGTAGCAGGGGAGCCTTGGCTCTGAGATCAGGGCACGAGGGCTGCTGCATAATGCCTTGAAAACCCTGGATCGCCAGGAAAAACCACCCCTGCGGAGGGAGCAAGCAATGGTGGGCCCAACAGCTCCATGTGCAAGCTCCTGAAGAGCAGTGGTGGCTCCTGGACAGGCACAGCATTAAATTGACTTGCTGCCCCCGCAGTGGTATCAGCAGTGGAAGTGGCAGATGCCCGAATCCTGCACCCCCAGGGCACAGCCTGGCCCAGGTCCCACCTCGCAGGTCCCACCTGAGAAGACGACGTTGCCTGAAAGAGCAGAGCGATGCAGGGACAGCTTCAAGTGGACTTTTGCCTGCTCAGGCCCCTGAAATCCTGCAGCGAGGGGTTCTAAAAAAGCAACACCTGCTGATGGCTAAACCTGCATCTCCTCCAAGGATGCTCTAGAGACCCTTTGTCTCTGAGCCAGACCTGCCTACCTGCCTAATAACTCTTAGACTTATTTCTGCAAGCGAATGCCCAGGAGGAGCCCTGGGGAGGAAGGGGAAGATTCTGCTCTTCACCTGGGCGATGCTGCCAGCACTCCTGGCACATTTGCTGGAGAGCTACTTTCTATCCACTGTTGCTGTCCTTTAATTTCTGTCCCTAGCTTTTACATTTGTGCGGTAAGGCAGGAGGGATCGTTGATGATACCTGCATGGAAAATAGCGGCCAAGTAGGTAAGGTCTTCTGTAAAAGCAACCAGACCCTAAGGGCCTCTTAATAAGGTGCTGAGAGGATGCTGCTCCCACCAACCACTCCTGGTCCTCCCCGAGCCAGAACCTGGGACTCCGGCACATCCAAAAATTACGCAGCTTTGCTGTGCTTCAGGGAAATCAAAGACGAGAAAGTAAAAGCCTGTGCAACCGGTGGTGCCGATGCAGTTTGCTTGCCTGCCCTGAGGATATGGAGTATTTCCTCAAACCGCAAAGTTCAAACACGGGCACAGTTTAGGACTATGGGCTGCGGTTTAACTTTTCATCTTCCCATGGAAATCATCCAGCCAGGAATAAGAACTTAGGGCAACTGGGAAAGGTATCGTCCTTCTGCCACCAGGCACGATCCTGCTCAGTAGCACTGACACCATCAGTACAGCTGCCACGGAGGGACTAGTGACGCGGTATCAGCATCAGCAAGTGTGAAGGGGGTCCTGCCCCTTCCCTGAGATGTGGGCATCCTCCTCCTCCCGAGCACCTCTCTGCTGTCATTTAAGGAGCTCTGAATGGAGCAGCCAGCTGAGAAGGGATGCTGAGGCGTCTCCTGGCCGCAGGATCCTGGCTGAGTGCTGTCCCCACCCTTGCCTCAGTTTCCCATTTTTGCATCCCAACCCTGCAGCTAGAAGCGTTTTCTCAGCGATACGGAGACAAACACACATCTCACCTGGCCTGGGCGTGGGATGGAGCAAATCAGGTCATCTGCAGGTAGCGGGCTCCTCTCTTCCTATCACAGGATAGGGGGTATGCAAAAAAAAAAACTCTGAGAAAGCCGAAAGTTGTGTGTGTGGGTCTGGGGTCCTCGGAGCACAACATGCATCAGCTTCTGCCTCCTTTCTGGCAGGCAGAGAATCCTGCCTGCGTCTGCCCTGAAGTCCCAGCAGCAAGCTGTGCTCCGGGGAGGGAGCGGTGCCCCTCCAGCAAGGGGCAAAACCACATTGCAGACTCTGCTTGCATTTGCTTTCAGCCCCTGGGAGCCTGCCCGTACATACCGTGTCTCGACTTTTGGTTACCAGGCAGATGAACCATCGTTTCTCCATCAAAAAGGTTCAGGGGAAAGAAACAAAACATGAAAAGAAAAAAGCAAAGCAGAGCCAGACAGAGCACAAAGACAGACAGGGGAGGCAGTGCATGGTACGTGGCCTCCACTCCAGAAATCTTACACACCCACAGGAAGGTATAAATAACTATAAATTTATTAGTAAAGCAAAACCATTTGACACTCACACAGAAGAGCGGGATGTGTTAATACAATATATATACACACATACATGGAGTATCATCTTAGAAACACACGGAGAGCAGTGTTAAAGGCACTGCAAGCCACACAAACCTCATCATCCTTGGCCGCGATTTCCCATGGCCCTGGGAACTCTGCCAGAGGCACGAGTGCAGGTTAGGAGGAGCCCGAGAACCTCACTGGGCATGATATCCCTCGGACCCATGGCCTGGAGGCATTCGGAGATGAGCCCATGGTCCAGCTCCCTCCCTGACGAGCATCCTGGGCACACTGCGAGAGCAGCATCTTCATGTCCTGAAAGCGGCGGAGGCGGCTGCTGGGAGATGCTGCAGAGGCCGCTAGGGAGAAGCTGGGCTCACCAGGGCCAGGGGAAGAGCCGCCATCCCCAGACCTTGCCAGCCTGCCATTATTGCTTCTCAGCGTTCTGTCTGCATGTGCAGGAACCTTCCCGCACATCAACTCACCGCCCAACAAAGGAAGAGTCAAACTCTGAAGAACAACAAGTTTTTTTTGCTTATTATTAATAGCCAGGCTCTGGCTGCAGCCTGGACTTGATGGTAAATACCCAAGGGAAGCATAAAAAGTGCTCTGCTCCCTCCAAACAGTGCAAGGCCAGGCTTGAGCACCCAGAGATGGTCCCAAACCACTGTCAGATGACGCTTTTCCCCTCACCGGCCGCTCCAGCGCATGGGCCCCAAGATCAGAGCATGCACGTCTTCCCACCCAACTCACAGGGATGGCATCCACTCCCCGGAGAGCTGGCAGGGCCACCTGGGCATACCAACGGTACCAGGGGTGTCCGCACCACGGCTCGCTCAGTTCAGCCGCCTGCCTGATGCACACAGCTGCTCCGCAGGCATCCCCAGGGAACTGCGCAGTCCAACCCCAGCCCAGCGCCATGACTTCTCCCAGGAATGTCTGACAGCCCTTCACTGACTTAACCCTGAGCCTTGGAGATGCGGCAAAGGGACCCACCATGGAAACGGCCACTGTCACCCCAGTGCCCATTTCCTACAGCTCTGCTCTGGCTCCTGGTCCTGGCTCAAACTCCCTTGCCAGAGCTAGCTGTACCACGGACATGACCCAGCCAAGCCAAGCTGCCAGGCCACAGGTATCACCATGCCCACCGAGATGGACAGCCTCATGGCGGGGAAGGACCAGAAGCACCCACTAGATTCCAGCAAGATTCGGATGCCAAACACCCGACCTTGTCAACAGTGGTTTGGTACCACCTGGATCCATCCTGGAAGAGGAACTGGGGGCGTGGGGGGAGGAGAGGGGGAAGAGACCCCGCAATCAAAATGGAAAAAGGGATGAAAACCAAACCGCTGCTTGCCAAGTAAAGAATTGAACAAAGGGCAAAGAAGCCTAGAAGGTCTTATAAACGTATAAGCAAAAAAGCCACGGAGGCGAAGGGGCTGAGACACAGCTAAAGGCATCCTGTAGGTAGGGTAAGGGGAAGTGAAGATGGGGAAAAAAACCTGGGTAAGAGACTACCTTATTTCTGGACCCAGGAAGCCAGAGGAACAGCAACCCTAGAGAGCAGGATTTATCTTCTGGACAATATCCACTCCGCCTCTGGCCAGCCTAACCCTCCCCGCCACCTCCCCAGTGGTATCCTACGCTCAAACTGCCTGCTGAAGAGAACAGCCCTTCGGGAGGGACCATCCCCTACTCTGCCCTACAGAGCATCCTCAGGCGGCCTGGCAACCGCGTCTCAAAGACACACACGAGCACTTGCCATGGGAGCTGATGCAACACCAGCTCCAGCACGGCAACCCTCTTGAGTGCTGTGGGGCGGTGAGTGAGGCGAGAGGCCAAGCGGAAGCAGTATGAAGCAGCCCAAAATTCTCTCGAAATAAACGCCAGAGGGGAAGTGCAACACAGGGACAGAGTAGAAACACATTCTACTCCCAAGGGGCTTTGGCCACAACGGCTCTTTGGTTTGCAAAGGAAACACCAGCAGTTAGCAGAGCGCCCTTCATGGTGTAATGCCCAGGGGACCTCCATCGGCCCCCCAGGCCAGCCCCTGCCTCCCCACCCAGCACCATGCTCCTGACACTCACGTGCCTCCTGCTACTTCCATCACCTCTCACCTCATGGTACAAAACATGACCAAAAGGCACAGCAATGGAGATGGACTTGCTCCCCCAGGTACACAACACAGCTGCTTCCAACTAGACAATCTCCCTATAAAAACATACCCAAGGCTCTCGGTGGCTGGTCAGCCACCCGCTCCGCACAGGTCCTCCACCTGCCAGTACCAAGGTCTGGCAGCAGAAGCCAGCATGGGCTTCTACTGGATTTGAGCCGTTGCAGGGCAGCAAACAAGATGAAGAGACTGAATCACCACGGGCCCACGGCCAGTCCTACTTAATGGTGCTCTAAAGCCATATCAAGACGTTTTCCAATCTGGAGACACCTACTCACAGGCATTGGCTGATGACCTGGACCTGTGCTGGTCCCCGCTGAGCTCCCCACAGCATCCCCTCTCCCCCCAGCATGGGCCCTCAAGCACACAGCCCTGATGATGCTTTCTCTGCTCACGGGGCTGCTTGGCTGTTGCCACGTCCTAAGTGGAGCCGGAGCTCCTTGCTGGGACATCGAGGGCTTTTCCAGCTGCTCAGCATGAGGGAAATGCTCCCCAAGAGTTCCTGTGCCCAGCTAGTACCAAGGGGACAGGATCCAGCAGCTCCGTGGCCAGCACATGGTGCAGAGCTGTGTCCAGGTCCCACTGCCACCCTCCCCTGCCCCAAGCACCTGAGGCCGTCCAGCCACCTGGGGCCCTGGGGAGGGAAGAGAGCAGGGCACAGCCCTTCAGGGGCCATGCTAGTGATTTCTCCAAACCCCTCCTCTAGCCAGCAGCTGTCCCAGAAAGAAATACAGCCACAAAACCTCCCCAAGGCTCCAGCAGCCTCCATTCCATGCTCCCCTCTCTGCAAGCTCCCAGCTCTGGGCACCAATCCTGGCTGCCGGTGCCGTGCTCAAGCAGTCAGCGCAAGTGCTGAAGCCCTGGCTCTGTGGGACCTGCAGCAGCGGCGCTGGGCTGCCTGGGGCAAGACCAGAGCTAACCATGGCCCGAGGCAGGAAGAGAGCAAGGGGTCAGGGGGTGCCGCGCTCCCTGGCTGGCCCCAGTCCCACGCTCGCAGCCTCTGTCACCATCAAGCCCTTCTGTAAAGACAGGATTAGTCTTCCTTGGTTTTACTCCTCATTTTTACTCCTACAGTAAAGCATACACTGAACTTACTACATATTAAACAGCAAAAACCAGCTACCTAGAACCAAAGAGCCTTTTAAAAATCCAAGTTATCGCTTCTTTTTTTAAAGATCCAGTATGACATCAAGTTAAACTATACAGTATTTTTTAATGAATATTAACAAACTGCTTTAAAAAAAAAAAAGCAAAAAAAAAGAAACACAGACAGAAAACTTGGTAGGAAGTTCCACATCCTTGAGGCAGCATGAACTAAGATAACTATCGGTCCCTCTTCCTTGGGCAGCAGATAGCAAGGTCTGCTTTAACGTCCTTAAAGCTGCACATGAAGAAGACTCAGCCCCAGGGTCAGACCTGTCACTAACTGTCCCAGCCTCCAAAAACGCACCCCATTCCCCCTCACTGTGCTGAAACTGGAAACAAAAACCTTTCTCCACCTTTCAGATGAGCATTCCCTACCAGCAAAGCAGGCACAGCCCAACACTCCGCAAGGTTAGTATTTCTATACTTGCCACGGACAACATTTATTAAACTTGTCCTAATCATCTGTGCAGCACATGGACAACTTACTGGCTGCTGCTCACTAATTACAGCTCATCACAACACTCTTCCTCATACGGGAGCCAGACAAGATCACAGAAGATCTGAGGCTGGCAGGGACCTCTGGAGATCGTCTAATCCAACCCCCTGCTTGAGCAGGGTCAGCTACAGCAGGTTGTCCAGGACCGCATCCTGTCAGGGCTCGAATACCTCCAAGGTGGATATATTTAACACCTTAATATCTCCACAGAGAGGGGAAGGCTGGTGGGCAACCTATTAAGCATGCCTTCAACCTCCAAGGCATCTAACTGGCCTGTAATGGGTCTCTCGGTCATGAGAAACCAGCAAAATCCTGCAGAGGAAAACACCTGAGGCTGCATCAACCTTGCTAGGGGAAATTTATTTTTAAGTGATGTTTACAAGAACTGTGCAAAACCTGAAAAATACAGAAGAGGTAAAGAAAGAGTAAAGGGGTAAAACAGGACTCCTGCAAGACGCGGAAAAAAAAAGTACGCTCCTCCTTTACCCACTGCTAACCTTCCCCTCGCCGTGTTGCCAAGCCCGCAGGCCAGGAAGGATTCTCCTGGCCTCCTCTGCTTTCCCCCAGCAAATCAGACACCAAGCCCCTGGCACAGGCATGGGTTACCCTCAGCGATGGTAACGTCCCCAAAGTTGTAGGTTATTAGTAGTGTTCGC
The DNA here is from genome assembly GCA_013398915.1 of Dromas ardeola. NCBI lineage: Eukaryota > Metazoa > Chordata > Aves > Charadriiformes > Dromadidae > Dromas > Dromas ardeola. The sequence goes on from VYZM01018157.1 coordinate 259,675, forward strand.
CTCACCCTTTAGTGTTCGAACTGCTGGGATGGCCCTTTGCCTGACACCCCTGGAGGCACGCTAATGGCCCAAGTGGTGCAGAAGGAAGGGGCCTGGAGGCGTGTCTTGGCAGGGAAGGGCGCGTCCCTTGGGAAGCAGCTCTTAAATGCCAGGAGTAGGGCACGGAGGCTCTCCGTGCTCACCATGCTCTTCGGTACCGGCGCAGCGCTTGCTACTCTTCCCCGTGCTGCTGGCAGGGACAGGGGCAGGCAGGCTTGCTCAGAACCCTTGCAGAGTGTGACAGCCAGCAACTGCAAAAGCAGCAATGCCAAAGTGCTATTTGGAGCTGTGCAGCCCCACGGCTTTTCCCTTTCTACACTCTAGAAAGAGGGTGAGCAGGGAAGGTTGGGGCAGTCAATCAACGCTAATAATCTGAAATGGTCCTTTCAACTAAGCTTGGACCAAGAACGTTGGGAGATCCCAGCAGTGGAAACCTGCTACTTCCTCGCTGAGCAGTACACCCTGGGAGAAGAGAGGGCTGGCTCTGCCTTGCTCCTGAGCCCTCTCCAGGAGGAGAGTTGCCCAGCCCTCCCTTCTGACCCAATCAGGCAGGGCAGGGGAAAGAGGCCACATGCGAAGGGCTGGTGCCCACAGCGGGCCACTGAGCTCCCAGCACTGGAACCGCAGGTACAGCATGAACTACAGCCCAGGGGATGCCAGGCAACTACAGGCATCATTTCCTCTCCCCACCACCCTCCTTTCCTCTCCACCCCTTCGAGCTTTTCCTGTCGTCCGTGCGATAGAGGTGGCGTATCAACCACAGAGGCTGGAGGAAAGTTTACCTGCCCGCCCACTGTACCTCCCCTTTCCCCCCAAACTCGCTGCAGGCCATCGACAACCGAGGAGAGGGAAGGGGAGGCCGAGGCTCAGGAGCGCCACATGCAAGCTGAAAGCCGCAGAGGGGCAGGAGGCTCACGGCAAGCAGGCAGCCACCTGGTAGGTGCCCTCAGCCGTGTGCTGGACGCTGTGCTCCTGCAGCAGGCCCAAGTCCAGGAACCGTTCCCCGCACCACATGCACTTGTACTGCTGCTCCCGGGCGTGCACGCTGTGGTGCTTGTTGAGGTGCTCGCGCTGCTTGAAGGCCTTCTCGCAGGAGGGGCACTTGTAGGGCTTCTCGCCTGTGTGCACGCGCCGGTGGCGCTGCAGGTCCGAGGCGTACTTGAACCGCTTTTCACAGTCGGGGCACTTGAGGGGCTTCTCGCGGGCCGGGTCGCAGCGGTGCTGCACGAACTCGGAGGAGGAGAAGAAACGTCTCTCGCAGAGCGTGCACTTGAGCGGCTTCTCGGCACAGTGGGCCAGCTGGTGCTTCTGCAGAGCCGAGGCCCGCTTGTAGGACTTGTTGCACACTGCGCACTTGAAGGGCCGCTCCGCGTTCTGCACACACTTGTGCCGCAGCAGCTCTGAGGACTGGTTGAAGCCTTTCTGGCACACGTTGCACTTGAAGAGGTTTTCTATGCCATGCACGTGCTGGTGGTACACCAAGTGTGAAGGCTGCACGAAGCCCTTCTCGCACAGGTTGCACTTGAAGGGCTCCTCGGCCTTGTGCGTGCGGCGATGGCGCATGAGTGCATACTGCTGCTTGAAGCTCATCTGGCAGAGGTCACACTTGAAGGGCCGCTCCTCGCTGTGCGTGCGCTCGTGCTGCCGCAGGTCCGAGGGGCGCTTGAAGGCCTTCTGGCACTCGCTGCAGCGGAAGGGCCGCTCCCCGCTGGGCGTGCAGGGGTGCTGCAGCAGCTCTGACGACTCCTTGAAGTGCAGCTCGCAGATGTTGCACTTGAAGAGGTGCTCCCCCGAGTGTGCGTACATGTGGCGCACCAGGTGGGACCGGTGCTTGAAGGTCTTCTCGCACACCGTGCACTTGTAGGGCCGCTCTGAGCTGTGCGTCCGTTTGTGGTGCACCAGGTGGGACGACTGGCTGAAGCTCTTGTCGCAGAGCGTGCACTTGTACGGCTTCTCGCCCGTGTGGATGCGCTCGTGCCGGGACAGCTCCGAGAGGTGCTTGAAGGTTTTCTGACAGATGGAGCAGCTGTAGGGCTTCTCCGAGGGGTCGAGAGGCTGCGAGTGCTCTGCCTCGGGAGGCTTGTAGGTCTTCTCACAGATAGAGCACTTCATGGCATTGCCATTGTGGACATTGTGGTGCTGTGCCAGCGAGGTCAGGAGGGAGAAGCCCATCTTGCAGACACCGCACACAAAGGGCTTCTGCTCCACCTGGATGCACTGGTGTTCGAGGAGGTCAGTGGCCTGGTGGAAGATCTTCAGGCACTGGGTACACTGGAAAGAACGGTCATGGCCTGGCAAGCACTGGTGGTCATGGGGGTTGGAGAGGTGAGTGAGGTCGTGGCCACACACCCCGCATTTGTGGGATGGCTCTCCAGCCTGGATGGGGGCGTGCTGGTGGTGCTGCAGCCCAGGGTCTGGCTGGAGCAGGATGCCGTAGACGGCACAGCCCAAGGGGTTGTCAGCAGTGCTGGGCGGGATGGAGTGATCTGGGAGGGCAGCTGCCCCAGCGTGATGCTGCTGTGGTGGCGGCGGCTGCTGCTGTGGTTGCTGCTGTGGCTGCTGCCAGCTTTCTGACATGCTTGGAAAAAAAAAAACGGGATTTTAGCAGTGACAGCTTCAGCTTTTCGGTTGAAAGGGTTCAAGTAAAAACAAAAATTGAAAGTATCCAAGATCCTGATTCCCCTTAGCTGATCCCCTGAAGTCGAGGACAGAAAATCCAGCACACAGCCAAGATCTTGGGAAGCAAAGGGGTGACTGAGACTCCACAGCCTCCTCCTTAGATCAGCACAAGTTCTTTGTGGACTGATTTGGTTTGGCTTTTTCTTTTTTGGACAAAAGAACAGGAGGCAGAAGCAAGTGCCTTGAAGACAAGAGGTGGCCCTTCTCCGTGCTGGCTGTGATGTGCTCACATTTGGGAAGGGTGAAGAAAGTGGCCCAGGGAGCAGCTCTCTCTGCAAGGAAGAAGACAGCTCATGTCAGGTCTCAGAGGAAAGACAGGCAACTCTCCAGTCAACCTCCCCCCACGGCTCACTTTGGAAACTCTCCCACGTCCCTGCAAAGCTACCAGGAAGCCAGTGTGTGGCAGCTAACGAGAACCGGAGCCCCCCTTGCTGCTGTGTGAAGGGCCTGGGATAAGGCGTGCTGAGCCCGGCTGCAGCCAGGCACATGTTTGAGCAGCGTGCTCTCAGGACAGGCAGCACAACCGCCCGGGTCCCAGTCAGCCCAGCCCAGTACGCTGTCAATCACCGGATCTCCCAGCCCCACTGGGGGCACTGGCTGAGAACATTGGTCCCTCTGCACAGGCTGAGGTATACCAAATGCTGTGCAATCAAGAAGCTACAGGGTTAGATTTTACAGATATCAAGGCAAATCCCAACCTGATCCCACCCCAGCTGAAACACCCCTGTGAAGCAGTTCTGCTCCTCCTGCAGCTCAGATATCGGGCACATTACCCAAGGGATGCATGTAAGAGAATTCCCCCTCTCTGCACAGCACTTGTAGACTAGGAAGACAGAGAGCTCAAGGGAAGATTTGCCCTTAACATTATCCTATCCACAGACAAAACACAGAACCCGCAGGTATCACATGCAGCAGTATCTGTGAAGACAAAAGAAGTGTTAAAGCAACCTCCTACCAAACCATGGAATAAAAGTCCCCTGGAGTCTAACAACCTACACCCAAGGTGCTGCCCGGCCTTACTATAGAGCATCACAGGGGTCTTGCTCACTGAAAAGTTCCAGTCTTTCTAGAGATGTCCAGTAAAACCTGATTATCAACTCAGAGAAGAGTAAAATACACCAGTGCGCAGCAGACAGCAGCAGTGCCGACACACCTCAAGAGAGTGGAAGGGCCCAGGCCTTGGCAAGCAGCAGTAGCCAGTGCTTCTGGGCCACAAGCCCCTAATCCCGCAAGAACACACACATTTCTGTGTCAAACCGCCTGCCCTCACTCAGGGTAAGTAAAACCTTGGCCTTCCAGGTTTGTTGTATTTAAAAATAAGCGATAAGGAGCATCAGAGAAACACACTGCCCAGCGTCCCCACCTCCCCCAGCGCCCAGCTGACACTGGATCGCGCCCCAAAGCGTGGGCAGCGCCAGATCCCCCTTCTGCCTACGGGGACACTGCGTTACTTTGTCCGCCGACACAATTTTGGGCAGAAAAATGCCCAAAGGCCCCACAGCAGCCCTGCCAGTATGCAGGATCTCATTCTCCTACGCAGCTCACCTGACTGTCGACACGAAGGGAGGGCTGGCAGTTACGGTGCCTAGCACCTAAGCTCAACGGGACACACAACTTCAGCACAGCCCAGCCGCCACCTTTCCCGCAGGCAACATGAACCACGGCAGGAGCAAGCCAACAGCAAGGGCATCCCCAACCATCCTGCCCAACGGGTAGGGGAAACTTGGGAAGCGCAAGAGATACCAACCTTGGCTTACCGAGGGCTCTGCACGGGTACCCGAGCCAGCTCCGCGCCTAACTCATCCCTCCGTGGGAGGTGGGATGCGACAACCATTCAAGGAGGAGAGAAGCCGGGAAAGCCGAGGTACTTTCAAACTGGAGCAGCGGCCCGCGGCACGGCCCGCTCCGGCATGGCCGGCTCCCACTCCCGCCTGCCCGGGCTCCCGCCGTCCGGGCCTCCCGCAGCCGGGCCCAGGCCGCCTCAGGGAGCG
>VYZM01018157.1:271602-293849 GCA_013398915.1 Dromas ardeola
AGGCAATAAAAAAAAAAAGTAATTAGAAAAGACAAGGGGAGGCGGAGGCTGGTGCAGGAAGGAAGAGACCCGGCGCACCCCAGCACCCCCCAGCCCCGCAGGACAGAAGACCCTTTGTGGGTGGGGGCCGGGGCGGGGGTCCCTGCCGGCGGGGGCAGAACTGGCCCCATGTCCCTCTGCAGCTCCCCGGGGACACCTCTGGAGGAGGTCAGCAGGGGGACGGGCAGCCAGCGGCCAGGCTGGCCCCTGACAGCCACCTCCTCCCTGCGGTCAGGGTGGCTGACAGTCCCCCCGTATCTGAGGGTCCCCCCAACTCTGTGGGGCAGGGCTGGGGCTCTGTTCCCTGCCGCCTGCTCCGGCTTGCCTGCCCTGCCTGCCTGGGTGCGGCGTTTGCCCCCGGCATCTGGCACATGCGCCCCATGGAGGGGGATAGGGCTGGAGTGGCAGCGGGCAGTGGGCCGGATCCTGCAGCCATTTCCCTGGGGAGCTCCAGCGCTGCTCCCCGCCGCCGTCGCCTCACGCTGGGCTCTCCCCGGCACAGGCATGGCTGCGGCTCTACGGTTACCTGCCGCAGCCCAGCCGGCAGATGTCCACCATGCGCTCGGCTCAGACCTTCTCCTCCGCCCTTGCCGAGATGCAGAAGTTTTACGGCATCACCGTCACCGGCGTCCTGGATGAGGAGACCAAGGCGTGAGTTTCTCCATGTCCTCTTGCTCTAGCAGAAGGCACCTCCGCTCCCTGGCTCTTGGGCTTTGCCTGTCAGCCCCGGAGCTCTGCCTGCACCTGGAAATGCAGGCGCTGTCTCCCATGAGAGCTGTGTCTCCCCTTTTGGGGGCTGCACCCCTGCAGCTAGGACACCTCTCTCGCCGTCTGCGGCTGCTGTAACCCCTCGGGGACCTCGGCTGCGGTGGGCTGAGCCCTGGCTCGATGCCCTCCTGGCAGGTGGATGAAACGTCCCCGCTGCGGGGTCCCGGACCAGTTTGGGGCGCGGATGAAGTCCAACATGCGGCGGAAGCGGTACGCGCTGACGGGGCGGCGCTGGAGCCAGAGCCATCTCACCTTCAGGTACCCACCATCTCCAGGGCTTCCCACCTCTCCCCAACCCATGGAGAGCCATGGACCCCCTCGGGGAGCACGTGCTGTCTCGGGCTATCCCCAGCGAGCTCTGTACCCCCAGCATCCAAAACTACACAGAGAAGCTGGGTCGGTACCACTCGTATGAGGCTGTCCGACGAGCTTTCCGGGTGTGGGAGCAAGCCACGCCGCTGGCTTTCCGGGAGGTGCCCTACGAGGACATCCGACAGAAGCGGAAGAAGGAGGCCGACATCATGGTGCTCTTTGCCTCTGGCTTCCACGGAGACAGCTCCCCCTTTGACGGCGTCGGGGGGTTTTTGGCTCACGCCTATTTTCCTGGTCCTGGCATGGGGGGGGACACCCATTTCGACTCGGATGAGCCCTGGACGCTGGAGAACACAGATGTGTCTGGTGAGTTGAGGGCCAAGGAGATGCTGAAGGCAACCAGACGAGCCCAGTGGGCCCCTGGGTTTGAGGGCAGGGGGGATGCGCTGGTGTGGGCAGGGGTGGCAGGAAGAGCAGCTCCACCATGGGTGATGCAGGCAGCTCCCACCAGAGCACCCTCATCACAGGGTGTTGGGGCCAAAGACCCACCCCATGCATCATGTCCTCCACCCCATCTTGCTGATGGTGCCTCTCCTTGCAGGGAACAACCTTTTCTTGGTGGCTGTGCATGAGCTGGGACACTCGCTGGGCTTGGAGCACTCCAGCAATCCCAGCGCTATCATGGCCCCCTTCTACCAGTGGATGGACACTGAGAACTTCCAGCTTCCTGAGGATGACCTCAAGGGTATCCAGCAGCTGTACGGTGAGGAGCTGGGTGGGGGATCAGCCCAGAGGTGGGATGTTGGGCACGTATGTGGGGAAACTGAGGCACAGGCAGTGCTGGTCTGCATCACCCCATCCCTTCTCTCACTGCCTGATCCAGGTACCGTGGATGGGCACCCTCAGCCCACTGAGCCTTTGCCCACCGTGACACCCCGGAGACCTGGCAGGCCAGACCAGAGACCCCCTAAACCGCCCTCACCGGGGAAACCGGAGCGACCCCCCAAACCTGGCAGCCCAGACCGACCTGACCAGTACGGTCCCGACATCTGCGACGGGAACTTCGATACAGTGGCAGTGCTGCGTGGGGAGATGTTTGTGTTCAAGGTACCTGCCAGAATCCCCTCCTGCCCCTTCCCTGGGGATGTGGTGTGTCCTTGGGTGGGAGGACCCCATGGCGAAATGACTGGCACTGGGACTGTGTCCCTGTGTCCCCCCCATCCTCTGCCAACCCCCTGTTTCCCACCAGGGCCGGTGGTTCTGGAGGGTCCGGCACAACCGGGTGCTGGACAACTACCCCATGCCCATCGGGCACTTCTGGCGGGGCCTCCCAGGGGACATCGATGCCGCCTACGAGAGGCATGACGGGAGGTTCGTCTTCTTTAAAGGTGAGCAGCAAGACTGGGTGGGAGGGCCGAGGTGGAAGGGGGACCCCAGTGCCCCCTCCAGACTGCTGAGAGCTGGTTGGCTTCATCCCATCCTGATCGCCCTCCCCAGCCAGAGCCGCTGCCTGATTCCAAAGGGCCGGGGTGGCTGCAGGAATCGTACCCTATCCACATGTGTCCCTGCTGCAGCAGCTGAGCATGGCCACTTCATCCCTCTCCTCCATCCCCCTCCAGGTGACAGGTACTGGCTCTTCCGAGAAGCCAACCTGGAGCCTGGGTACCCACAGCCTCTGGTCACCTATGGGCAGGGCATCCCCTACGACAGCATCGACACAGCTGTCTGGTGGGAACCCACGGGGCACACCTTCTTCTTCCGTGGGGACAGGTAAGGGGCTCTGGGGTCCTCCTCCCTGTTCTGCTGCCTCCTCGCCCCTGGCAGGGGTGGGCATGGCAGGCGGCAGAGACCCCCGTGCTCCTCACCTGCTTACCACCTCCCTCCCCCAGATACTGGCGCTTTAATGAAGACACGCGCTCGGTGGACCCTGGGTACCCGAAGCCCATCTCCGTCTGGACGGGCATCCCTCCCTCACCTAAGGGTGCCTTCCTCAGCCCGGACGCCTGTAAGTAGAGGACGAGAAGAGGGCCGGGTGGCGGGGGGGACCATAGGGGAGAGGGTCACCCCTCTGGTGGCCTGGCCACATGGGATGGAGGCCAGAAGGGAGCTTGGGAGTCAGTGGTTGAAGCCTTTTCTGAAGGATTTCACTAGTCCCAGAGTAAAAGCTGCTGTCCTGGGCACCTGCAGGGGTTCCCAGGTTGTGGGGTGCCCTGCGCCTGCCCATGTACACCTCGCCTTCATCTTCTTCCCCACCCCCAGCTTCCACCTACTTCTACAGAGGCACAAAGTACTGGAAATTCGACAACGAGCGGCTCAAGACGGAGCCAGGTTATCCCAAATCCATCTTACGGGACTTCATGGGCTGTCACACAGAGCTGGTTCCGGACCCCCATCCCCGCTGGCCCGATGGAGACCGACCCCCCTTTAACCCTGATGGGGATGGGAGGGCCGACGGTGAGGAGGAAGAGGAAGAGGAGGAGGAGGAAGATGAGGAGGATTACAGTGAGGGCGGCCACCAGCCGGGTGGGGACGTGGACGTCGTGGTGCAGATCGACGAGTACACGCGTACCATGAGCGTCGTCATGGTGCTGGTGCTGCTGGTGCTGCTGCTCTGCATCCTTGGCCTCATCTACGTCATCGTCCAGATGCAGAGGAAGGGCGCGCCCCGAATGCTCCTGTACTGCAAGCGCTCCTTGCAGGAGTGGGTCTGACCCTGGCTCCCTCCCCAACCCGCCCCCACCACCATGGTGCTAATGATGGACCTGATCTCCCTCTCTCCTGCCCCTCCCCACGGCCTCATCCCCTCTTGCCCTGTGTTTGTTTGGTGGTTCCAGCCTCAGAAAATGGGGGATGCTCCCCCCAGACCCCCAGAGCAGCTGGGCTGGGACTGGAGGATGGTCACGGGTTGGGGGGGTGGAGCTGGGGGGCACCCAGGTCCTGCCTGCTCCCCAGCGGCTGTCCCCCTTCCCTGGCTGTGGCCATCAGGTTACCACCCGTTGTGTTGCACCCGCCTCTGCTACAGGGTCCCTTCCTCCCCCCCCGTGAACCTGCTGTGGCTGTGCCTGTGCCACATGGGGCGGTGAGCGGGTTGGGGGCTGCTCACAAGTGCTGTGAGCTGGCAGGTCTCAGCTGCTGGCACCCGCAATGGCAGGGAAGCACGAGGGGAAGGGAGGGCCGAGCTCCCAGCTCCTCCTGTTGAACTGCAGGGATTTGGCGCTTAAAGATAGCGCAAGAGGGGACACTCCACCTTTGCAAACCCGCCCTGCATGGGCTCAGCTCAGCCTGGACCCTGCCTCTGCCACGGGACAAAGCCCTGGGGACAGGCGGTCCTGTGGGCAGGGCAGCAGGCATTTGTATGTGTATTAAACGGGTCGGGTGCGTGGAGAGCCATGGTGCCGTCCTTTCTGCCGCGGGATGGGGGCAGGAGCCCCACATGAGGTTTGGCAGATTTTGTGGTAATGGGGGATTGCTCAGGGGTGCCACCCTGCCTCGCTGCGTGCCATGCTAGGGGATGTGGGGAAGGGACCAGCATGGCCAGCAATGTCCCCACAGTGGCCCCTGCCTTTGGGCTACCATTTTTGGGGGGGGATGTCAGTGAAAGCATCACCCCCCCCCAGCAGCAGACAGAGCTGCCTTTCACCAACTCCCACAGCAGCAGCAACGGCCTTGCCAGGAACACAGCCGGCCTTGTTCTCCCCAAGCCAGCACCTCACTCTGGCCCTGGGGCGGCCACCTCCCTTCCCTGGGCAGCCAGGGGACGGTGCGGGGACACTCTGGCAGCCGTTTTATCGGGTGCTTCGTCTCCCTGTCCCTGCGTGGCGCCGGAGTGTTTCCTGGGGGGAAGGGGGTGGCCGTATCCTGTCTCACCGCTGTTGTCTCGGCAGAGGAGAGCAGGAGGATTTGCGACTGCTGCAGAGATCGGGGAAATAATCGTGGGAGTGGGAAAGATGAGACCTGGGGAGGGTGGTGGGAAATTGGCTTCATCCAGAGAAAAATGTTGCTCAGCCTTTGATGGCAAGGAAAAACTCGACCACAGCGGGCGGCACGCAGCAGTGATGGAGACAGCAGCTTCCTTTCCTCTGCTGGCGATGCTCGCCAGGGTGGTGAGCTTGGGCCAGGTTTGCTTTGGAGCCATGGGTGCAGCTTGGGCAGCCTCAGGGCGGGCAGCTGAGGCCTGGTGCAGTTAAATACACCTGTGGGGGTCAGCCCATGCCAGGCAGGGGATGTGTGGGTCTGAGCCTATGGAGTAGGGGCGGCGGGAGGCTTTCCTTGTGGGACTGGATTCAGCCAGCATCCTCTTCCCTCCCCTCCTCAGGCTTCCTCCAGCAGCACGCAGCCCAGCACCCCGACAGCAAGCCTGCCCAGGCGCTCCCACAGGGTGGGCGGGCGGCTCTGACGCAGGGCTTGGTGCAGGGAGCTCCCCCCTCCCTGGGACTCCAGCTGCCCCTCTGCCCCCATCCCCACCCTGCCAGCCCTGGCAGGAGGGCATGTCCACGAGGGGGGATGAAGCCTTTGTGCCCCACCGCCACCATCCTTCCCCCCTCCCCAGAACCCAGAGCCCACTGGCTCTGCGCCCAAGACTGCTGCAGCCACTTCCCGGCACTAAATTACCCTGAGCCGCCCAGCTACTCGTCAGCCACTAATTGCTTTAAAAGGGAAACACTGATGCTGGTTCTCGCCCCACTTTCCCAGGGTTGCCAGCACTGGGGGGGGACCCTGTGGCCTGGGCCCCCAATCCCCTGCCCCAGCCTCCATCCCTGCCCACACTGGGCAGCAATTCCTTGCCATTAGCTGATTCCCTGGGAAACACACTTGGCTCAGACTCAGCACATCACCGCAGCCAAGCAAGAAGCCAAAATCAGGGACAGAAAAGCCCTGAAGAATCGGGGGCGGGGGGTGTGTGTCTCCAAGTGGCTCCGGGCTGTTGTATTCTAGAGGCTAGGCTGTGCTGGGTCACATTCCTTGGCTTTTATCTCCTTTCAATTAGTTTTTGACCATTTTGGCCAGATGTGTGCTTGCGTGTGTCCTCCCCAGGGCTCTGGGAGGAACCACAGCTCTGCGGGAACGGGAGCCCTGCTGCAGGCAGCCCGGCACCCCAGCCTGCCCCGAACCGGGGTCAAACCAGCACCAGGAGCTACCAAACAGCACGAACCTGGCCAAAAGGCGAGGCAGGAGGAAAGTGTGGATAGGATTTGCTGCTCCCCATCCCCGCAAAGGCAGCTCCTGAGGCTGGCGCAGATGCATTTCCCACACTAGATGCACTTCCCATGGCAGACGCATTTCTGACAACAGATTGATTTCCCATGGCAGCTGTGTTTCCCCCGTCTCCCGGGGTGCGCTGAGGGCTTGCCGGGATGCAGGGGTGGGGACCCCGAGGCCTGGTACCTGGAGAGATGCCGGGCTTACAGGGAAAGCCAGCTGAGCTGGCCAAGAATGCCCAGGGCCAGAAGCTCATGGCATCCCCTTCCCTGGGCAGTCCCGCGGCAGGGCAAGGGGCTCCTTGCTGATTCAGGGTGGGACAGGGGCTGGGAGCAATTCCCCAGGGGGAATTAGCGGCGCTGCGAGCAGAGGCCCGGGCTGCCCGGGTTCAGAGAGCTGGGACATCACTTCCCACCCGCTCCCGCTTTCCCCTAGATGCTGCAGCGGAGACGGTGCCAGGAGCCCTGGGCCATCTGGAAACGCTCATGGACAGCAGTGAGGGACCCTGCTAGAGACAAAGCCCAGCATTTCAGCAGAGCCCAGGCTCTTTGCCGCAGGCTCCCGCTCTGCCCTGCATGCCCACAGTGGGGTCAGCTCGCCTCTGGCCACCCACGGATGCAAGACCCCAGGGAGGGCAGGGATGTACCTGCTGCAAGGGACAGGGCTTTTCGTGGCTCGGGGGAGCACAAGTCACGCTCAGCCAGGCCCTGGCAGGCACTAGGCAGCCCTGCCAGGATCCAGCCCACCAGGGGGGTGGATCCTCCCAGCTTCCCAAAAATAGGCTGGAGAAGCCCAGTCTGGAAAAGACCCCAGGAGCTCAGCATCCTCCGGCGCAGTGCTGGCCGCTGCGGCACAGGGCCCCACACGCCGCTGGAGCACAGTGATGGGGTGATCCCCCAGGGCTGGCAGGGGCTCTCTCGGCCCGCTTGGCACCATCACAGGAGAAAATGCGCTTCCTCCTGCCTCCTCCTCTTCCTCTGCAAGCCAGGGCATGATCCCCCGTGCGCTGCTGAGGAAAAGACCCGGAAAGCAGAGAGGAAGCTGGGCTCGGCCCAGAGGAACTGGGGCCGGGATACGCCGAGCAGCGACCGGCCAGCCTCAAGGCCAGAGGAAACAACACTGGGGACAGAGGGAAGAGCTGTGGGGCCCTGGGAGGGGTTGAGCCTGCTGCCTGTGCACGCTGCAGGCAGGACTGAGGCTTCGGGTGCCGCCTGGGCAGGCGTCGGTGCCAGCACAGTCCTGCTGCGGGTGGGATGCATTGAGCTGGGCACATGTGTGCGCTGCTCGTGCCCGTCACCTCCCCTCACACCCACCCCGCAGCCACCAGCTCCACCCCCCGTGGTGCCAGACCCTTCATCTCATGGGGAGGAAAGCCATTTCTGGGGCTGCAGGGGCAATGCACGAGGTGATGGTGGAGCAGACAGTCTGCAGGTCTGCTTCAGCACAACTTAGCATCCATCATCATCTCTAGCAGCTCCAAGGTGATGGGCTCCTATCACAGCCCAGGGTAGCTCTCAGGGTGCACAGCCACTCCCTCATCCAAATAAAATCTCACTTGTGTGGTCCCATTTTGCAGCCTGCTGGGGGAAGCTCTCACCCCTCTCCCGCAGGTGCCAGTGCAGGAGGATCAGCTCTCCCTGCCTGCAGAAGTGGCCAAAGTCCCCAGTACCGTCACTCATTTTTCCTGGGTGGTGGCCAATGGCAAAACTCAAAATAAATATTTCCCTCCCCTCCAGCACCACCATGCTAGAGAGCAGCTGCGGAGGATTACTGTCGCCCTGGAGGTGTAGTCCCTCTACAAAGATGACAACACTTGGCCCAAGACATCCAGGGAGATGCAGAACAGGGGGCAGAAAAGGCAAGGAGCAAAGTTTGGCCCAGATTTTTTTTGATTCCTGCATATCACCTCCATGATCAGAGCTCTGTGCTTTGTGTCACGATCTACTTAATAGAAAGAAGACGAAGAGTAAAGGGAAGGCCGCAGGCAGGGACAGAAGCCCGTATCAGTATCCTGCCATTCCGCTGGGCTGGACTCCCACCCAGGCTGCTTCTGCCTCAGTAGCAGAGCAAGCGGACAAAAGCTTTCCAGGGAAACCCTGTCACCTGTTTCCCCTGCCAGCGGCTGCCACCTGCCCAGGCGGAGCCACCAGAGCTGAGGGATGTCCCAGCCTTGGCTTCCGCCACACAGTGACTGCCAGCTGCTCCAGCTCAGTCCGAGCATGTCTGCTCCCTGGTCCAACCCGAGGAGTGTCACTCTCCCGGCTCTTGCTCTGAGATGCTGCAGCCCCTGCACTCACCCTCCTTCAGCAGCTGAGATTTCAAAGAGAAGCTTTGCCTTTGATGTAGAAAGCAGGCTCCCAGCACTTAGGTCCTGATCAAGTGCCCAAGTGCAGGACCTTGCCCCAGCCAATGGAAGAGGAAGGTGCAAAGCCAGCAGAGGCAAGGAAAACTCACCCTTGGGCAGGCCCCACTCTGCCCCGGGTTGAATCCAGGGCTCCCCATGAAGAAAGACTCCTTTCTCTCCCACTAGACACGAACCGCAATAAGGACTTAGGAAGGATGGAGCAGGCCACCCACGGAAAGACGAACGAGGAGATATTTAAGGCCTTTTCTCTGCAGGCTGCCTGCACTGAAGCAGAACCCCCCTCCGCTCGCCCCTCGCACCTAGCTGGGGCTGCCCCGGGAGCACACGGGCAGTAGCTGTCCTCAGGGCAGCCTCCCATCTCTGCACCCACGTCCTTCCTGCCTTCCTCCACTCTTTCCACATAGGAGAGCTTTGTGTCCCAGCTGGTGTGTCCAAAGCAGCAAGAAGCTGGGAGCTTCATTGCAGGAGTTTTGCTGGTGCACCTGTACCCTAGGAAATGACTGCTGACAGGATGCCTGTGACATTGTGGCCTAGCTGGCAGCAGCATCCTCTTCTCCCACAGGGAGAGCTTCACTCACGGTTAAAGTTTTGATGGGAGAGGGGGATTAGAAGAGGAAGATATTTTAAGAACACAGCATAAATCCCCCACTGTCTGGCCCTAAGGAAAAGAGCCAGTATCTTTGTGCAGCATGTAAACAGGAAGACGCTATATTTTGTTTCATATTAAAAAATATACAGAGGGTGCACATGGATGTAAGGGTTTGAGGCTGGGAGTTTATTCCAGCAAATCTGCTGGCACAGCTCCTAGAGCTCAGGCAGGAACTGGCAGCAGGGCCCACCTAATCTCTCCGCAGAGGCAGCCAGCTCGGGGTCCTGGGGAGCCCAGCCCCTCTTAACGAATGAAGGTCACTCATTCAGAGCATGGGCCCCAGTGGGACAGGGAAAAGCAGCAGCTCCTGGTGAGCACTCGGCCACCACTGACTGTCAAAAACACATGCTCATGAGGGAGGACGTGTGGGAAAGGATGCACGCTTTACCCTGCCGGGATCGGATGGATTCCCTTAGCAGCACCCCCAGCCCCGGCAAACTCTGCAAACATGGCAGGAAAGCCTCGCCATGGACTTCATTAATGCTGATCCTTGGCATACAATACAGGACAATTCCACTTAACAAATCTCAAGTCCAGCCAAGCCTTGACAGAATGTCAAAGCAAGACGGATGGTGCCTTCCCACGTGGGCTTCCTTGGCTTGGCTCCTTAGAGCCACCAAGCTCTTCAGCTGCTCTGAAAATTGGAAAGGTCTTCTCCAGAAAGCCTTCTGCAAGTGAAATCCAGCACCATGTGGCAGCATGGGGTCAGCACCTCCAGTTCAAAGCCCACTAGCTTTAGAGATGCAAATAAGGTAGCTGCATTATAGGTGTCCCGAGAGCTGGCCACAGAGGTAAAGTGAAGCCCATAGAGAGGAGCTGCCGCCCGTCCGGGTGCACAGACATACCAAACCTTTGAACCAGGTGGAGAGTCAATCGGCAGGATTAAACCCAGAATCTGGGGCAGATGTCCCCCAGTAGGCTCTCTCTGTCCTGGGAGAGACCAGCTTTGTTTTACAGCATAATAGTGAGAGTGAAGCCTTCCCAATTCACTGCACAGCCCAACACCAGGGCAGGATCAGCACCCACCTTTGGTACCTATCCACCAGAGTAGCTGTGGAGGGCTTGGCCCCAGCAAGGAAGGGCATCAGCTACTCCCAGACTCTCTCTGTTACTGGCGGAGGTCTGCAGCCTCCCCTCTGCAAGCCTTTCCACAACAAAGCCATAGTGGTTTGAGGCAGGGAAGGGCAGCTTCAGCACAGGAAAAGACTTCTGCTCCTGTTATGCTGCTTTGCTAAACCTCCCCTTTGATCCCTGGGGAAAGGGACAATTTGGCAGCTGGAAAACTATTGTGTGCCTCTTGCTGTAAGTAGCTGCTAAAAGGCCTAGTTGAGAGGTGGAGTGAGCTGTTTAACTACACAGCAAACACAGCGGTGCCCCTAACAGGCAGGTAGGGCCAATTTGTCACTGCTGGGAAAATGGCTTCAAGTATAGAAGGGAATGAAAAAGCCATTTCCATGTACTAAAAGTGAACAGCATGAGATTTTGTCATAGGTAGAGTACCACAAACCTTGTGAACTGGAGACAGATCCCACCTCCTCTATGAAAACCTTACCATTCTTCCTCTCTTGTGTTGTTCGCATCTGTACTATCCCTTAAACAGCGAGGCTGACATAATCAAATTCAGAGGCAAACTCTAACATCTGGGTTCCCTAAAGAAATTCTTCAGCACTTTCTGAAGCACTAACACGTGCAAGTTAAAGGATCCATCAAAGGAGGAAGAAGCCAGAAGTCAAATGTTTAATAACTTTCCAAAAGTATTATGTCCGTATTTAGAGCATATATAAAATAAAAGATGGAAAACAAGGAAAGGAAAAAAATAAAATTGTTATCTTCAAGAGAGCACACTTAACCCCGTAACTCCTGCTGAACGTTCTCTTTGGAGGCACAGTGGCCACTTGGAGCAAGCCCTCTGTGCAACACAAGATCAGGTACCAGGCCGCTCGCAGTGTTTAGGCTCAGCACTTCAGAACAGCTAGGAAAACTCTGATTCTGTACAACTCACACACCACCATAGTCCCAGACCTGTTACATGGTTAATTGTGTCCTGTCCAGAAGAGGGATACCAGATGAATCAAAGTTACCCCAGGCAAGGTGAGCTGATCTAAAACTTGGTCTCAGCAGGCCTTCTCTTCCACCTGCTTTTGTTTTCCTACTGACTCCAAAAATTTCTTGCGTCTCTTCCGAGCGTGGCGTTATTGCTGGATAGAACAGGGAGAAGAAAGGAAACACTTAATTAGACTCAGCAGCACCAAGACAACTGTACTGTGAGGGCTCCAAGCATTCCCCAGACACCCCCAGGAGGCTGCTACAGCCCAGAAGGCAGTGACAAGTTCCCCGGAGGTGTTACCTACTGTTAACACTACCTTCTACCTCCCACTAAGGTCAGCACCCAAAATCCTCCCTCAGCTCATTGAGATTTCGCCCAGAAATCTTCTCTGCTAAAAGAAGCATCTGCACTGGGACAAGCTGGCCCTGGCAAAGAAGTGCTTCCTCCCAAGCCTCAGGACTGCTGCCAATATGCCAGGGAATCCTCTCCTGTCACCCTAAGAGCAGAGGTTGGCACCTCCTCCTGCTGGGCAGCCACAACCCCGCCTATCCCTTTCTTTTTTCCCTGCACCGGGCAGGGAAGAGATCAGAGGGGTGCAAGTCTGGGCTAGAGGGACACAAACAGCATCTCTCCTGGAAGAAAAGTGTGGAGCTGCAGCTAGCTCTGCGAGCAAAGCCGCGGTGCTGAGTCATGGGTGAAAGCTCCAGAGAGATGCCAGGAGGCTGCCACCCTGCCCAGAGTCCTTCAACCAGAACAGGAATGACATGGGGAGCAGCTGCACAGCTCACTGCTTCTAGATGGGAATGACAACGTCCATGTGGCAGGAAAGCCACTCAGCAAGGCACCCCCAACAGACTGCTCACCCTGGCAACAGTGAGGGCGCTCCCTGGCTGGCGGCCAAAGCTGGCAAGAGCTCTGTGGCTAGAAGGAACTCTGGATGGTGACGGCAGCGGAAGGAGGAATGCTAGCCTGGCCCAGCTGCTCCTCCCACTCTCCTCGCCCACGGCTAGCTCACCTTGGCCTTGTTCTGGACAGGCAGATACAGCTTGAACTCAGCTGGAAGCTCATCCTCCGAGTAGAGACGGTCAGAGAAGTACACTCGTCGGATGCGACAGTTGGCATGGATCTGAGAGTCAAAACAAAGAGTCAGTCCATTTTCCGTATGCTCTTTCCACATCCAGCTTCGCTGTCCTGCAACAGCCCAGATTCCTTGGCTCAGCAGCTGGAGAAAAGACCTCACTGCCTCTCTCCAAATCTGACAGGGAATCAGAGAAGAAATGTTGGCCCATGCCCTCTGCTTTGCATTAGATGCTCTGTCCAGTGATGGAAGCTGGCTCAAGAGATTTGCCCAAGCTCTGGCATCTCT
This sequence comes from Dromas ardeola, assembly GCA_013398915.1. Classification (NCBI taxonomy): domain Eukaryota; kingdom Metazoa; phylum Chordata; class Aves; order Charadriiformes; family Dromadidae; genus Dromas; species Dromas ardeola. The sequence continues at coordinate 284,348 of VYZM01018157.1, forward strand.
GCAAACTGAGATCTGCCTTAGTTGCTTAGAGGGTTCTTTGCTATGAACACACCTCTGCTTCTCCACTGATATCAGCATTTGCTAGAACACTGTCAGCTTCAGCTCACTGCATTTTTAACACTCCCTCTTCAGGGCCTCCCTGAGGTCAGGAATGAGACGGTCCAGCCTGCGCTGCCTCCACTATCAGCTGGCAGCAAAGGAGTCGCTTCAGACCCCATCATGGGTATGTGAGAAGGCAGGCATTTCCCAACTGCATGCCTGCTCATCTCAGGGCACGCCCACAAGGAACTGCAGCAGTCCCACCATGCTACAGCACAGGCACACTCCGCACACAGGCATTCCTCAAAATAACACATGCCACTGGACACAGCAAGCATGAATCCCTAGCATATGGAAAAAGTGTCACATCCTCAGCAGGAACAAACGCTGCATCAGCTCTGGTCCAAGGGGCTCGGTGAAGGCAGGGTCACTCCACCTGCAGCAGGAAAGAAGCTTGACCAGGGTTACATATGCACCATAACACCCTGGGGCTCTACGAGCCAGGCTGCCACTTGGCCGGCCGCTGTCTGGTATATCTGGTCAGTACGGCAGCACACGGCTAATTCCCAGCAGATCTCCCCCCAGCAGGATGTGTGGCACATTGCAGGGAACTTTAAGGGGACTGGAACTCTTACCCTAACTGACAGCCAGCAAGAGAAACAAGATGGAAATGGGCTCCTTCATCCCAGTCTAGTCCAGTGAAGTGAGGCAGCACCAAGACCTCTGCTGCCTCAGTTGCACCTTTGCTTCCCTCCCACAGTGCTCTGCAAAGAGCAGGACTGGCAAAAGAACCAGGCAGGGCGAAACCCGGATTCCCAATATACAGCAAGGCTGTCCCAGCCAGCAGCAAGATTACCAACCATTGGTTTCTGTGGGCAGGACGTGCCCACTTCTCACCTGAACTCTCAGGGTCTCGATGTAATTTGTCCCGTAAGCCCGGCGTGTGAAGTCCGACAGGTTGAACTGGATTTGGTTCCAGCCATCGTCCAGCCGCATGGGCATGGTACAGATGAAGGGCTTCACCCGAGTCGTGCTCTGGTAGTTACTTGCCCGAAAACGCCGGCGTACGTTCTTGTCATCCAGCACCTGGGGCAAGGAAGGAAGGCTGCTAACCCAGGCATCAGGGGCCCACAGCTCCCCAAGACAGCAGCTGTTCCAGATTCCGGCTCTACCCGTCTCTGAGAGAGGGCCCTCCCACTCCCAACCCCTCCATTTCACAGCAGAAGTATCTTTAACACAGGAAACAGATCCATTTTTCAGGAATAACAACAATGTGCTTGTAAGCTGACTGATGCTCCCATAGCAGAAGACTTGATGCATCACATGTCCAAAAAAGCAAAATTGTTTTGGGGATGACACGCTGCCTGAGACAAGTTCCAACATAAGACTGTGAGCTCCCTGGCACCTTCCTCACTCGTCTCTGGAGGGGTCTCCCCGCTCCTCACCTGCACTTCAAAAGTGAAGTATTTCTTCAGGTTCTTGATGATCATCACTAGGAAAGGTAGTTTGATGCCCAGGGTCTTCTTCGGGTCAGCAGGGCATGTGATGTACGTGGTACTGAGAGGGACAGAAAAACACTTTAGGATCTCACACGGCACACAGCGCACAGCCTGAGTCCCAAGTCTCTGCCTTGACCTAATGCAGTCTTGGAGGACAGGCAGAAAAAGATAGCTGTTGCTGAGATCAACAAGCAAGGCTTCCTGTAAGAGGAGGGAGATTTTCAGAGGTAGCTGTGTGGGAGAACAAGATAAAAGGCCCTAAGAATGCATTTCAAATCCCACTTTTCTCACCCAGGGCATGAAACACCTTCCTGGACAGCTTCACCTCCCCAGTTTCAAGGTCATGTCAGCATTGTTTCTTAACACAACCTCCTCTTACCCTTGACTGAACAGGTAGAGCTCTCCAGAGCACAGCAGAGGCCCTGTGTACTCTATATGGCTGGGAAAACAGAGGTCATGAGCCCTAGAAGTACACGTCACGCCTGGCAAGTTCTGTATCAACACATCTTGTGAGCAAGAGAAGTGTTGGCTCAGCCTGTCTGCAGGAGAGGAGTCTCCGCTGCCCTTATAAGGAGCGCCATGCTCTGAATCACCCCTGGAGAAGCCTTGGAGACTCTGAACCCGCTCATGGAGCTGGCGTCTCTCTCCCCCGTCGATGGAGACGAGGTTGCTAAGTGAAGCACCATAAGCAACTCCCCTCATAAATCTCCCTTTGATCTTCCTGCTGTCGGGACAGCAGCTGTCACGTGGGGAGAGCAGCAGAGCAGGCCCAAGACAATAAACGATGCAGAAGGCAGAGTGCTGCTTTCTCAGTAATTGGCAGCACTGACTGGGGACCGGGTTTCAAATATAGCTGTTTTCCCCAAGTGATGGAAGAATAACAGGACTTTCATTTTTTGTCCCTTAGCCCCACTGAGGATGCCACAGAGCTCTGCAAGCATGTCCAGGGAAAGGCACAGTACAGTGCCATGGAGGGGTATCGTATTCTTCAATTTACTGACAAAGAGACTGCAGCAGATTCTGAAGGAGACATCCGCTGGGCACCAACATCTTTCACTCTGCTCCAGGGCCAAGCCCTCAGGGCACACTAGGGCAGAAGATACCTTCTCTTACCTGACATTAGTTCCTTCAATCTCCAGCACCAGTGACTGAATGTCATTGTCGGTGATTCGCTTGATGTGACCATTGCGCACCTGGAAGAAGAGTAGGGCAGTTAGCACAGATGTTACTTGAGAGGGAAACAAGAGGCACCCACAGCTCCATTGAGAGGGGGGAAAAGACCCCAGGAGGACCCATCTACGTTCGCTAGGCGCCTATTGTCCTGGACATCGCCATTTCTAAGGCTTTAATCACCACCCCACAGTGCCAGGACTCCAAGCAAGAGTTAATGGCCCAGCATGCTGCATGGACACGGAGTGCAAGACTTCAATTTATCAAAATACACTACAGTGAACACAAGTGACTCAAGCCTCACGTTAGAGGCCCAAATAAACAAACATAAAAGTGTCAGAGCAAGATCAAACTAGAGTGGGATAAGGGGTGAAAACAAGTACAAGCAATACAGGGACCAGCAAAGGGAGCCACCAGCCAGCCACTGGTCACCAAGGGGTCTTAGCCTCCACTGCTGGGTATGGGTGACTGCCTCTGTGGAAGAGCAGGACCAGAGGAGAGCTTGCTTGAAATTATTCTGAATTACAGCATACGCAAGTGCGGAGCCATCATCTGCTCTGTTGAGGGGCACAGGGATTTGGCTACTCGTATGCAGCCAGCTCCCCACAGAGCTCAGGGAGGACAGGGCCAGAATCAGGAGCCAACACAAATTCATTTTTCTCCACAAGCAACATGGCTGAATCCCAGGGTCTGAGGATTTATTTTTATTTTAATGAAGCAGGTTACTTCCCATCAAATTTATCTCCATTTAAAAGGCACTTTTGCTAATTAAGTCCTCTGCTCTTCCTCAATGCTAGATCAGCGAATTACAATGCTCCTTCCGGCTCCGTGAATTAATTTCATTAGCACCTATCACCACTGCTAATATAAAGGATACATTAAGCTTCTAATGGGATGGTTCCAGTCATGAGCTACAAAATGATTTGTAGGTTTAGCAATTAATCTTCAAAGTTCATTTCTTCAGAGGGCCCTACCTGGGTGATGCTGCATACATTTGCTGGAAGAAAGAGACAAGCCCTGTGAGCAGCCCAGCCCCCTGGCCTGTCTCTACACTAAGCAGTTTCAAGAGACCTCAGCCTGGATCCCCTGGCTGCTGGTAACAAGCATGAGATTGCAGCTCACCCTGCCAGGCTGCTCTTAACTCTGCTTCAAGCCCACACAGATACTTCTAGAAAATATGAAGCTCAGAGAGAGGATCCTTACAGGATAACCGTATCTCTCCTTTGCATCAAATGCAACTCCCATGGATTTATAGGACTGTTCAGGAGAAACCAACTGCCCAAGGTCTGGATGAGTTGTCTTTTTTTTTTTTTTTTTTGATAAAATCACCAGCCCCACAGAAGCATCATGTGCCCCTCTGTATTTGAAGCAGTGACTGGCATATGGGAAATTAAATGCTGGAAGCCACAAGGATACAGCATGCAGACTTAACACTGGGAAATAATCCCGCCTAAGCAGGTGACAGTAGCGCACAACAACGCCTGCCTCCACACCACGTAAACGGCTTTCACCGAGGATAGCTTATGGCTCCACAGAGGGAAAAAGGTTCAGGTTTAGGCTTCTCTGGAGAGGACAGTAAGAGAAAAAAAGCTAAACCAATTAGTCAGCAGTGTTTCTATCTGTAACCAGGTCCCCCTTCCTTAGCCTGTGAAGCCTTTCCTTTGCCAGATTACAAGGACAATGAAAAGAAGCCACTCTTCCTCCTTAGCATTGCCAGAAACAGCACGAAAGACAGCAGAAAAGAGAGAAGATAAGTACAAAACAGCCATACTGCAATAAAGACCTTCCTCCTAGTCCTACCTAGCTCAGTATAAGTTTCTGTGGGCTGCACTATTGTCCAGCTGCAGGGAGACAGTGGCCAGGTTGCGCAGGCGCCCTTTCGCACAAAAGCCAGCCTGTCTGCATGTACCTGCAGCCAGCGCTGGCAGGACAGACACACAGACATCTGGAGCATGACATCCAGCACCAGCTGGATCAGAAGTCCAAGCAGTCTCACCATTTCGGTAAGATAATGCCGAATGGCATCAGAAATGCTTACCGCCAACAGTGGCTCAAAGCACTGGTCTCCGGGACTCAGTGATGCCAAACAGCCCAACTCAGCCCCTCGGCTCACTCCAGAGCACAGCTCCCCAGAGGCTGAGCTTGCCTCCTGCCTGCCTCAGGACCACCTCCCTGATAGAAGACGTGTCTTGGTCACAGCCAGAGGAGCACATACGTCTCTTCCCCCCCCAGCTCTGGAGGTCCCTTCCCAACAGGCTCGCACAGACCAAGAGGTGACCTCCAGCTCCATCAGGCACAGCCACCAGCACCGGTGCGGTGCAGGGCAGGAGGGAAAGTCATGCTGTGCTTGCAGCCACTACTCAGCAAGAGCTCCCAGTCTTCAGGGGCTTTCCCCTACCTCATGGAAGCTCAGAATGAAAAGATTTCAGAAAATTTTAGAAATCTAAACAAAACACTCCACACTGCTACTTGGCCAGTATTTTCTAGACATCTTATGCCTAAGAAGGTGGATTTTTGAAGCTGGAAAAAAAGGGCAATAGCCCTCTTCGAAAACAAAAAGTTCTTCAAATGCCTAATATCCTCTGAATCAGGATAACTGGGAAGTTACCTGCTGCCTAAAGACAAACTGGAAAAGCTTTTTTTTGCAGATGCAAACCTCAAATCTCACAGGGTTTGGAGGGAGCAGCAGCTTCACAGACAGTTGTGTCTGAACATATATGTTTCTTGAGGCTGCCCTTGCTGATAGCAACACTAGTCAAATGTAACGAAGACCAGAGGAAAAGCAGAAAGGGGTAATCCTTCCCAGGCCCAGCCGCCCACCCGCTGGCAGACGGGACACCACAGTCCAAGGCCGACCTCTGGAGGCTCGCTCCCGCATTGTTGCCGGCCACCCCCTCGTTAGGCGATGAGCTTGTGCCAGCAACAGCAAGCTGAAACACAGCCAGCACCATTGCCCAGACTACCGTAGGCATGGGTACACTCTCGCCTTGGGACAGGACAGCACTTCTCAAAGCCAGTGGTGGGTCCAGAACAGGCAGGAGGCCCTTGTACCACCTCCTTCCCCCAGGATGGGAGAAGGGGCAAAAGAGGAAGCAAAAGCAGGAGCTACCTGGCTGTGCTGTTACTGCTTGGTGTGTGCAGGTTTGGGGAGGAGGAGTGAGCAGCACACCCTGCTGTACTCGAGATGCAGAGATCTGGGACAACCCGCACAAGGATGCTGTGCGAGAGAACTAATGAGTGAGAGGAGGGCTGCAAGAGAGAACCTTGCCACAGCGTTCACAGAGAGTTGATCCTGGCCACGCTTTTCAGGGAAATTCCAATCTGCATCCTGGTGGCAGAGCACACATTTGACATTCAGACAGGCACTGAACACTAGCTGACCTTGCGCCCTCCCAACAGCATTTGAAATTGCTAATGACATTCCACGTCGATGTGCCAGCAGAAAGAATATGGAGAAATCAGCAAGAGGATCGATAGGTTTGACAGATTTCATTGAACTGTTCTCATTTGCTGTGCAGAAAAGCGTCAGCGAGTCCCCTGGAGACTGGTCAGTGTGTCTCCACACATCAGCAGGGGGACCATGGTGGCAGGACGCTGCAAGAATAAAGAGAGGACTCTGAACAATGAAGTGCTGGAAGGCAAACAGAAAACACCTTGTAAACAGGTCTCCAAACCAGGCACACACAGTGCTGGAAGGCAGGAGAAGAGAGCACAGCCCAGCAGTTACCGGCTGTCTGCGGATGAGGGCGAAGAAAGAACCTCTGCCTGCAGGGACAGTGGGACAGTCACCGCGCTCCTCCCAAGGTCTGGACACTTCAGTCCTGCCAGAGTCCCCTGGGACAGGATGCTGGTGGCCAGGACAGATTGGGCTTGGCAGGGTTTGCTGCCAAGGCCTGCCCAGGGGTTACCTATAGCCCCTGAGGGAGAAGGGAAGGACTGTATCCTACTACTTAGAGGGATGTTACAAATGCTCAAAACTAGAAAAAGCTCCCAATGCCCCACTTCTACACCTATATCAAATGAAGAAGCCTCTACTTCACACTGTCTCCATCAGTACAAGCAGTGCACATCCTACTAGGGCCAAACAAGAAATGTTTTTTCCCATGTCACAAAAGCTTGAGATTCCCCAAGAATAAAATAAATAAATAAAAATCGCTGTCTGATGGTACTTTTTGCAAGTATAAGAGAGTCCGCATTAGGATAGCTATGAATACAGTAATCAGGGCATTCACCTAGGACATGGGAGAACATCAAATCCCTTGTTTCCAATTCTCACCAAAACTACAGGTGCATTTTACGCACCCTTGAAGATAGCAGCAATCACTTACTGCAAAGTGATTTTTCCAGAAACTCCAACCCTAACCCTCTCCTGTGGCGATGCCAGAGCTGGACCATTCTTAGGATGTCTGGGTTTGGACAAATCAGCATTTTCCAACAAACAAACAAACCCACCGGAAAAATCCCTCACCATTTCTGGACATCTACTCACTTCATGAAATCGCTGCCCGAGGCCTGCCAGCCTGCCACTCTGCTGCCAGTTCTTGCCTCCAGCCAGAGAGGCTTCATCAGTAACTTGGCACCCTGCTCTCTGCTTGCAGGAGGCCATCAGCGCCCAAACCATCAGTGGCACTTCCCCACGCTCTGAGTTCACAAAGTCTTTGCACTGCCCAACACACCAGTCAGCAGCACAAGCAGGATTTTCTGAAGGGGCTGAGCAGGGGAGATGACACCCATGCACGATGGAATGAAGACCTAAGGAACTCTTCTCCCTCAGCTCCAAGGCAGCAAGATGCTCCAAGTGCTGCCCTTTGCCTCCTGCTGCTGCAAGCACACCAAGGGTGTCAGATCAGGAATACCAAAGCTATTACAGACTCACCACCCCAACTCCTTTTAAATGGAAAAGCGAGGTGAAAGATCAAGCAATGCTGATATCCACAGGCAGAAAACCCACTCTGGTTTCATGCCACACCTTTGTGAGCAGGGCGATCCTCACAACAAGCTCACCCAAGCTGGCCGCACTTCCTCAGGACAGAGAGACCTCTGACTGAGAAGGAGCACCCACACACAGCCCTGCTGCTCACAAGGACACAGGGCTGCTGCCTCTGGGCATTGCCAGAGGAGCCCAGCCACATGCAAGGCCTACAGCAGGCGATGGAGACAGCCTGCGCACCCAGCTGCTGTTCCTAAGATCATTTTTTAACAGTCCTTTCTGGCCAATCCAGCCACTACGGCACCTGAATGGACTGCTGCTTACGTCCACCCTGCAAGCAGAGTTCCTGCTGGCCACCCCACGAGCTGCACAATTGCAATGGTATCATCCTGCACAGGCCAATTCATGGCAGAAGGTACCTCAGGAGGTCTCCAGTCCAACCTCCACCTCCAAGCAAGGTCAGCCTAGATTGCTCGTGGCTTCATCCAATCTGGACTCAGGCTACATCCCTATATCTAAGAGTCTTTAACGTGCCCTGTCCTCACACCATCCAAATAAGTGCTGATCCTTTTTTAAAGTCACGAATATTTGTGCAAAAGCCCCAACATAGGCACATGCACACAGCCAGGCTATTGTGGGGCAACCCATTTCTTCTCAGAGCTGCATGGGTACCCCATTGATGGGAAACGGGATGGGTCTGCGCTGCCTGTCCCCCATCCCATGACTTGTAAATGCTCATGTGAGCCCACTGAGGTCAAACAACACTGCTGTTTGCTGAACTGCCTTGAAGGCTTTCATTCCTGCTGAAACCACAAGAAGTTCAGGTTAGGTACAAACACAAGTAACCGCGTACCCATTGTAACCTCAGAGAGGGGAGCCTGCTCTCAGAGAGTATAACAAGCGTTTTGCAGAATCGCTTTTAGGCAGCAACACCACCATGGGTGGTTCGTAACAGGGAGGAAGCAGCAGATCTCAGCACCTCCAAACCTCCTAATACAGGCACCCTGATGCAAGATACCTGAGAGAAGGCAGTGGACCCTAAACAGAGCCACTCTAGAAACAGACAGGAAGGAAAAATAAACAGATTGAACATTTGTGATTTCTTGTACACCCTAAAAGCCACCACATGGCCTACCTTTAAATACCTTTAGCACGCTTATTTTAAAAGTAGATCATATACGAGAGAAGACCCCCCATCTCTGTTACACCCAGCGGCCGTGGGGAAGCGTCATTTTGTTTTCTGCTGCGTATTTCCTGTGTTTGACACTTTTTGCAGTCTCTTGCCGTGCTGCATCTCCTGACACCGGGCTGGCCTGCTCCCCTGGTGGGGCTCTGCTGCTCAACGAAGGCAGAAGATACTTTCACAGTAACACATTCCCCTCCAAAAAACCCCAAAACTCCGGGGGGCTACCGGTAACCTGCCACGGGCGGCCTGCCGAGGACGGCCCCACGGGTGCCCGGGCCCCAGCCCGTGGGCCGCGGCCCCTCGTCTCGCCCCTCAGGACCTGTCCCCGGCGGCTGCGACGAGCGGCCACGCTGCTCCCGCGACCCCTCCGCCTCACCTTCTTGTCCCAGATCTGGAGCGGCTTGCTGCCGATACTGTACAGCACCGAGAGGAAGCCGCTCTGGAACGTGTTCTTAAACATGCCGGGGCCGCGGCGGGCCGGGCCGGGCGCTGCTCTCCCGCCGCCGGGGCCGCCGCTCTGCGCAAGGATACGGCGGGCCCCGAAGAGCCTTTCGTACTTCCGGGTCGCAGCACGGCCGTCACCGGGGAACTACTTTCCGCGCCCACGGCTAACGCCGGATCTACTTCCGCCTGCCGCTAAGGTGTTGTGGGAGCGCGCGCTGCCATGGCAACGGGGAC
>VYZM01018157.1:294218-319628 GCA_013398915.1 Dromas ardeola
TCCATCCATCATCCATCTGTCCATCCACCCACTCAACCATCCATCCATCCATCCATCGTACATCTGTCCGTCCATCCATCCATCCATCCATCCATCCATCGTCCATCTGTCCATCCAGCCACTCAACCATCCATCCACCTATCTATCCATCCAATCCATCCATCCATCCATCGTACATCTGTCCGTCCATCCATCCATCCATCCATCCATCATCCATCTGTCCATCCACCCACTCATCCATCCATCCACCTATCCATCCATCCATCCAATCCATCCATCCATCCATCGTACATCCGTCCATCCATCTGTCCATCCATCCATCGATCTATCGTCCATCTGTCCATCCACTCACCCATCCATCCACCTATCCATCCATCCATCCATCCATCCATCGTCCATCCATCCATCCATCCATCCATCCATCTGTCCATCCCAGTCCCGGTGCCGCTCGGAGCAGTTGGAGATGCTGCATGACTATTAATGCCAGCGGCTCCATTAAAACGCACATGGTAAACACTCTGGGCTCAGCGCCATGTCTGTGGGCCTGTGTTTCTGGGCAGCGCTACAGCAATGGGTGAGTACCAGGAAGAAGCTCCTGTCACTCCCACACTGTTTCCTGACTCAGGCCTTCCAAGACATGGCCGGGCCTTTTCCTGACTGATTGTGGCCAAGGGAAAGGCAACCACCTTCGACAGGGGTGGAAGGGAAGGATGTTTCAGTCATACAAAGACAGTGAGCATGTCCCAGCCTCCACCAAGCCGTTTCTGATGCCACCTGGGCTGGCGCTGGCTGCAGCCATGAGCTCGGAACTCCCCATTCCTGCTGCGTGCCGACAAGGCACTGACAGGGACACATTGGTGCTGGAGGCTGCTGCCAAGTCAGAAACTGCTGGGACATCTGCGAATCCGTGCTTTCCAGAGGAGCCTCCTGCACATCAGCCAGTGTGGGAGGTTGTCCCAGCCCTGCCTCATGCTTGCTGTCATGGTGGCATTTTCTCAGACAGCATTCCAGGCCAGAACTGCTCCATCTCCATGTGGAAATGGGACAGATCCTGCACTGGCTGACACCAGAGATGCCCGTCATGAGGCAGAGTAGTAGCAGGAAGGCGGAGGGAAGCTCTCAAACACAGCAGCGCCGTCCGTGCAACACCTAGTGGTGCTCTTACTGGGTGCTCCAAGCCATGCCGGGAGGGTGGCACAGTGCAGGGCTCTCCACCCCGGGAAGAGGGGCAGCAGCTCCAGCTGCCTGGCCTATTTGAGCAAGAAGGTGCTGATCAGTGTCCAGGTGGAGATCTGGATTTTTGGATTAGTGGAAAGAGGCATCTTTGCCGTCCTGGGGAAGCACCAGCCCCCAGCCCGGGAACACAGCAGAAGCCCCATGGCAGAGGGCTGTGTCAGGTCCAGCCCCTGCCAGCATCTGCAGGGACACCCAGCGCAGTGCATGCAGTACCAAGCACGAATGTATTTGCTCAAGCAAATAAAGGTGCGTGAGGAGTGAACCTCTGGAAAAACCTTCCCCAAAGGCACGGAACCAAAGCAGCCTCCCATGGGTGTGAGAAATGGCTGCCACGCCTGCCGAGGGAGCATTTATTTGTCCAGGGAACCTCCATGGCACAGGGACACGAGCCAAAGGCAGTTCATCTCCACCAACAGCCCTTATCTAAGCACAAGCAAGAAGCAGCAGCGTGCACTCTACAACCCTACATGCTCTTTACTTGCTCCTTTTAAATTCTGAGTGCTTTCAGCTCTGGCCTAGCCTCCTGTAGAAAGGTTTATCTGTAGGAGTATGTTCACCTTCATGCTCCGAGATAACTGTGCCAGCAACAACCCTTGTCTCTGACTGTGTGACTGCAAAGAAATGTGCTTTTTTTTTTCTTTTTTTTTTTTTCTTTGTGTGAGCTGGGGTAAGATGCAGTACCTTGATAATGTAAGGGGGGGGCTGACGTACAGCTTTACTGTTGTGAAAATACTTTCGAGTATAGGCAGGGCCTTTCACAGCTGAAGAGACTTAACAGGAACAGTTTGGGCTAGAAATTACATTTTTAAACTGAAATATATTACATTTCTTCCTGCTGTAAGAACACCTGTAGCATCTATTTTCAATGTACAGACACTAAACAGCATAAAAATTACCATTCTGCATCAGCTTTATGGTCCTGCAGTTTAACTCTAGGCCCCTGTGTAGTTCTTGTTGCTAATTAATGCCCTGTCCAAATCCCACTGACAGCCCCAACGGTGTCTGATGGTCATGCTTGTCTCTCCTCTGGGCTACAAATGCTCCAACTGTCCCAACTGCGCGGCCCCTCACAGCGACCGGCTTAGCAGCACTTTCTCCTTCGTTTACAATTCCTCGCACAAACAAGTGGAACACACAAAAAGCAAGGCATTATTTAGAAATGATCAGCTATATTTAGTCAGTGGGTTAGAGTACGCTTTATATGGCACGACTAAATAACATGTTCCCTTGATCAGATGGTAGGAGACAACTGGGACAAATATCCAGCTGCCATTCCTGAACTGCCTGCTCGTTCACACGCTCTCCACTTACCAATGTCGTGTTTTGCTGCAAGTGATGTACGTGGAAATATGTTGTGGTTTCACATTGTCCCTATTTCTCAATGAATTTTAAGGAAAAATAATACCTGTTGCCTCTTCTCCTTCCCCAGGCACGTGTGGGCTAAAGCAGGGGGCAGAAGCAGAGAAGCCTAATGAGATGTTAACACATAAGAATAGTCGAGGCCTCTGGGAGATGTATTTCAATGAGACCCACACTATTGTTATCCACCTGGAAGATCTCTGGGAAGATATTGGCATGTTACATCATCCCTGTTCCCAATTCCCAGGGTGAAGAGCAACTGGATTTTGGGTAGCAGGTGGAGGAAAAGGCCCATCCTAAGAGAATAATCTGGTCCAAGAAGTGAGCAGACGTTGCCTGCTCCAGAAATAACTGTCCACTAAAGCACTTCCTGCCCTTCAGAGTTCCCAGCAACCCGATGCCTTCAGAGGAATAAGATCTTCAGGAAGTTCCTGAAACATTGCTCCTCTGAAGTTTCACATTGCTGGGTGCAGTTGCTAGAGGAAAACGGAGCAGCTCTCTCTGGTATCACCCAGTCTGTGCTTGCCTTGGGGCACACACTCCAGGTTCACGGCTTGGGAAATGCTAACCTGGACTGTCACCCTCTCGGCTTGAGCCATCGCTGGAGAGCAGATGCCTGGAGTGTGCTGCATGGCCCAGTGGGCCAGCTGAAAGGACAGTGCTTGGACCAGTAAAACCAGAACTGGGCTCAGTCAGTACCTTTGTGAGCCAAAAGGCTTCACTGCGTGGCAAAAACCAGAACAAAGCAAGGAGTGTGAGATCCTGGGATTTGTCCAGATGACTCCAGCTGTCTCTCCCAGCCTGGATTTTCTTACGTGAGCAGGACTGGATGAAGGGCAGCTATGATGAGGAAACTGAAAAGGAACTGGGCAGGAGATCCATAGCCACTACATGCAAGGGGAGGCAAGGTGCAAAAGTGGCTTTGGGTGGTGAGGGAACCTGGATGAAGGCTTTGGACCTCATGCTGGCTGAACTCCGAGCAGTGCCTGCACCTGCAGGAGGAAGAGGAAGCCAGGCTGCTGTGGAGCAGGGGATCAAAAGAGCACCGGGGTGTAAACATCAGTGGGTGCAGAAGGAAACAGTGCCAGCGTGTGCTGGAGCTCTTTGGCAGGGAAAGTCAAGGACGCAGGACACACTGCTTTGATGGAATCACTGTGCAATGGATGTCACGGTGGAGCAAGGGGCGAGCATGAACAAAACCTTTCTGACGCTGGACAAACTGGAGACAAAAAACAGGCTGGTAAAGAAAAGTTTATTTCTGACAAGCAACAGTTAAAAAGGGCATCCTCTAGAGATGAGCTGTTGACTTGGAGAGGACCTGGGTCGCAGCAGGCAAGAGGTGGGAACAGGGGGCATGACCCAACAGTGTCAGGAGAGGGATGGGTGAGGTAGAAACAGCACTTGGATGCGCCTCCATGCTGCAGGGACCTCAGATTGGCATATGCCCACAGTGCTGCTTCTGCTCCGCACATGTGGACTTCAGGTGGACTCCGCCACGGGCTCTTCCCTGTAGGGATAGGCTCTCACCACTGGCCAGATCTACACCAGCCAAAAAAAGAGTCTTGCTGAATTTAGGCACCAGAGATCACCAGAGTCCTGGATACAACGGGGCTATCATTACACCATGCCTTGGCAATGGACCAAGCCCTGCCTTACAGCACTGGTACCTTGAACTCGACACGCCAGAGGGACGGGATGTCATCCAGAGGGACCTGGATGAGCTAGAGAGGTGGGCCCGAGCAGACCTCATGAAGTTCAACAAGTGCAAGGTCCTACACTTGGGTCGGGACAACCCTCGTTATCAGTACAGGCTGGGAGATGATGTGATAGAGAGCAGCCCTGTGGAAAAGGACTTGGGGGTGTCGGTGAATGAAAAGCTGGACATGATGCAACAGTGTGCACTTGCAGCCCAGAAGGCCAATCGCATCCTGGGCTGCATCAAAAGAAGCGTGGCCAGCAGATCCAGAGAGGTGATTCTGCCCCTCTGCTCTGCTCTGGTGAGACCCCACCTGGAGTACTGTGTCCAGCTCTGGAGCCCTCAGCACAAGAAGGACATGGACCTGTTGGAGCGAGTCCAGAGGAGGGCCATGAAGATGATCAGAGGGCTGGAGCACCTCTCCTGTGAAGACAGGCTGAGAGAGTTGGGGTTGTTCAGCCAGGAGAAGAGGAGGCTCCGGGGAGACCTTATAGCAACCTTCCAGTCCCTAAAGGGGGCCTACAGGAAAGCTGGGGAGGGGCTGTTGGCAAGGGCATGTAGCGATAGGACGAGGGGCAATGGTTTTAAACTAGAGCAGGGCAGGGTTAGATGAGACATTAGGAAGAAGTTCTTTACACTGAGGGTGGTGAGACACTGGCCCAGGTTGCCCAGAGAGGGGGTGGAGGCCCCATCCCTGGAGACATTCAAGGCCAGGCTGGATGAGGCTCTGAGCAACCCGATCTAGTTGAAGATGTCCCTGCTGACTGCAGGGGGGTTGGACTAGATGGCCTTTAGAGGCCCCTTCCAACCCAACACATTCTATGATTCTATGAGCTCACCGCATGTACATGTCCACATCTGGCCCCACACTGGCAAGCCCCAGGGGCGATGCACGAGGACAGTGTTGGCAAATTTCCACCTGTACCACTCACAGGCTTTGTGTGAGCACTCACTCCTGCATTTCCACTTTGGCCACTGCTCAGGGCTGTGTGACAGCAGCACCCTGTGGTTCTGTGCTGGCAGGAGTCCACGGCTCACCTTACCTGAGCTCCCCTCCCTGGGAACCAGCAACAGGTCTATCTTTCCCAGTCAAGCCTTAGCCTGGGCAGCTTCAGTATACGGGAAAACTGCAGGGATAAACACAGGGGGCAGCGAAAGGCCGGGACAACGGAAAAGAAATGACCATGTACAGTCATACAGAGTCCAGCTGGAGGTTTTTAGACTGGAGTTTCAAGTGGCCCGTTAACATCTAAGACCAGAGCCCAGCTTGAACAACCACCAGCATTAGAGACAGGCTCTCCCAAGAGCTGCTGGTGAAGCACTGCATCTCTAAGGGAACACCTGCGATGCAGAGGCCCATGGGCAGGTGCTCTGAGCTCAGGGCTTTGCAGTGATGGTGCTGGGGAGAAGGAGGAGAGTCTCAGCCCAAGAAAGAGGAAGAGATGGGAGCTCCTGGGCGGCAGAGACAGAGCCCTGCCCAAGCTCCATGGGCTGGGAAAAGCAGGTACCAGCATTAGGTACCAGCATTAGCACCCAGGTCACCACCCAGGCAGGCACCTCCAGAAGAGTGTGGGGGCATAAGAAGGGACACCCCCAAAGGTGGCAAGTGGCTCCTTTTCCTCTGCTGGTAGTGATCATGTACAACTAGTTCCTCCTGCTCTCCTCACCCAGCCTGTCCTAGCAGGGCACAGGGAACGGCTTACACTGCCAGCATCCTCCCATGTGGCTGGTTCTGCCCCATAGCTCCCTTCCCACTGAATACTCCTCCTCGTGTGCTTCTTTTAAAACTTTTATTCAACAATATAGAATTCTTTTAATTATAATATAGAACTGTCCATTGTGATACTACATTCCCTGCCACCCCCGTGCCCTGGCAGAGACAGGCACGAGCTGGCTAACCGTGGTCCGTCAGAGACTTGGGGGGGAACAGCCAGAACGGAGGAAGGAACAACTAACCAACAACTGCTTTGCACACCCTTCACGTTTCCGTGCTTTCTGGGTCAGGAAGAGCTCAACAAGGAACCAAAGGCAGAAGAACCTTTAACACTTGAAGGAAAGGGCTGTGGTCATAAAGAGGCGAGTGCCGTCCTGCCAGGCGAGCCGCCCCGCTCTCAACCCTGCCCGCGCTGTGCAGTCTGCCCGCCGTCACTCTACACGTGCCGATAGGATGTTTGATTTGGTTCTCATTCTGCTTATGGAAAATTGGGAGCAACAGCATCGGACCTGAGGAGAGATGGGAGGAGGGAAGTGAGCATCACAGGGCACTGCCCGCTCGACACAGAGCTCCTCCAGCCCCAGGTGACAAGGTGACGGCTGGGTACACAGCCCCATGTCCTGCCACCCTGCTCCCAGCCAGGCCTGGGCGCACCCTCCACGCCCCTCTGGGCATGGGGACAGCAGGGGATCCTCTGCCTGCTTTAGAAGGGGTGGTGGGGTGAGAGGGGAAGGCAGGGCCGAGCAAGGCAAGGGAGAGACACAGTCCAGCAAAGCAGGGCTTTCACGGGCAGCCAGACACAAGTTTAGACTTCTTTTTCCTCAACCTCCTGTGTTAAGTGTCCCTCCACTGCTGCAAACATCTCCTCTAGTCCAGCTAAAGGCTCCCGTCATGCCACATCACACTTGCAATGGGCAGCACATCCCTCTCCTACAGCATCCCTCAATGGCTGCCGTGGTTCTGTTTTTGAGCCTTTCCTCTCACTAGGTGCTCAGCCAAACCTGCACTCTACCTCTGCTAGAAAGCTGGGGCCAGGCCAGCTGAAAGTCCAGGACACACACCAGGACTCTCCCAACTTTCTCCAGGAGAAAGCATATGAAGATGCATGTTCCCCAGCCTCCTTCCTTCCAAAGGACAAGACACGGTCTTCTCCAGCTCCCAGCTGTCCCTACAGGCAGGACAAGGCTTTGCTGAGGTCCAGAGGAGAGCAGGGTTTCCTGCTCCCAGTGCTGGAAGGGCCGATGGATGCAGAGAGAAATGGTCCCGAGCTGCAGCCAAGCATCCACACCACCCTGGGATCAGGAGACTCCACACCCTCCTCGCTCCCGCGCTATGCTTGCTCAGCTGCCATCTTTCCCTCCAGGATGAATCTGTCACAGCTCATCCTACCCTAGAGCTGGGGTAAGGATGTGGGGAGATACGGGGCAGGTTGTTCCAGCCTCTCTGGTTACTGCAACCAGGGAAAGCCATTTACTCATTTCACATGCCGGGAAGAGCATCTCTCCTCCTCTGCTTGAGGGTACCAGGGAAGAATTTCTGACTGAGGTTTACAGAACTGATACTTCCTGAAGCACTACCTTGAAGCTCCACCATCAGGTTTGGACACTATCAAGCACTCATATACAACAATCAACATTTTTCGCCTATCAAAATTCCCACACTGAACCTGTTCTTCTCCCCCCCAGCCTCTTCTGCCCTAGCTCTCCAGAATCTGGGAATGCCAACACACAAGAGCTGGAAAATGGGCAAGTTTCCCCCAGAGCAACTTGGACAGGCCATGAGAAACATCCACTCCTGCCTCTTCTCAACGGAGCAATTCAATACCTGTTTAAAATCAGTTCAGAAATTGATGTTAAAACCCCAAACCAACCCTGCTGGTATTAGCACAGCTTAAAAGCCTAAGAGACCCCCACACCCCTCAGGCCAGGCCAGGCAGATGGAAGGACAAAGGGCTGGAAACACTCACCAAAGCCTTCAGCAGCATCTGCAGGAGAGTTAATGTTAGCGAGGGCCCCGTGGCATGGCAGACACACCACAGATGGCTCCTCAGCCCAAACACCGATAACTGAGCTCAAGCAGCAGTCGCTTCCCAGGGGAGGAGGAAAGAAGAGCTACTCCCTGCTCAGCACATCTTCAGAAAAAGCCATCCACCCAGGCTGAGAGAAGACAAGCATGGAGATACGGACGTGGAGAACCCCCAACTTCCAGCCATGCATCGGTGACTTCTCCTCTGACCAGCCATGTAACAGACAGACCAAGACTGCTACCTTGGGCGCCAGCTGTCTGAATCCAACGTACCACAACAGCCAACTCCCCACTGTACACAAACCCTCGCACCTCCTTTGCGGCCCTGTGGAAGCGGAGGCAATCTGCCACAGCGAAACTCTCAGCACTGACAGTGTGGAAGAACTGCAACCAAAGACTACGAGATCCCAAAATACTCAGACAAGAGGGGCTGGAAGAGCCAACCTGACCTCCTCGAGGCCTTCAGCTCTCACTCTTTCTGGCTATCCCATAGATTTGAGACGGCAGACGTTCAGACGTATAGATATTTATTGGTTTCAGTGAATTATACAAATGGATTGACCTGCTATCGATGCCAATAGAACTTTATTGGAATATGGAATGTAAACAGATGTTTCAAATAGAAACATTGCAACCTTATAAAAAATTAACTATTTCAACAATGCCGCAGAAGGAAATTCTGTGTTTAGGTGCTGGTGGGAAAACACTATCTCCAGCTTCTAGGTTTGAGTGTCACCAGAACCACTTGATGAAGTTACACACAGAACAAGTAGAGGAGGCAACTGTGAATTGTGGGGCTACAAAGCCATCGAGGGATCTGATGAAAGAACCCGCAAGACAAACCCCCCCACCCCCCGCAACAGGATCGGCACCCCGGAATTCAACAAAACGCTGACTTTGTTAAAACACTATGTGGGATCCCAAGTTCTGGATCAGTAGCTGCACAGCCCCCTCCCCAACAGACCACGCTGCTGTTTGCTGATCCTTCCCCCTCCCTGTGCTCTCCTCCCTGGCCTCCTCTCCACTCCTCCATCCTGCAGTGCTGGACTGAACGGCTCCAGAGCTGTGCTCTGGCACAAGTCTGCATCTGGCACGAATTCTCATGGGAGCCACGTCATGAGGTACGTGGTTGCACACCTATCACAAGAAATCTTGCAACACTGACTTTCCTGAGCTCGGTGGGAAAGTCTGGATAGTCACTACCCCCTCCTGCCACAAGAGCGGCCCTCATTCACAAGTTTCCAAAGCAGGTCTATTGAGTTTCTTCTCAGAGCGAGCCTTTGTCAAACACACCTGGAGGGAGGATCTCACCTCTCCCCAGCAACTTGTATCAGTGCCTTCCTTTTAATGCTTCAAACCAATCCTGAGATGCTGCTGGGTTTGTGGGTTGTTTTTTGATGACCCCCCTCCTCCCCCCAACTGCCCCTGTCATTCACAATTGAAACTGGAATTCAAAAGGCCAAATTCAAGCCCAGAGTGAGCAGTAGGACTTGGATCTCAAAACAGAGTTGCACCTGCTGACCCCCAGCCTGAATTTGGTTCATCCAGTCTACAAGTCTGGATGAACTAAGTCTGGCATGTTTAGAAAGAGGCATGCTAAGGGCTGATGGTGGAACAACCAATTTGTCCCCACTAGCATGGTGGGGAAGGCTGGACTGAGAAGGAAGAGAAGGATCCATGGAGATGTGAACCAGAATCAGTTGTGTTGAGCCCTGGGGATATCACTACATGTTTAGCTCTTGCAAGACCATTTGCCCAGGGCTTTGGTACCACAGGGTTAGAGTTACATTAACCACAACCACCAGAGAGGAACTGAGGTTTATGACCCCCCCCCCAAGGTTAGATTTCTGCTGAGTATAAAGGGGAGGGTAAGGAGGGGGGGCGGTCCTTGGTTCTTTTCCCTTCACTGTGTGACTGAAGGTTTTGCTTTTATTTGTAAACATCTTGAATTACCCGTCGTTTTCCAGTCTTCATCGTGCTGTTGTCAGGCCACTGGACAGCACAGCATTTTCTGAGCTGGGCTGGGACTGCTCCTTCACCACTGGATCTGCAGGAGACACAGACCAGGCATTTATTAAAGCGGAAGCTCCACCCTGGCAAACCCTTCCAGAGAAACTGCCCTCGAAACCCGCACAGCCACTAAGGCTTTCGCAGAGCAAGGAGATGAAATTTGCCCCTGCAACCCAAGACCCCTCTCCATCCCAGCTGGCCCCAGCTTCTCCACAGACTCACAGAAATAGGGGTGCTCCATTGCCTCCTTGGCGGTCAGCCTCTGTTGATGGTCATATCGCAGGAGCTTGTCCAGGAGGTCTAGGACTTCAGGACTGACCAGGTGTCTGTTCTCACTGTGGATAAAGTTCTCCCAGCGCTTTCGGGAATGCCTGCAAAGGGACCAGATGTCACTGGCCAGCTCTGACCAGCACGGTAGTACCCAGAAGTCCCGGAGGAATTCACCTGCCACTATCCACTTCTGAGAAGAGATGGCTGTGATGGACACTGCCTACAGCTCTTCCTTGCACAAGCTACTGCTCAGCAAGCACTTGCCGAAGGGGGAAAACCCTCTTCTTTAGGTACACAATTGTGTGGGTGTCCTACACCTGGGAAAGGCACAATATTGCACACTCCCTTCTGTCTACAGGGACTAGAAAACTGCATGCAGTGTGACACCCTTGGGACCAGAGGTGCTCTGGCTTGCCAGCCAGTCTCACAGAAGCTGTCCTTGCTATCCCATCCACCTCTCATCCTATTCAGAAATCTCAACTGGGAAATTTTGAGCCCCTCAGCCCACACTCAACTCCAGTGTGTACATCTCCACTTCTAGGATGTCAACAAGCAGAAGGAAGAAACAGGGGATGTCTTGCGGATCATGGGAGAGGCAAAAGGAAACAGCCTGCATTTCAGTGGCCTCCTGAGATGACATAAGCAGCCAGATGGGAAGCCTGCAAGCAGCACTATGACCCAGAAGATCAAAGCAGGCCCTTGCTGAGAGTCCTTCAAGGGGCAATTTATTTCCCTCACTGTGTTATAAGAAAAAAAGGCTGCATTTCACTTCTCCACTTACTGGCCCAGAATATCATTGAAGTGCGGGTCCAGTTCTATGTGGTACTTCTTGAGATACCCATACAGCTCATCTGTGCCCAGGACCTTTGCGATGCGAACCAGCTGGAACAAAAGGCATGTTGAGAGAGAGCAGAAGGGCAGGCCACCACTCTTGCAGAGGCAAAGCTGCCCAAATCTAAGAGGTCTCCTTCTGGAAACATCCCAGATGGAAGGAATATCTCCCCTGAAACTTGTTTTTGCAACACGTGCAGAAAACAAGTCTCCTACACAAGGCAGCAAAGCATAATCCCAGATTGCTTAACTAAGCACATCGCAACATCCTCCCAGCCTGGTGGTCCAAGCCCCAGAACCTCCCCACTATACACACAGAGATGAAGCAGCGACAAACATCTCAAGAAACAACCCCGGTAGCAAAGTCTTTACTTGGTCATAATTGTCCTGGCCATGGAAGAAGGGCTCCTTTCGGAAGATCATGCTTGCCAGCATACAGCCTAAACTCCACATGTCTAAGCTGTAGTCATACATCTGAGGGGAAAAAGGAGAAGCTGTCAGAAAAGGCGTGCACACCACAGCCCGGTTCCCCAACCGCACAGGCAGCCTCAGCCTTTCCACTTCACAGCCAGCCTCTTTCTAACCCAGGCAATGCCCTAGCAGGCAAAACCAGACAACCCAAAGGTGGCCAACATGCAACCAAAAGTGGTATCACTGGCTAGCAAGGAGGAGGCAGACTCTTACTTGGTAATCCACAAGGAGCTCTGGTCCTTTGAAGTACCTAGAGGCCACACGGACATTGTATTCCTGAGCTGGATGGTAGAATTCGGCCAGACCCCAGTCTATGAGCCGCAGCTGAACATGCGATAAAGAGACACAGAGTCAGGAGCCTCAGTATGAGCCACTTAGGTGAAGCCACACTGGCCAAAACTCTCAATCCTGTGATGCAAGTGTGGAGCCCAGGATGCCGGGAGGCACTCTGAGGACAGGAGATGCTCTCAGCAGTGCTCTGGTCAGGCTCTTCCGTTTCCCCCATCACTAGCTGGCGGGGCAAAGCCCAGCTTAGAGAGCTCCTCTGCCTCCCGAGTCCAAGCACACTGTTACTGCTGGGCAACTGGCTCCTTACCAGCACCAGCTGCTACAGTGGTTAGGTCACTGCATACTAGGGAACAGGCAAAAGACAACCTTATTCTGCTGTTTAGAGAGGCTGAAGGCAGTATTGATTTTCACTAGGAGCAGGAAACGAGGTAGGAGGGGCCCCACGACATCCTGCAAGGCAGGCCATCTCCTCTGCAGCCACAGGGATAGACAACCTGCTGTGTTACTGAAGGATAGCAGGTTTAGTAAGAGATTTCCCCCGCCACATAAACCTTGCCTTGCCTGCCCAGCCACCGCTGATTGAGAGGGATGGACCTGTGGACCAGCTGCTGCAAATCCCAGGTCCCTGGGCAGACAGGGACACATATCACCTGATGAGGTACAAGTACCAGGACGGGGTGGGGAAGCTCCCTGTGCTGCCCATTTCCCGGTAGCAAGCTAGGTACAAACATTTCCTGTGATCTAACTAGCACGCCCCAGAAGTGAGGAAGCCACTGTGGGACACGCAGGCTGTAATACAGGAAGAGATTACGTTTCCTAAGTGAAAATATCCATGTGTGTTTCAGACAAGGCCACCCTTCTTCTGGCCAGGGCCTCTGCACCTACTGCCATACCTCCCCGGGCGGAGATTAACAGCCCAGGCCTGCTCCTCTCAGCAAAGAAACCCAGTGTGGGGAGACAGTAAAGAAAGGTTAAAGGGGTAAGTACAGCTGCCCAGGCTACAGGTATAGAAGTGGCAGAGTTTCAAGTTTCCCTGGAAAAACCCTGCTTGTAAGCCCTGGTGCCACAGTACCTTTTTCTGTTGGTGGTCTATCATGACGTTGTGGGGTTTGACGTCCCTGTGCATGATCCCCATGCTGTGACAGTAATCCAGGGCCTGGCAGACATACGCACATCCGTTAGACACGTCTGTAACCACAGGCACAGCACTAACGATATAACAGACAGTTCTCGGCCAGGAGCAAGAGTGCCCTGTCCATGAGGAAGTGCTGCAGCCCTGGCACAAGAAACTGGCATTTTCAGCACATGATGAAGTGACAAGCTGGCAACAAGACTATTGATCTCGTGTCCCAGCGCAGTCCTGCAATCGTTCCCTGCAGAGTCTTTGAAG
Source organism: Dromas ardeola (assembly GCA_013398915.1). Classification (NCBI taxonomy): domain Eukaryota; kingdom Metazoa; phylum Chordata; class Aves; order Charadriiformes; family Dromadidae; genus Dromas; species Dromas ardeola. Next base: position 307,509 of record VYZM01018157.1, read on the forward strand.
AACACAATGCAGAGAGTGGCCCGCCTGATGACAAGCCGAATGCTCCAACCTGGGTAGCCCTCTGCTTCCTAGGTCACACTCTCTTCCCCAGAAGGGGAGGATTCTTACATGCATACAGTTTTATGGCCTTCCAGTGCAGGTTTCCACTTGTGTCCCAAAACACATTAAGCTAGAAAGTTACCTCTGCCCTGCTTGTTTAAGCCAAACTTGCACTTACAAAAGGCAGCTGATAGCACACGAGGGAGGGCCCTGCTGCTTAAAGCTTGAAGGCAGGAGCACACATAAGCTCTCCAGCTCCGTGACCTTGCACCACTTGCCCCCCCCCCACAGCTGTTCCCCTGAGCAAGGGGGTGAGAATGTTGTTTTCTCATCTCCAAGGGGGAGGGAGATCCATCCATCAACACCTATCAGATGCTCTGAGACCTCCAGCAGCACAGAAGGAGGGTACAGCCTGCAGTCATTCAATATCCAAGACACCAGTGCCAGGGAAGTAGCACTGTCCTTGGGCCCCTGCCACAGCAGGAAACAGAGGAGACAACAGCTTCCATCACAGCAAAGCCTCAGGGAATATACCTGTAATGACACATGGCCTCGCAACCACAAGGAGTCACGGCAAATGGTGGTCCTGGGATCTCCAGTACAGGACTATAACAGGCTGGACAAACTGCTTCCAGAGATGAGACTGTTCTAGTGTCTTGCTTTCCTCAAGGCTGGATCATCTAAACCTCATCACCCCTCAACCCTAATCCTGGGCTGCATCAGGCTCTCTCCAACCTCCAGTAGGAAGGTCTTTCCCTTGCAGAGAGGTGAAGAGAAGAAAGCCTCCATCAAGCCCACTAGATCTACTTCAGGAAGTCTCCTGTAGTCACCAAGTCCTGGAGCACAAACGGCTTTCCCTAGCCTGTACCACTCATTTCCAGAGGCAGGGGACATGCAAAGTGCCAGCCCAGAAGTCCCGAGGCCCTGCTAGGACCCGACACAGCCAAGCTGCTGCTCCAGCAGGTCAGCACAGAACAGCCCCGGGATCAGCTGAAACCTGTAAGCTCTCCCTAATGCCCTGCTGGGTCCCATGTCCTGCAGCCAGAGACCCCAGAGAAGCAGTGCAGAAGATCTCACAGATCTGCCGTATGGCTCCATGAGCATTTCCATGGGGAGGTGCAAGCTAGGCTAGTAAAGGGGAGGGATTTAGGGCACTCCTCGCCCTTCACCAGAGGGGCAGGGAAAGCTTTGGCTGGGAGGTCTCAAAGGAAAATACCAGCATTATATCAACACATAACTGGTAGCATAACCAGAAGCTTTGTTCCCCAAGACCACATCCACGGGGTTCTGTGACCACAGGGCACCAAGATGGCCACCTGGTTCTTGAAGTATCCTAGATCCCCCACCTAGAGACAGAGGGGTCTAAGACCAAGTGGGCAGAAGTCACCCTCTGGGGCTGCATTAGAATACTGCAGCAGAAGAAAGCCTGGAGCTGGCGATCCCTCTCTTCTGCTCTTCCTAGCATGCTAAAGAGTCCTCAGTTCCCCAGCCCTGCAAACGCCTCTCGGTGCTTGTACTGGGTCTGGCCGGGAGGGAGTCGATCTTCCTCATAGCAGCCCAATGGTGCTAGAGACACAGGGAGACCAAGCACAGCCCTACCTGGTGACTAACAATCACAAATGCTTCACGAGGAAAGAACAGTCCCCAGAGGATCAGAGACTCTTTGGAGGTGACCAAAGGTCCCCAATTTGGCTGTAATACCTCATAGCAACAAGCCAGGTAACCAGATGTCTTCCCAGACCTTCCCGGGTTATGAGACATGGATTCTGCATTGAACATGAAATAAGTAACCGCTCAGTAGCACAGCCCCGCTACTGCCGCTCTCATTCCTGGTCTCCCCATCCAGATACAATGCCACTCACCTTCAGCAGCTCATACATATAAAACCGAATATCAAAGTCTGTCAGGATCTGGTACAGTTGCTGAAACAGATTTGGGGAGGGAGAAAAAAAAAAAAAGAAAAAATAAATACTCCAGATATGGATTAGTTTCATTTTCTGCACCCCACCTGCCTCCAATCACTGACCCCATTCTAGATTCCCCTGTGAATGCTGCCACTCCCGAAGGCTGTCCTGGTCTCTGACCTGACAGGGCTACATGCTAGGAAACCCAGAAAAGACACAAGAGCTCCTGTGAAATGCTACTGGGATCATTCACACCTGTCACGACTTCTTTCCAGTGGGAGACAGACAGGCTGTCTGTCCAAGAAGAAGACAGCAAGCCCGTCAGAGCATGCTGGAGTTGGCACAGACAATCCTGACTTTCTGTTCACATGCAAAGTCACCACGGTGACTTGACAACACGGGTAACAGCACTCAGAGAAGGCAGGCTGGGAACACGTGGGCTTCTAAGTGCTCAAGGTGGGGCAGGGATAGGAAAACATAAACCTAAAGAAGCATGGGGAGGGGAAGTACAAACAGCCTCAGACCCGTGGAGGCTCCCCTCTGTCCCAGGATAAAGGCTAATGCAACTCAACAGCACAGAAATGCTTGTGGGGCCAAGGAGAACACAGCTCAGAGTCTCAGGGAAGTGCTTGTTGCCAGCAAACATTCACCACCCTCCTCTCCTCTGTGTCCTTCTGTGGCTACTCACGCAGAAGTGACAAAGATCCAGGGTGCACTTTAACTTGCACCGTGCCATCAGCACCATCACTGGAGAACTCATCATCCTGCTGCTCTCACGCGAGGTCACAACTGGCCCCAAATTTTCCTTCTGCTCTATGTCTGTCATTGGCAGCGGTGCCAGCCCGACCCCATTGGGCTGTGCTCTCATCCAGGGAAAGCAAGGCGAGACGCCAGGACAGGGCAAGGAAAGACATTCACAGGGCAGCAGTAGGACCAGACCTCTCTGCCCTTTCTTACAAACAAGGATCATCTCGCTGCTCAGTCAAATCACCGACTGCATCAGCACTGGAGCCAGCTGCTCATCACGGGCACCACTTGGCAGCTTCACGAAAAATCCCAGAGCAAGGGATTGAAATTCACATTTCAAGAAAGCAGCTCTGGCCTCGGATCCCCTCTGGGCCCATGCTGAGATCCTCAGGATCCTGTCTTACCTAGGGCCTGCTCCAAACAGTGCCACAACCCCAATATTGCTCTGGGAAATCATTTGACAACATACAAGTGTCACTTACACATGCAGAGCTTTAACAGCCTCCAGGACACAAGTTGCATTGTATTCTCACGAGCTAGAATGATCCTAACGCTTCGGAGCAACTCACTGAAGCACACAAGTGAGCAGGGAGCAAAAAAGACATAGCCACAAGCTACAACAGGGATAGATTTTCTGACTCGGTTGTGCTAGCTCTGATGCGCAACCCAGGGCCAGCAGAGGCCAGCTGAGCCCTTCCAGGAGTTTGTTTGAATGGCTTGCTTAGGTAACAAACACTGTGGGGGGACAGAGATGCTTAAAACACATCTTTCTGGGAATCACCACCCGGTTCAACTTCACCTGGCAACATCGATGCACCTGGGAAAGAAGGAAGGCAGGAAAGGCAGTGGCAGAACAGGGCGAGACCCTATTTTCCCCATTCCCTGGCTCCTCTGCCTCTCACTGCCTGTAAGCAGGGAGGGGATGGAACGGAGGTCACCGATGCCTTTCTTCTCAGGCCCACAATGCTTCTCCACTTCTCCAACTCATAGCCTTCAGCAGAGGCAGCCATTGGGCAACCAGCTTTCAACTGGCTTCCCTAGAAACCAGCACCTCTGACCCTCTCACTGTGCCAAGGCCAACAGTGTGGCTAGCAGCACCCTGTCTCTGCTTGCTGCGTGGAACAATCCCTATGGGAGTGTGCTCAGTCCCACTGCAGGCAGCTGGTGAACACAGAAGGCTTTGAAGAACAGTGCCAAGGTTTCCACTGCAAGTGGGTGCCACACAGCAGCTGCCCCAAGAAGGCTTTGGCAGTGAGCTCCAAATCCCCTTTGCCCAGCCTAGCAGGGGACAACAGACACCTCCTTTGCAGACATGTCCCATGCTCTGCTCTTACAGCTGGCTCTTCAGAGTAAAACTATCAGAAACATCACTGTGGGGATCACTCAGACCCAGGTCAAACATATGCTCAGCTGGTTGCCAGCACTCAGGATCACACAAGGCCTCGGAGACCTGGGCTGGTCTCTTTTCTCCATACAGAGCATGAGGAAAGGCCAAACTCACCCACCGTCAGTCTCCACCCCTCTCCAGCCTTCGGTGATATTTTGGCACGTATCACATAACCAATCATAAACTAATCCTGTTAGTGCCCGAGGAGGCAGAGACATGCCTCCCCTCTCCATGGGGCTGACAGGAGTTAAACGCTTATTCTTCTCCCTTAAGTGACCAACACAGCTGGCTACGTGCAGCAAGCAGCATCTGCAAAGCAACAGGATGGCTGTGAGGAGCTGCTGGAGGACTGAGACACTGCTTTGGGGTGCAGGGCCAGCAGCAGCAAAAGAAATGGAAACGGCTCTCAAAGCATCCTGGCCTCAGCAGCCATGCAAGGGAAGAGAATCATCACCTATTCAGGGCAACAACTATTTTTTAAAATAACCTTGGATGTACAAGGATAAAACACAGGCACACAGTTCCCTCACAGGAACTTGGCCTGAAAATTCACTGAGGTGCATGCAAAGTCGAAGATTTGACTCAAAAGCCCTCTGTCCCCACAACTCCAACAGGCTGAACATCCTGAAGCAACCTTTCATTGCTCACCTTTCTTGGCCATCTCCTCTTCTTCAGCTGCAAACCTGCTAGTGTGTTTTAAGAACACAAGAGCAAACCCAACTCAGCCCTGCTCCTGGAGACCTGGCTCTGCCCACCTCTTTCTCAGGGATTTGCCTCTTTGGGGCAATGAAAGGCACAGTACCAGATACGCTCATGGACTACACAAAATACACCTAACGGTGGTTGAAAGACCATTTCTAGTTTGAAACCACTTAGCAAAAGACGTTTAATTTCACTGACTGTTACTCAATTGACCGCATGGCGCTTCAGTGCAGCTATCATTTAAGGAAGATGACTGCGGGTAGCTTGAGTGCTCACAGATGACAAGTAACACAGCAGGTCTGAAGAGAAACACTAGCCCCATACACAAGCTGCCGTCCTCACACAGCAGAATCGCATTTAGTCTAGTTCCAACTGATCATCCCTGCGAGTACAGAGCTGGAATTTTCAGAAGGGACCCAGCCGGGTAATTTAAGAAACTGTAATCAGCTCTAGGGAGGTATCACCTAAGTCTCCTGTTTATACCACCATTTAAAAAAAGCCAAACCCTGTGGAATACAAGCTTGCTCTTCTGATCCAGAGTTGTCCACAGCCATGGCTTAGGCCTCAAAGAAGTGCAGCTTCTGCCCGTGCACAGAGAGCTGAGGAAACCCAGCAGCCAATTTCACGGGTGCACAGACATGAATAGTGTCCCGCCATTTAATGGGCAAAGGGGTGAAGGTATTAACATTAAGCAAAAAATAATAATGTTGAGGGAAAGAAACTGCCAGAAAGGAGACAACTGAGGAGACATCCAAGCTTGTGAGCAACTATTGCCAACAGGACAGAGAAAAACGCAATCCTGTAAAGTGGGCAGCAACCCCCTGCTGTACACAGCTGCCCTGGGAACCTCCTCACACCCCCTGAAGGTGATTTGTCAGTGAGGTGCATGGTACTCATCGGTACTGCTGAATCCAGAAGCCAATTCAGAGATCAGCAGACACCTCAAAACAAAGAGAAGAGGTTCCTGTCACCAGGATTAGCTCATGTGGCACTTAATTCCTGCAGAATTTGGCTGCCTGGGGAGCTCAGGTCTGTGGAGCAGAGGGGACAATGCCTGGGTGCTCTCCAGCTGCACTTCAGAGCAAGGGAAGAGACATTTTGGGACCCTCTGTATAGGAGAAGATATCCGCAGGTACCCGTAAGTCGCAGCAGCTCTGTAATCTGTCAGTTTAGCTGCTGTCCAAAGAACCTACCCAAACAGGCAGCAGAGCTCATGGGAGCGTAGCTCAAATAACCCACACACCTCATGCATAGCTAGTGAAATTCAGTTTACAAATAATGTCTGAACATGAACAGCCATACTGCACGCCCTGGAAGACACACTTGCATTCCCAAGAAAAGTTATTCCTGCCTTGTACCAATCAGCATCAAAAGCATCAATATTTTCTGTCTTGGACTTGTACAGCTGTGAATCTGGACTTCCTCGAGGACCCAGGCTTTCCCGTAGAAGCCTAGAAGCGATCTGCTGCAAACTCATATGGTTGTTTCTAATGCAACAGTCAGAGCTAAGCACCATTACTTCTGCGGTGGCCAGACCAATGTTTCCTCACTGGCTGCAACTGTGACTGTGTCAGCTCTCAGCATGGCTGGGACTGATGACCTCCCATGTGCTCCAAGCCCTGCATTTTTCAGTTAAGACAGCCTCAAGTTACTACTTAACACTCCATTTCGTGAACATATTTCAGTTACTGGGTAATAGCTTTGATGATAATTTTTTCTTCTAAGGACATGACAGATTGGTGTAATCACATTTTGACTAGGAGAGACACAAAGTGATCCTCAGCAAGATGTGCTGCTGCCCTAGCAAACTATTTTATCTCAAGCCATACATTAAAAATAAAAATAAATAAATAAAAATTATCTACATAGAAAGTTAAAAATTTCCAGGATCAGTCTTATGAAGAGTCCCTGGGACACCAGAAGAAGCACAGGGGCACATTCACAACATACATGCGGCACTGGAACAGCCCAGCTGATGTCAATGAAGCCCAGACAAACCAAGCCTGCTTTAATTAGCCCTGAAAGGTCACCACATACCACTCATGCCTGTTTACTTGATGGAGGCAACACTCAGCTTCCCGCCCAGAGCTGTCAGGCTAGACACTGCTGCAAGTCACTATTATTCCAGCCTCTGCAGTAAGTCTCTACACGAGATTAAACAGCATTAAGACTACCACCGCCAGCATGCCTGCAGCTCTGGCTGCGCACAGGGTCCCACCCAGCAGGACTCAGCTCACCAGACCAACCCTACAGGGACAGAAAAAACGCGTGCTGCCTCGCAGAGTGCAGGGCTGCAGGTGAGACAGCCCGCGGACCAGCTGACAAGCTGCCTCCTTTCCACCAACACCAACCCAGGGTCCTTCTCTGGGTGCTTGGTGTACCTCCTGAAGCTGCAGGCTACGAGGCATGCACCTACACAACACACTGGCCCAGACAGGAAGAAAAAAGCACCATCCCATAACATGGAACAAGAGAGATCTCTGAACAATGCAGGAGGGGATGACTGCTGGCTTTCCAATGGCAACTGCTCAATTAACCACTGACTTAATGACTTAGGGTAAAGATTCACATTGGGGAAGCAAAGATACCATTAAAATAGGTGTGGTTGCTAATTATATATCCCTTTTATGTATCAGGTTGCTGCTGCCAGCCAGCAGCATTTCAGTAGCACAGGCAGTTGTAGCTGCACTCAGACAGGACCACCGTGTAAGGAAAAACTGTTACCACTTGGAGCTCCCCTGGCATCAGAAGAGCCAGGGGAACATCCTGCAGCCTCAGGCAAGCAGAAAAGCTCTTAAGATGTATTCCAGACTGCTCACTCCCCCGCTACCAGGTGCGCCAGCAATGGGAGACGTGCTCTCCAGCCTCTGACACCCCACAGTCCCCAGGTCTGAAGGTTCCAGCACAAATCAGTGTCACCTGCTCCATCAACTGCACTGCTGTAAATAGAGCATCACAGCACAGGGATTAACTTGGGCAGAATATATAGCACAGCAGTAATTACTAAATTGAGAGGAGAGTAAGAATATCTAACCTGTTGAACTTACTCCTCAAAGTTGGGAGGAGATCCAGCACACAAGCTTTTTATTCCTTCTCATCTAAAGCCTATTTACAGGTTTCTGATTTACATGGGGAAATGAAGGTGAAGCTGACATAAGTGAAAGCCCCAAATTTCCCCCATAGCTCTCAAGGAGTATCTGACAACCCAAGATCACAGCCCTTAACAGAAATGGGAAGCCTCCCCCTTCCGCACTCGGGCAGACTCACCTTAAAATCTGTGTTATTGATGTACTCAAACACCAGAGCAGGGGTCTTTGACTGCAAGAGAGAGAGAGAGAGAGAGAGAGAGAGTGTGTCACAGTTTAAAACACCCTCTTGACCTTTCGTCGCTCCAAGAGACCTGGGAAAGCTTTTCCTTCCTGCCCAGCCCTCACTGTGGAGAGCGGGGTGGGAGCAGGACAGGGAGAGAAATGCAGCCCTGCTCCCGCAGCAGGCAGAGGCAAGCTCCACTTACACCTCACACAGCAAGCACCAACAAGGCCTTTTGGCCAGTGCTGCTCCTCCCAATACCATGGAGCAGAGACAGCAGTGGGCAAGGCAAAAGGTGTCACCAGGGGCTAAGACCTTGCAGCCCGTTGCAGGAGGAAGGTCAGCCAGGACTGCCAACACTACAGCAGTGTCATTTTCTCTCCGTGGCTGCCAGCTGTCTGGGAGTCACAGATCCCAGCCAGCTGCTAGTCAGAGAAAACTTACCGGGAATGGGGTATTTACGGCAATGCAGACAAAGGATATGACCTCTGGTCGCTGGGCAGGACAGCAACCAGAAGGATGAAAAGTGCTTAATATCCAAACCGGCCTGGCAGATACTTACGTTCCAGATGCCAGGCAGAAGCCGGAAGGCTACAGGCTCTGCTTTCTTACAGAAAATCTGTAGGGCTACAAAACTTCTCCCCCATTAGCCATGGGAAACTCACAAAAAGGGTGTAAAAGCATCTGGGAAACATGAGCCCACCCAAACCAACCCACCTCAGGAGACCCCCCTGAGCTGGACACCGCTTGCCTCTGGCTGGCACGAAGGCACAGGCAGCACCTAACTTGAGCTGAGAGCAGAAGTCATGCAGCAGTGCCTGCCCTGTGCTTGCAGCTGACGGGGAGGCAAGCCGACTACACACACCGTGACACACAGCCACCTACCACTGGATCCTTGACAGTGTCAATCAGATTAATGATGTTGGTGCCACCACGTAGATTCTCCAGAATCTTAACCTCGCGTTTTATCTTCTTTTTCTTCACTGGCTTAAATAGACAAAAGAAATTAGAAGTGAGAGTCCTTTCAGAAATTAACACTGATTTCTGCCACCGAGTTTGATTGGATCGCATCACCTCCCCTCCTATCTCTGCTCCCACCCTCACAAGGGAACATTTTTAGCTTCAAAGAAGAGATAGACACCTTGCATGAACTAGGATTTCCCTCTCATCAATGAAAGCTTTCCACTCATCAGGGGAAAATCAAACCACTCCAGAGAAACATAACTGTAACTCCAGTAACTGTGGTTAAAAGTGCCTTGGACTGTTACATGGAAATCTCAGCACACTCCTGTGTTACGCATTTACAGCCACAGGACAAGCATGGTGGACCTCATATCTCAGTTTTTTGGTTTTTTTTTTTTGTTTGTTTTTTTTCCAGCACAAATCAATTTTTTACTCGTTATCCCAACCCATTTCCCAATGAGTACTTTACTCCGATGAAATAATATCCTGAAAGTCTCCAATACCAAAATTTCTAGTAAGCTCAGACACTGCTATGCCTAATTATGTGTACGCATCTTTTGCAACCACCCCAAGAGCACAGAACCAACTGCACAGCATGCCATCGCATCCATATACCATGATTATTTTTAAAGCCTGCAGACATTTTAAACAGTTTTTGACTCCTCCCTGAATCTGCACTGTCCCAGGAACCCCCTTTGCAAAGGAAGGTTTTCTCTGGACATCCCTCTGCAGAGAGTGACAAAGAACAGCTGCTCCCAAGGCAGGGGCTTGGAGGTTGGGTTAGCTTTTACACTCTGTTGATCTCATGGTTCACTTCAACACAGAGAAACAATAATTTCTAGAACTCATCCACTCCCAGCACAAGTCTAGCTCTGCGCTTGCTTGAAAGGAAAGGCAGCTTAGAGCAGTTAAGAGGTAAGACTGTTTTAATGAGCCTTGGCTAGTGACCGGTGTGGGCATTACCAGCTACAAGTCACTGAGTCTAGCAGCCCTTCATTGCAGAGCTGGAACATCCCCTCCTGCACCACTGGTGGCATTGCAGAGACATCTTGCATGGACTGGTAAAGCCCTTGCTCTATTCTGTGAGGTTTGCTGATGAAAAGACTCCTCTCCAGACATTCAGCTTTCTAAAACATTCTCCATCCGTCACAGAGTCTGGTGTATGAGGAAGGGAGTAACAGGGCATGGCAAAGAGGTACAAGGCACCGTACCAAAGTGACACATGTTATCAGATGTCTACGTGAAGGACAAGGAGCCTAAGAGCTCAACAGCTCCTGCTCGCCACCTCACCTCTGCAGTAGCCTCCCACTTCGATGATGGCTGCAGAGTGCTGATGGGGCAACGCATGCTCCTGTTACAGGCGAATCCAAGGCAATCCCTGGTTTCAGACCCCTCGCAGGAATGTACGAGCAGACGGAAGAAGGAACAGAAGCTTTTTATACAGTGGGAAAATAAGCCTTTTCTATAAGTGATAAAATATGCTGTCTTTCTAGGCTCTTCAGGTGGCTAAAACCTTCAGATTCGAATCCTGCCCTTCTCTTCCAAGTTAAAAGGCAGGAGCTAAACTTTCAAGCCAAAAGATGAGATCTCAGCCTGAAGCAAAGTGCCAAAAATAACACCGATACCAGCACTGGGAGTGTCAGCACCTCATAAAGCCACTGTGGAAAACAGCAGCAAGGCTACCGCAGCTGTCAGCCAGAGCTGGAGCAACACAGGGCAGGGTGCGTCGGGGAGGGGGCAACCAACAGCCGTGGGGAGTACCCAGACATGCCTGGAGCCAGTGGGAGGTCGGACAGACAGGGAGAAGCAGCCAGAGCAGGGGGACGGATTTCTGAACCTGAGAGGAAGATGCTCCATTAGGGACTAATTTCATTTATGTCAGCATGGGGACAGACACCACTCTTGTGTGGCCCACATGTGCTGATCTTACCAGAAGGCCAAGATGGAATTAAGAGGATGTAATTCAGTTACTCTGCTCGTCCAGTGAGGCAGATGCACCCACAAGCTGTTTTCCAAGGAACTTCAAAGAGGGAGCTGAGCCACTGATGTCCTCAAGGCGCTCATGAACGGTCTGGCTACTGACAGACGTGCATCACAGCCTCTCTGCTGCCACACTTGCACCCGATCGGGAGCTGAAACAGCCAAGAGGACCCAAAGCCCACTCTCGAAATACGTTTTCCTTTGTACTGTAGTTATTTCAAGGGCCTTTTGCATCAACTAGGTAGGGGAGGATATCCCTCAGAGATTACCATTTCTCCTTCCATAGCAACCACCACTCCCACTGGGGCAGATGATGTTGTCTTCCAGTCACTTCCACAGGTTTCCACCTTTTTCAGGATGGGAAAATGATGTCCTGCGTGATCTCCACCAGAAATCTACCCCTACCCACAATACACTTACTAAAAAGACACAAGCAGACAGAATCAGTGACTTTTGGAAAAAAGGAGAGAAGAAAGTTGGTCTTTTTAATGAAATGCCTGCAGGTAATCATCAACAGCAGCACGTCCGACATCAGCTGGGGAAGACATTCCAGTGAACACTGGCTCAGCAAGAGGGAGAGGTAAGAGCTCCTCGCTGTTTGCACGTTTTCCTGCTAAGCTGCAATAGCAGAGAACTCAGGCCAGGCTGTCCGCACATGGCTACACTACTTCCACATCGGCTGTGAGCCGGGGCAAGGGCCCTGCAAGCCTCTGGGCAGGACAGGGGTATGGCAGGATAGGGGTATGGGAAGCCGTTCTCATTGCAGGATGGTAAGCAGTGCATCGTCAGAGCGCTCTCCCCGCCTGCAGCCAGTGGTCAGGACAGGGTTTTCCACCACTAGGTAAACAGGGATGAGGCAGGAAGAAATGCCATGGGCTGAAGTAATGTCGTCAGAGGAAAAGCTATTGCCTGGAAGTTTCCCCAGAGAACAATGCAGGGTAACGGAGGATTTCCCCATTTCAGATTTGCAGGACAAAACAGTAGTGACCGCTGGCTTCCACCCCGCACAGCTTTCACCGTACCAGCCTACCCACCACACACCACCTCCTACCCACACGTTGTCCCACACCATTACAGAATCACAGAATC
>VYZM01018158.1:10988-24796 GCA_013398915.1 Dromas ardeola
GCTTATTTGCTAACTGTGATCTATTCCCTTCGTGTACCATGGACAGTAAACAACAGACAAACAACTGACTATCTTCAAAACATAGAAAGGACATTTTCAGCAGAACACAGAGAAAAATATTCCCAGTTTCAATCAGGAGGAATCACAAAACCTTCCCCCCCCGCCCCGGAAAGTCAACATACAAACATCCCAAGCTTTTCACCTTCTTCTTACTACTTTTTAATAGCTAAGACTGAAAAGTTAAATTACCCTCCACTTAGAATCTTTTGCAACATCTTGGCACAGCAGGGATAATTACAAATTGACTTTCAGCCTTATCTCTGGATATTTTAGTTATTATGGGTGAGAAGTTTAAACATTAACCTTATTANGATCTTTGGTTCTTATCCGATTATACAGATCTGTATCTGGGTGACAGGAAACAATACTCTTTCTGATGAAGCCAAGTTTGGCTTGTTTACGCAGCGGTACATTATGTCACTTCAGTGATGATGAATTGTGACCTAGAAAATGCTGGTGAATATGTAGAACTTGTTTTCAACATCATAGCAGCGGGAGTTGCTCCAAGAAACCGGAGAAATTAAATTAGCAAAGTAGGCAAACTTATTGTAGAAATGCTGATATTTTAAGATATTACAAGATACAAAGTATATCTTTTCCAGCCACTGATTTACAGGTTGCAAGAATGAAGGACATGCCGAGTTCTATGACGCTGACACAACTAGATCTTATTTTATTTTTTATGTAAGTGAAATACCTGAATTCAATGATCTCAGGAATCAGAGAGGGACAGTTCAGTGAATTTTCAAACTGACATACTGCTGTTTTCAGTTTTTGAAGGCCTCTGTGTTGTTCATAAATTGTTCCAACACTATCTTTGTATGCTGAACATACAGCATGGACTAGCATCCCTGCTACAGAATACAGATTTGTGTTACGTTATGGTGCCTTAAAGCAAACAGCTTGCTTGAAAAGATGTGGGGAGAGAGAAGCCATGAGGTCCCCTTTTAAATATAATCTTCCGTTTTAATCATAACTGAAAAGTAAGAGATTAAAAGCAGATAATAGGAAATTTACACTAAAATTTCTTTGCCTGACTGGCGGGCTTCAGCTAGCTTCCAAGTGACAATGTGACATATGGAAGACCATCACAAGCAGAAAATACTCCAAAGTAGTTCAGTAAGAGAATTTCATAGTGATTGTCATGATATGGGACTTTCTTCTTTTAAGACCCAAGTTCTGGAGTCAAAATTGAGAATTGCAGTTTCATCAAAATTTAGTGTCTAGAAAAAAGGTTGAAACTGGAGTGCTAAAAAATTCAAGGCAAAAAATCCATCAGGCAAAAAATTCATCAGATAAATAAAGGCAAAACCAAATGGCCTACTTGTAAGCACTCTCTTTAGCTAATTATTTTGGAAGTCTGATTTCAAGGATCAGAATTCCTAGAGCCTCTGGTTAGTGTGAGCAGTAGCCATCTTGATCTCCAAACACAAATAAGAAGCATTTAGATGAATTCCCTGATTATTGGGAGCATTCAGCACGCACTAATAAGTTAATAGACTTCAGTGCATTGAAGCTTGTCTTTAAAAATAACTGTAGGAATTTAAAAATACTTTCAAAAGCAAAAGAAAAAAAAAAACAGATAGCAAATTTCCACCTAAGTAGAATATTATACCCTCCTACACATGAAACATTGACATACCCGTAACTATTGCCACACTTGCAGGCACTCCTAAGCTATGGATCTGCCCTGGTTAGATTACTTTCAACAGGATTACTGCACTTACTGAGCCCCCTTAACCAAATGCTTTATGTCTTTGTTCATATGGTTTTAATATGGTTTTAACCAATTGCAAGGTTATTTATAAGTTTGCAACTCCCCAGTAGTTAGAGTTATGAAGCGTTCAGACTTAAGCATATCCAGTTGTGTGGTAACCCAACTACTGCTTTCATGCGGTTTCCAACTTTTTATTCATGCACAAAGGCATGATGCATGGCAGCATCTGAGAACTTTCTGATTAACTCTTTGTTTCAGCAGCAAATTCATACAGCAGCCTACAGTAAAATTACACATCAACTGAAATGCAAAGATTAAAAAAAAAAAAAATAAATCACACAAACTGTGGATTTCCACCTTAGACCAATGAGAAGTCATTAGTCCTTGAAAAACAAAGGGACAATCAATTAAATTAACAGCTGGTAAATTAAAAGCAAACAAAAAGAGTTACTACTTTAAACTCTGCATAATACGGCTGTAGAATTCACTAGAGGTCAGAAAGAGTCCAAAGCTTGGGCTGTCGCTTGTTTTTAAAAGACCTGGATAATTTTATGACTGTTAATAACATTTGTAGTAACACATGCTAGGATAATCAAATCTTATGTTCCAGAGCGTAAGCTGTTCAACTGTCGGGGTCAAAGAGAAATTCCCTCGTTCTCTCTGCTGCTCCCTTCCCTCCTGACCACCATCCACAGATGATTAACTGGGAGCCTTCTGGGGAGAGAAGTTAATTTTCTTTTATAACATCAGGTATTGCTTACTAGATTTAGGGGAGAACTAGTAAATGGTATAGACCAAATCTATTTACCTTGTAATTAGAAAGAATCTGAATGCAAGCATTTAAAAAAAAAACACACTTTCCTTTAACTAAACACATACATGTGCATTTTTGAGACACAGACAAAAATAAACACAAATTACAATTAACATACACTTCTACTAGGAAATAGCAGGACTGTATTTTTTTTTCTGTGCTGTAAAGTGACTAATGGAAGCAATTCAATAGGTATTCTTGGACTTTTGGAATGGTCATTCAAATTTCTAACATTTGAGTTACAGGAATAAATGCATAAGTACACGGCAAAACAAAAGGGTTTTTTTCCTAGTAGACTAAATATTGCAGAGGAATAATAATATACATTTTGCTGTATTTCAGTTTAATTTAGCAGATGATTGGACCTTGTCAATTATGGTGTCACTTTCACCAAGTATTTAAAAATGGAGACATCGAAATGCCATGAAAGTGTACAGAAATATTTTTACCAAATTTAGAAAACGCCATGATTCTGTACGTATATCTGCATGCTTCCCCAAACTTTTCTGTTTGCGACTAACTTTCATTAAGAGTATTGTCATGCATTAGAATCAGAGCAGAATTTAGAAGATCAGAGATCTGGTTACTAGCCTCAAAGCTGTGAATCTACTTTTCTCTTAATCATCTAGTAATATATTCCAGGCTGAAAACACAGCTTTAGCAAGAAGCCACAGCAGTATAACAACCAGCAAAACTATTCTAGGTTCAGCACAA
The DNA here is from genome assembly GCA_013398915.1 of Dromas ardeola. NCBI lineage: Eukaryota > Metazoa > Chordata > Aves > Charadriiformes > Dromadidae > Dromas > Dromas ardeola. The sequence goes on from VYZM01018158.1 coordinate 14,294, forward strand.
CAATTTTTTTGGAATGGAAAAAAAAAAAAAGGCAGAAAAGAAGTCACCAATTTCAATTTCATTGCGGTGTTCTGCAAACCTCAACAGCACAAAGCAAATTCAGCTGCCCTCCACACAAAGTTGGGAAAAGAGAGGTCTTAAAAAAATCCAGAACACACACACAGAGACATACACACACGCCACTGGTCAAACATCTTGAGAAGCAATATAATGTTCTTTTATGAACAACATGGAAATGTAAGTGCATGCAAACAGACACATATATATGTTTGATTTTAAACCTATAAAAGCTAAGAAAAAGACAAATGATGTTGTCATAGATACTTTCATTCCATCATTTCAACTGTGCCTTATGATAGGCACATGTCAGATTTTGTGACACGATCAAACAATACTGGAAAAACTGTGGTAAAAACGGACTACATGATGCCATAATCAAGTATCAAATAGCAATAAATGCACTTTTCCTACTTTACATGTGGATAGTAGTTATAAAGATTTAAAAGCAAATATTTCAAATACTCTATTTGCAAGTATTTTTATAATTAAAGAGCTAAACTTCAGGGAAAATCCTAGTACGAGTTTTGTGCACTTTATTTCAGCAATCTTTGAACCTAAAAATTGTTGCATATTGTAAGCATAGATTCCAATAGCTCCATTAGGGTAAATCCTCCAGTGCTTTGGAAGTGCAGATACCTAACTCAGATACTCTGAATGAGTCACTGGGGGTACCCACCCCTTTTGTTTATCTCTATAAGCAATGCAGGGCTCTAGACATGGCTGTTCCATCCTATTTTCAGGAAGACACCTGAAGCAGTTTAAATTGGTGATGCAAAAGATACTTGGGCTTAAATGTTCATATTCATATTTAGAATTAGAAATGCAATCAAGGCAGTTAACAAAATCCCACCAAATGCTACTGTCTTCAAGTATATGCCTTGCCTTGTGCTGGATGTAAATATATAATTGCATACCATGCATATATAGATTAAGTAGGCTTTTTCTGTATTTATCAATCTGATTTTTTTATTTTATTTTGTAGAATTTTAAGTATACTTTTTCAAGGTTGCATTTTATGATTGCCGCTTATATATTACTCTGTTTATACTCAGGCCTTTTTTGTTATGTTCAGAGAGAAAAGAAACCCATCACTAAAGAATAAGGATGGGTGACAATGGAACAATGATAACAACATCATTATGCAGTGTTTTGCCTCTTGTACCACCATCACTGCCATGTTTTTCTCTGATTATTTCAGCCTCAGGAAAATGTGCTGCTTACTGTTTATGTCAGGAAGGCAGGATTACTGTTTGCATGATTACAATATCAAGTATGATGTACATAATGCCTGTGATAATATAGATGTACCCCTCAACTAGCTCCTGTCCTTAATATTCATTCAACAGGAAAAAAAACCCACAAACAAAACAGTGAGTTGCAAATTCTTGCAGCCTCGTACAGGCCTTAATCTTTTAAGGTGCCGAGTACTTTCACTCCAGTCCAACAAAGGCTTCAAGGACATGGATAGTCACTACTTAACTCCAGGGGAATACTTATGTGCTTATATTAAGAATGGACCAATGCACTTCACTGAATCAGGGCCAAAGGGTGTAGTTCTCATATGTTTACACTGAATCTGAGAAAAAAAAAAATTAAACAACTTCTTTCCGGGCTGAAAAAGATGCTTTCTCCTTCTTATTGATTACTCCTTTTTCCCTCTGAGACAGGTAGGTTGAAAGCCTTCTTGTATGAAGAAGAATTATTCTTGTTTAGGAAAAAAACTATAGAAAGCCAAGAACACAGTCCTGTAAGGATTTATGCAAGTGGTCAAGACGTGCGTTAACAATGTCCTAGCTGAAGGCAAAGGAACAACTCTCTATCAGTGAAATTGCTATATTTACTTACTTATCTTTCTAATACAATCAGAACTAAGTTGCTCATAATTTATGTTTTTAAAATTTGTACTCAAGGAAAAAGCAGCCCAAACTGGATTTATGAACACTGTAAATTCATCAAAACAAAACCAAAAAAAAGCAACTGATAAAGTAGGCTAAAGGTTCCATTTGCTACATCCGACATGCAAATGCAGGCAAATACGTACTTCCTGGACACTGGGAGAGATTTACATCTCTCGGAAGAAGTAACTCTTCCATGCAGGAAGTATGAATCAAAATAATGCAAGAGAGAGAGTACTTTAAAAGGGTAACTGAAGGCTATGCATTTTGTTTCATGCAGAACCCAGGAACCCTTACACCTGAAACCGTCTTAAATGCAAAATGAATACCTACAGGCTGAAAAAATTATGTGGTTTTACTGCTGCAATATACAAAGACAAAACTGCTAGTCATCTATAGCTAATGCTACTGGCAAAAATCCATTCTCTAGCTTTTCATTTAAAGTAGAATGATTTTATAAACCTTGTTTTGTTTCTATAATGGAAAGCTTGCTTCAAATTTCCCCCATAAGATATCCATTAAAGTACTCTTCAGCTCAATGCAACAATGACAGTTTAGAAAATGCTTTTATACCTTAACAACCAATCTTGAATGGGAGTTTCAAAAGTAGTGGTTTCACCCACAGAACATATTAGCCACTTACGTCCCACTTAAGACCTATTTTTGACCTCATTTTCAGCATAAGCATAGACTGGGTCCTACTACATCCCTCTGCATTTAAAATTAGCTTTTTCTCTCTTTCCCCTATCCTCATTCATCCACTCTAGATGACATATCTGGAAAAGTTCATGCGATTCACGGAAGGAACATTCCAGCACCTCATTCCAGTGGAAGATTTTTTTGCTGCTCTGTGGACAAATACAATCTGTGAGTAAGAGGGAATTTCCTGTCTCATACCTTCCTTACTCCTTTGTATACTTGTAAACTTTATAACTGTGGTCATATTTTCTAGCTATGTCTTACAGGAAAGAGAATAATAATGTCCTGGGGACGCAATCAGTATTTTGGAGCTTTTTACTATTATATATGTAGACAATCATAATACCTATCACTGCGCATTAGTAGTATCCAAATAATTTTAAAAAGGAGGTTAACGGTAAGGAGGTAACGGTATCTCCAGGCACAGCAAGGGGAAATTATTATCTTCTGGTTACCCAGAAAGTCAATGATTAAGCTGAGAACTGAACCCAGGACTTCTGAACATTAGGCCGGTCCACTAGTTGTTATGCCACACTGCCTCTGCCGTAAATCTATTTGATGGATTTTTCAGTCATGGAACATTAAAGGCTCTGCTCTTGTCTAATGAATATGTTTAAAGAAAACAGTACAAACAAAAGCAAATGTAACACTTAAATTATCTGAGACGTACTGCTTTGATGTCACACTTGGATAAAGCATTTCCTACTGGAGACCTATATACACTTATACATACTGAAAAATATTTTAGCCAGTACCACTAGCTGGCATGCTGGTATCTATTTATGTCTGAAAAGGGAACATAATCAGTTTTAGTTGGTTAAGTACAATCTGAGCCAACTTTTATATTATGACCAAAAGCTTGGCAGTGCAGTAGCAGTGGCAAGTAGCAGAAAATTGCTTACAGTGTTATTTGCCAGATTCCTTGAACGATTTACATTGGGTTTTCAAGAGAGTTTGGAGTATTAAAAACTTAAGATTTGGAGAAGCCTTGGACTGTGGATTTTTGTTCCTGGTTGCAACAAGATGCACAGGAGAGGGTTATGATATAGTATGACTGACTAAATGAAGCATTTTTTAATATAAACCGCCTGAAACATTTAGGAGCAGTTCAGTTTGAACTGTTAGGATATTTTTTTTAATTGAAGATTTGGAGAGCCAACTGATTTAGATTAAACGCTCAACCTTTCACATCTACTTGTTTAAGATTCATGTTGACATGGTACTAAATATGGCCATACAGTTTGTATACCAGATAAATTGATCTGACTACAAGCCTCACTCTTTAGTATGATTCTTACTCCAAGATAAATCAATATTTAATATCTCCTGCAACAGCCCCCATAGATAATTTTAAACCTTTTCTCCATCCCATTAAGTTACCTTTAAAAATTCTTTATACAAGGCTTCACAGATGACTTCTGAAAAACTAGTTTATGAAAGGCAGTCTGAAATTCATTAATTCAGATGGAAAGGGTTTTTTAATCTTGCTGCATTGTGCTGATCTCTAAATCCATCTCTGTTTATCTAATTCCCCTGCTCAGCTTATTTGAAGAATAAATAAATACTTCCTGTAAATCTGTAACATAGATTTTAAACACAAAGAAAAATATCCTTCTACTGCTTGCTATATGGGACAAGGTATGTCTAGGGGATGGACTTCTGCCAAAACAGTCTGACCAAGGCTCTCCCTGACTCCCTGAGAGGATGGGTACTCTGCATCATCAGGTACCAGCCTCCACCCAGCTCCAACCCCGCTGCCACACCAGCTAAGAGACGCAGCGATAAGCAGCAATGTGCTGAAGCTCAGGCATCAGCCACATCCCAGCCTCCATTTTGAACATTAAAATCTACTGTCTGCTCCCTCTCCCTTTCCCACCCTCCAGCCTGGTGGAGCAGCTAAGAAGGAGGAAAAACATCTCTTCCCCCTCCCTCAAACCTCTCCTATGGCTAAGGGCCCCCAGTGGGATAGGAGTCTTTGATATCAGAAGAATGCAAACAGCAAGGCTCAGGTTTGCTGCTTCTTAGGGTTTAGAAACAGAGACATAAGAGGAATTTCAAATGATTATATATTGGGAGAACTGAAAGGGTTGATTCCAAAAGGAAGGAAAGAACTATATACTCTGGAGCTATCTGGTTGTATATCCACCACGAAAACTATAGGATGTTCATATTCCTATCTGTGCTCTCCCGTACTCTTATTTCCTACTCTGCATTACATTCAAAGTGCAGTTTCATGGACACCGTATGCAGCAGCGAAGCTCTGTCCCATCCTTTACTCTCCAACCTACCGGTTCCCGACACAAAGAGTCCACAATCCTTTAAATCTTCTAATTCAGCTACTTAGAGGGTCATGCTGAAAACTGGGAAACAGTGAAATAGTCCAGTTTAAAAAAAGGGGAGGGAGGACTTTTTGTTTATGAAGCCATGTTTTGCTGCTTTTACAGTAGAGTTGCTCAAATAGTTACGTCCTTGAGGGGGCAGTGAGCTGCAGCCCAGGTTGCTGAGAACCTCTCTGCGCTGGAGGGGCAGCCTGTGAAACCTAGACAGCTCTTGCCTTTCAAATCTATTAAAGGTCTTCATCTCAGGAGCTATATCTGCTTTGGTTTGGTCCAAAGCACAGCCTAAAAGGGTCTGATCCTAAATGAGTTCTTTCATCACTAACAAAATAGAAATATTAAAGAAAAAAATAATGTGACTGATTAACTTATAATGCAGTTTTCAATTTTATCTCCATTCCTTTTCTACCTCCAAGCAATCAAAAACGTGATAAACTGTGTATTTTGGTTATGGAAAATGTTCAGTGTTTAACTTAGTTGTGAACTGAAATCCAAGGCAAATTTAGCAGCAAGAACGCAGTTGTGTAACCAACACACCCATTATATAGCATAAGTATGTGAAATAATACTCACTTTTCACCATGTAAGATGTCAGTGGGAATTCTACTGTGGAAATTGTGTACTATTCTATTAATTAATTAGGATGCGACACACAACAGCAATATGAGGATGTTGTTTTCATGAGACTTTACAAGAGTCCCAGCAAAAGCACAGTGAGGATAAGCAGCAGGGAAGAGCAGCAGCAGGGACAAAAGGAAAGGAGACGCGAGCTAGCAGATCATTGCAAACACTGCAGGAAAATTTCCCTCTCTCTCATGATAAGAGAATGATAGAGACTTCCACTACCTAAACCATAGTCTGCACCACATCAGGAACATTCCTAATACCGCAGGAGTGGAGTGTCAGAACAGTTGAGGGATGAATAAGTAATGTGGGTCCTGATTCAGAGAGGCACATGTGCTGAAAGCCATCCTCAACAAAGCAAATGCTTTACATTAGGAGAATTTAAATGGGGTCATGAACAGGATATTGGGTGCTTTTTCCCCTTTTAACTGGATTCTTTATATTCTCATAACACATATTCCCAGGTAGCTACAGAACCAGGGCATGGATGGAGATAAAGGGAAATCACTCGACAAACCAAGCCAATAGTGTACTTCATCTCCTTCCCTTATAGGGTAATTCTCACATTCTCTACAAATTTCCCGTATTGCAGTTCATTGCTTTTGCTGTTCATGGTAGTAGTATATACTGATAAACTATGGATGGCTTTTGCACTGAATGAAATGGAAATCCTACATAGCAGAGCATGCGGTTTAGTGCAGAGTACTGATAGGTATTCCAATCTATATATTGTCAGTCTATAACTGTGAATATTAACTCAGCCCATCCCCTGCAAAGAAAGAGAAAAAATAAACCTTAGGTGAAAGAGGGTGGAAGCAAAACTTTGCAGGAAAATAACTTGTATTTATAAGTTTTTGGGGTATTTCTGAAAGGAAACAAAGATTTGACATACACTTCATCAATAAGACATTTGTCATGATGCAGTGTGATCTGTAGTCTGATATTGAAGAATAAAACACAGGAATTATGCAAAGGTCATGCAGGTAATCCCTTGATGAAGGGGAATCCCTTGGGAGGAAGAGTGCAGCCAGACAACCTAATCTTATTCATGACTATCCAAAGAGCTTGAGTGGCATCAGGCGAGGAACAGAGTTCTGGCAAGGAGCTGGCAACTGAATATGTTTTGGCAACCTGCTGAACCCTTGACAGACCAAGAAGTTCTACAGTACGTGATGTGTCAGTGACTCACTTTGAGTACAGTTCTAATGCACATCCTCCCGGTGATGGCTTCTATTCATACTGGCATTGAAATACAACAGAGAGTGTTCCTGTGCTTTAAAAGAGGAAGGGAACAAGCACGTAAAATGCTTAGGATGCACTAAGCAAGAACCTGCATGTATATAAAAAGATAGTTCACCTGAATAGAAGCCATATAATGAAATTATCACTTGGCAATTTAACTCGTGGATGCGAAGAAAATGGCAGTGAGATAAGAATGCATCCATTGCCTGCTACCTCAAGAAGCCTTTGGCAAAATAACAGTGAAAGCATGCACCCAGCTACTGATCAACATGGGTCTGACATTAAACCGCAAGTGTCCACTTCTCTTACTGTCTGTTTAATAAATTGCTTTGGAACGGGTGGAGGTGAAGAGGAGATCTTTCCAAAACCTTGTCTCAGTGTTCTCCCTCAGTTAATGAATGTCAGCAAGTGGGAGAGAACAGAAATTTGATATGTTTTTCCAGCCTTTCTTACAGAAGCATTTGCAACATGTTAGAGGCCACAGGCATAAAAATGAAATACTGGGAAATTAATGTTGTCTGTAGATTTTCAGGATGTAAGCCGGACAATTTCAGCTCGTGGGTTAGGCATACTTCAGGTTTTAAGTAGTGTTATAACAGCTTACTATGACTTGAACATGATTTTAGTACGAGTAATCTGATGTCGAATATCATTTATTACCCTGTTACACATTTCCAGTTGAGACAGACCTCTTTATGGAGTTAGTATTAATGCGACTACAAATGGATAAGCTATGTGCACTGAACAATTTATCCAACAAATTTAGCCTTTCTTATCTTTTCAAACTACCCCTGGAGGATCAGCAATTTCTATACATGTATGAGTAACTTGTAAGTGTTCTAACAACCTAACTTTTGAGTCATGCATGAACTATGCACTTAAATGCTCAATAGTTTGCTGCTTGCGTTTTATGCTGTAGTTGGTCACCTAAGACAAATTACATTGTTTTCAATGCCTGACTCAGTAAGTATTGCAACATTAAACTACCTGAAAAAAACAACCGGGAGTTCTCTCAGCCGAAAGACCTTCCAGGTAGTGTAAACCCTTTACTTCTATCTGTCAAATCCTGCATCCATTAGCTTCAACACCACACAAAAACTGAGGAACCTGCGTCTGGCATACCATTGGTAGGAAAAAGATGGCAGTGGTAAGGCATAGTGCGGCAAGGCCTGCAGGACCCCTCGATTAAATTGCTGCAGAGTTCACAGAGTTGCTGTAAAGATCTATAATTAGCATGGACACTGTATCAGGAAGAGCTGGAAGAGCTCCCTGATACCGCGTTCCTCGTTTGGTCAGCATGGAGTTTGAAGTGGGTGCTGCATCAAAGCCTCTGTTTTTTATAAACAGGGGGTGAGCAATTTGGGCACAAACAGCAAATGCCCGGTTATGCACAAATGTCCAATGTTGACATGCAAATACACCCATAGAAATAAAAATCCGTTTGCATGAATATTTGCAAAAAGAAAATAAAGGAATGAATAAGCATGGTCAAACTCCATTAATCAGATTTCAAACAAATATTTGCAAATACCATTTTTGCATTATTTGCTCAGGTCTTTTCACGAGATAAAAGACAACAATTTTACCTGCTAGCATGCTTATTCTTTTGTTTGAAGCAAAACAGTTAAGCCAGCACAAAGAAGCGTATAATCCCACAAACAGGCAGATAAGCAAATATCCTTCAACAACAGGGAGTGTATTTCAATTTATCATACCTATTGATGCAGCCTAATGATACCTGAGAAACAGGAGACATTTTTAATTTTAGAAAGTAAGGACGTATCAGAGAAAGTAATCCCAATTTATCCTTGGTGTACTTAATCTACTGCAGTTAAGAAAGTTATATTGGCAATGCATTTTGTGTTGTGAACTTACTTAGAGGAATACACAGAGCTTGGAAATAAATGGTAGTAACTTTTGTGGATGTCTCTGCTTGTATCTAAGTGTGAAATAATATGCAAATGTATTCCTTAGTTCTCAGGACAATTGAAGAAGTGATATGATATGATTGTGCAGCTGCCATTCTGACCCACAATTTAAATCAATGAACATATTCCTGTCCTAGCAAATTTATGGTCGAACAATAATTTTTAACCTATCTTTATTGTTTTGTGGAGAAGCATAATAAAAACATGGAATACATTTCAGTGTATATGTGCAAAGTCTCCTGAGCAGCTTAGGAAATGTATTGTACATAAGAAGGTACAATCATTATGCTGTCACAGTCATCACAAAGACACCATCCTTTGTGGCAGAACATCATCCTTTGGGAAAAATTATCCTTGTTGGTTTGTGCAAATTTTTCAACATTCACCCTCGGGACCCATTTTAATCTAATTCTGTTCCTTTGGGATTTTTTGTTGCTCCAAGATTTAAGGGAGAAGACCAAAATCGGGCAAAGCTTTTATCCTTTTCACAGGAAATACCCCATGCGAGTGAAAAAGCAGTGTATTTGGCATTTTTTCTTGAGCTGGAAAGGCAATAGAAGAAAGGGGCCAAATCCCCTTTTTATTAGTATTATTATCATCATCATGAGGTCTAAAACCTGCAGCTAGGCAACCCCTTCAAGTAGCCCTGACAACAGAAATAAAAAACCATAGTTGTGTTCAGCGACCATGGGAGCATACTATTAAGCATAGGTAGTGGCAAAAATTCTAATAGCCAATATTCAACTACAAAAATAGCTATTAATACCAAAAGAGTGTGCGGGTTTCTTTCCTGAAAATAGCATTTTATGGCCAAGTGCTCTTGTGATTGAACTGGAAGCATGAAAAACTTTAAAACTTCACCTAATGTGGGAAGTTTCTTCACTATACAGTGTGTGTGTGTACATATATACACATACACAATTGTATATATACGTGTATATAGTTATTCAAATAATGTCTCGTATAGGTTCATTATGTTTAGGTGCATTTTCTTTTAATTTCTTACATATGTGCATCATTATTGGACTGGTCAAATTTTTTTTAAATTTATGGTCCAATAAAGTTTCCATGATTTATGCATTGCAAGGATTGCATATTTTTCACTTAATTAATTGATTTTGATAATTCAATCAATAGACAAATAATTTAGATTTTGTTTTAAACAGCCTCTACATAATTTGAGGGACTCAGCATTTAACTGCACATCTAATATATTGGTTCAGAAATGCACAAACTACCGTCTTTATGAAGACAATTTTGGAAAGTAAGGCATTTGAGCAAAATTCTTAAAAACAAAGGTCTGCACAGCAAATTCTTCCATAGGTGCAAAACTGGATCCATAGTAAGCTGGCACCAAAGCTAACGTATCTGTAAATTTAGATGACCTACATATGCCAGAGATTTTGCACTGTTCCTTTTTGTCTTTTCACTGTCAGTTCCACAGTTTCAGTGAACATGTATTTTTAATGTGTAAATTTCAAATACATTATTTTTATGTCTTTCTACATGTAGCATACAAAATAAATCTGAAAAAAAATATTAGTAGGTATATTGGTAGGCATGAGTACAAATATTTAGGTGTAAATAGTAGTATTTGAGCAATAGCATGTGATCAATTAAAGGCTGAATCATGTTACATACAGACAGAAAGTTATCGTTTCATGAGCAGCTTTAATATTTCTATCTCTTGAGTTTGAGGAACAGACTTGACAAGATTTC
>VYZM01018158.1:29065-50879 GCA_013398915.1 Dromas ardeola
AAAAGCTGGGGGAAGGAGGAGGAAAGGGAAATATTTGGAGTTTTGGCATTTGTCTTCCCAAGGAACTGTTACACATGCTGAAGCCCTGCTTTCCCTGAAATGGCTGAACACCCACCTGCTGATGGGGAATAGTTGAATGAATTCTGTATTTTGCTTTGCTTGTGCACACAGCTTTTGCTTTACCCACTAAACTCTCTCAATCCACGAGTTTTCTCACTTTTACCCTTCTAATGCTCTTCCCCATCCCACTGGCGGGGAGCGTGCAAGCGGCTGCACGATGTTTACCTGCCTACCCTAACCAACAACATTACACAAACATAGATGACTCTGTAATTGTAGATGTCCATAGAATGGTATCATCTCAAAAGTACAGCCTAACCTTAATGCTTTAGCAAATGACAAAGTTTGACCGTGCCAGAGTGCTGCGTGCTTTTGTTTTGGTCTTTCTCATGAGTGAATCTCTGTGAGCACTTTTAAAGCTTTGTAGGAGATTTTTTTGAACAGCAGAATATGAACAGAGGCAATTTTCAATTCTGTGTCTCTAACCAAATACAAAGCTTTCTGAGATTTAAATGACACATTTTCAAAGAGGCCTAAGCCCAGGCTTTGAAGCTACGTACATAATTTTGTAAGCGCAATCATTTGCACAACAAACTATTACCAGCTATCTGAACTTGAAGACCAGCAACTGACCAGAACTCAATAGCTTTTTTAAACCAGCTGCAGGCAATTAATTTGTCATCTTTTTCTGGTGCCAGCTTCTAGCTACTCATTTATACAAGTCTAATTACCTGAAGCCAATTTCTGAAAATTTGGTCCTGAAAACATAGGGTCCTGATTCTTCAAAAGAAACCAATCCAAAATTGCAACTAAGTTGCAATTAATTTGAAGTTATCAAAGCTTCACCAGGATTATGACAGAAACTATACACAATCTTCTTGGCATACAATTATTTCAAAATTATGTTTTTCTAATTGAAGTGATCTATCATTCCTCCCCCCCGCATTTTGATCATCCTGCCCATCATTTTGAGAGTAAAAGAAATGTATCATAATGTAAAAAATGAAAGGCAGAGGGTAAAGGGGGAAAGAAGAGTATTCTAGAATTCTGTTTGTGCAAAGGATGCTTCTGGGTTTTATACTTGCTATAAAATATAAATACATTCCCTTAGTATTCATGACTGACTTAATTCTTTTCTTTAGGACAGAGAGGGGGGATGTATATCATCATTTTAAATGGCTGATTTATATCCTATTCTTTTGTAAAGCCCGCCTCTTCTTGCATCTACAGAGCAAATGTACCAGATAGCATACCGAAGTTAAAACCAGAGTACATATTACAACTTTTTCCTGACTTAATAGTTCACTCTATAGTACATGCTACAATAAATAAAGCCAGCAGGATTATATAAATGCACTGAGAGACTTAACAACAGATTTCCTCGCTGCTGTTTTTTTCTTAGGTTTTAAAAGTTGCAAGTGCAACCATGAAAAGTCTCCCCATAAAAGATGGCATTTAAGAATGATGTTGTTTATATTTGTTAAAGAGTTCCAATTGACTCTGCTACATTTGCAAGTAAAAAAAATTTTTTTTCCTCTGCCTGATGTATAACCTCGATCTGGAAGCTGTACATCAATCTGTGTATTGCTGGTAACCAGCACAAAAAAGAAATTTCAGATTATTCACTGAAATATTTGCTGACTCTGCTTTAAAAGGTGAAAGATGAAATAGAAACTTGTTATATCGAATACAAGACGTAAACGTAGTACCGAAAATACTCAGGGAGCAGACCTGATAAGTAAGTGGATGCCATTTTTATACTTACTTGTCAAAGTCAAATCAAATGTTAAGAATTCTTTCAATAGCCCTTATAGTGTATTAGATATTTTTAAATGTCAAGCCACTGAATCTCATACAAAATATTTTAAAATAAGCATAATTTTATAAACTCTGATTTATACTGATCATAGTTGTGATTTTTTTTTATTTTTATAACTTGGGCTTTAGTACCCTGCCTCTTAGTTAAGACAAACACTGACTTTACATTACAGTGTTGTCTGAATATGGCCTGCTTGATCAGTTATTAATTTCTATATTTTTTCATAGTATCAATCTGGATTAAATGAGTTTTTCAATGCTGACATTTAAACTAACGCTAGCAGAAATAAATATTTACTAGCCTCTGAATTTGACTTGGAAAAGCATTGTTAATCCTGTGTGGTAACAGTTTAACAAATCTTTTTAATAGACGCTGAACATTTCTCTTGTTTTTAGTACTGTAAAGAACCTATCAAGCAAAAATATAAAATGTAGATTAAAAGGTATGTATCGATGTTTGATGGGTCTGTTTACAGCATTTCTTTGCCTTTCCATGCCTTGCTACAATCCATTTACTCACCGAGTATTCCCTTGTGGGTTGAGAAAAGATCATAGTACCGTCAAATTCACAGTTTAAGATATAGTTAGTATTCTGCTGAGTCTTATACTCAACCTGGACTAAAAATTCCTGCTAGTCTTTGAAGTATAATATAATCTAATCTTCCCTCTCTCTCCCAAAATACAAAGAACCTACCCTCTAATATACAGATATATCACAGTATTTTTATTAATGAATTATAGGCATTGAAAGCTACCTGTTTACCAATTTATTTATCTTCTTCTAGCAAATAGTCTGAAACACTAGTTGCTTTATAGGCTAACGAATGTGTCAGTTTTCTTTTCCTTCATTACTAAATTGCATCATAACTGTTCCTATTTGCCGATGCCGTAGTCATTACTGGGATAATATTTTCCCTTTCTAGTTAACTGGAATAAGCATTGTGGTATATAACAGATTTTGTGTCAGTGGTGAAAAAATAACTAGTGTGCTGTATTTTTTGCAGCATAAGCCACCTCTAGGGAACTTAACAGAAACGTTCTTCATCCAAAGGGCTGCCTTATAGCTCAACCAATTACCTGATTCAGTGTTCAGTGGCTCTGCTACACGTACAGAGACCTGCTCCTGGAGCAGATCTTGTAGACCTTGGAAAGGCCACAGAGCAGGACAACACAGACACAAAGCATTTTCCAAGAGACTTCTTTGTCTTCTGAGCAGTCCTTCCAGTGCGTGTGATAGAAACTGTTCCTTACCTTTTGGATATGATCCCAGCTTGCTATTTTATAAACTGCCTGATGTCCTGCTCAGTCCAATGCTGGTCACATTCTCTCACCACTGCCTCCCATTCATTGTTTTATTTTAATGCCCCATTTCACTTTAGCACTTGGAAACTACAGCCAAGATTCAACAAGGAAATTTGATCTCTATTTTCCCATTGAAAGTAAGCGCCAAAAGCACTGTTTGAGCCCAAATACTCGGTTGCATCTGAGTCACAGATTCAAGTACACTCAGATACATTCAATAGCATTTGAATACTTCACCATGCTAGTACATAACTGGCCTTTTTGCCATATTTATCAATCCAGCCATTCTCAAAAGCACGATTTAAAATCTAGTGACCACAAACAACAGTAGCTTGAACCAATTCACTTTCCACATTGTTATATGAATGCTTGCAGCTTAATCACATGAGTGCACAGGACTGTTTTTTTCAATGCTGTCATGTAAAAGTAGAGGAGTTTGTAGCACAGCACTGTGAAGTGACAAGGTGTGTTTAACGTGAAATCAGAGATGGCTAAAAGCTCTAAAAAGAAATTTTATATAAAAATAAGAAGCTATTTGCAGGGAAAAAAAGAATGAATGACAGACTGTTTGGCAATGAGAGACATTACCTTTTCATTCCGGCAGTTGTTTAGACCCATGTTATTCATGGAGGGCAATTTTCCATCAACACCATGTGGCTGCTGTTGCTGCTGCTGCTCCCTTTGGATCTGCTCTCTCATTTTTCGTGCCTCCTGAATGGCTTTCATTACTGTGTCCTGGTCCCCAAATAGGGCAGGTGAATTAAGACTGGAAAGGATATCTATAAACAGAGAACACACTTTATTTAGGTAATTATCCAAATTAGCAACCAGGTTAAGCACTCGGCTCCCGTACTGTTAGAGCTGCACCCAGCTAACATTGGGAAAAGGAGAAGGAGTGGCAATTGTTGTCTGTTCGAAGGCTGAATTAATCTATAGAAGTGATTGATAAGCCCATCCACTTCTTTTGCTGTTATAATCTCTTTATTGAGAGAACCATCACTCCAGACATTTAGCTTTCAATTTCAGAAAGAGCACGCAGTTACTTTTGGGAGACAGAGCTTGTTATCACCTTAACATGAGTATAATGCTCTAAGTCAGTAGAGAAAAAATGGTTTTCTTTCTATCACTCTGGACTGAAAGAGAAACTTTTAAACATGCATCAAACTCACACAAAACCTTTCTGTCGCATCTTAAAATGCACGCTAGAGGTAAAGATGAGTACGCCAGATACAGTTTCTGATTTGAGACCAAAAGACAGCAATTATCTGGTGACTGGTTGTATTGTGTTGCTGTGATGAAGCTTTAACTTGATCCACCTATTCTTGCATGGGACTATCCTCAATACTGCACATGGATAATTTGTGTACATACATTCTAGCTAGGAAATTTTGCGCAATCAAAGTTTGTGCATGACCCCTGCATCTGCCTGACAAGCAAATGTCTTTTATAAAAGCTCCGAATTTGTCAGATTTGTGTACTTACTAACAGTCTGCGATTAAAAAAACACAACCAACAACAACCAAAACCAAAACAAACAAAGCCAAACAGGCCAAGACTTGGAATTCTCCTTCAAAGATAATTTTCATTTTCTTTTGACTTCGTTGAAGTTCAGCTGAGTAAAATATAGCAAATTCAACCTTGAAGGATCCTGAATTCTTTTAAAATAAAAAAGGTTAAGATTAAGTGTTTCTCATGCTTTATCCTGGGAACCCAACAGTTGATTTAAAACTGTGGTCTAGATGAGGAGAGATGCAAACTGTGCTGTTTTAGATGGAACTGTGATGTTTTCTGTCTGAATGAAGCACCCCTCTCCAAAATAAAAGTAACATATTGGAGAACAACCATTGTCCTTGCTGCATAAAATTTCCAATGCTCTGAACTGATTCAGTAATTAAGTTCCATACTGGAGCCTAGGTAAGTTGGGAACCATATTTGCATGACTTTTAATGAGACTTAGACTCCCAATCACCTAAATTTATCATAAAAATGGAGCAAAAGCTCCTAGGTTGCTTGCTGATTTTTGACAATGTTTCCCTGGCTTCTTTTATATTTAAGGTTTCAGAGGAATTTTACATTTAAGGATTGAGAGGAATTAAGTTTTTATGACTTTACGTGAAATATATTCACACCTTAGGCATATCTTCTCCAGCCATTTCTCTGGAATGGTCTATGACTTCAAACTGATATGCCACATTCTAATGTTAGATAGTGCAGTTCTAGCTGGAAGTAAATTGACAGGTAGAATATCTAGCTAGCTGCAGAAAGTATCTTTCAGAGATCATGATGTTCCCAAGTGTTTCGAGAATGGAAAAAAAATCATAATTTTTATATATTTAATGTATGTATTTAACGTGTCTGTTCATTATTCACAAGTGTTTCTATATATTTTACAAGTACACTTGAGCTACAGATTGTGAATAAGTGGTCTGTAGTAAGTATTTAGTTGCTGTTAAAATTTACTATTTGAACTTTAGGGCTGATCACCTACATTTTGCAGCTCTTGATTCTGTTTCTTGACTGGCTAAGGTAGTCTTCAGACATAGTTTTCAGATCAATTTTGTTTCATTACTTAATAAGCTTTATTTCTTAATTAATCTTGAACGCAGGTCAAAAATTCCCTATGTTTGACCATACGAATTAACGAAGTCTTTACAGATGGGTGAACAAATAATAAAACCATGAACAAATAATAAAAAGAACAAATAGTAAAATAAAATAGCTGGACTGAAACCTTTCTGTCTTTGTTAAAAAAAAATAAAAATATTCAGCATATGGTCTTGGTAAGATGAACTTAATACCCAGAATGCAGAGGATTAGATTTCTTTTAGAATGCTGTTCTGGGTAAAACTAACAATATATTTGGGCTAAATAGCGGAAAACCACATTTGGAGTTACCTTCTTGCCTGGCTTCTGGTTTACTGTAAACCATGGAGATACTGAATGTTCCCTGACCCTGGTTCAACAGAGTGCTGGAAAACTTGTTTATTTTAAGGTATGTTACACTGTTGCACTGCATGTACACTAATCACATGAGCCATTATGTGTGTATGTCTAGTATCTAGTCAGGCTCTATGTGCATGCAAAGATAATCTTTCGTTTGTTTAATCCAGAGGTCAAAATTCAAAAGTTAACTTTGCACGTATACACCTTGATTGTCTTGATGTCTTTGGGGAAGATATTCATACAAACCTCTTTTACACACTTTATATATACATCTCTATATACTTATGTATATATTTGTATGCATGTATGTTTCTTACATTATATATTTATTTGCTATATTTTTTCTAGATATCACTGCTGCATCATTTTGGTTACTCTTGTAAAACCTTGACATTCAAGAGTTCTTTGAAAATCTTTCCTGCGTGGTTTTTTTTTCCCCATTTTAAACAGAAATGTAGACCCAAATATCTACTTGATTCAGAAGCAAGTGTGCTCAAGCTGAGATTTCCTGTAGAAAACTTGCCAGTATTCTCCTTTCCTCAGGACAGATTAGTTACCTAAAGAGGATCCTCTTCCCAGAGATCCACTGAGCGGGCTGGGGATGCCACTCTTGTTTGTCACTGTCACTGGACTGCTTTTACTAGCTGGGAAGAGGTTCTGTGTTGGAGATGTTGGGGATTTGACAGGTTCAGCTGTTTTGGGTCGGGCTGAAAGATTCAGTGGCTGGGCTGCTTCATCCTACAAGAGTTTAATGTAAATAGTTATTAGGAAAAGACAAATGAACACATCATTTTGCAAGCAGCAGTTACTTTACACCTCGAAGACAATACCACATTCTCCAGCAATAATAACAAAAGAAGCTAATTATCTGCCTCCTTTAAGATTCAACGAAAGGAAACCTCATTAATTCCTCTGTGTTATGCTTCTATTTACATTAACTATGTGGCTGGATCGTTCTTTTTGCCAAATTAAAATTTGAATTAGCTCACATTACAGCTTAATTTCCTAATGTGTTTTCAGAGATCTAAATTAACCTAGGGCATTTACAAAGAATTATTTAAAATTTCCAGCAGCTCAGTAATGCTTTTGCATTGGTTCTATTTCAAAAGTTCCTGGCACTATAAAAATAAGTTATGTGGCTTATTTTTAAATGTATTAGAAACTAAGGAATCAGAAGTACTTCTATGAAAGAATCATTTGGAAACCCTGACAGTTCTTTGGCCCACATTTAATGCTGCTGCTAACTTATGCATTCCATGCATCTTATTTTGAGTGCATGTTTTGTTTAGTAAAATAATCTATGCTGTTGCCCCATAACAGAAGATAAGGATTTCACTGGATTCAAGTTCCTTGACTTACTATGGTAATGAATGCATACTATATGCATTTTAAAATATATTTTACTTTCTACTATTTAATTTTGTATATTTTACAATATTGTATTATTCAAACGTGTCATATTTTTGACAGATTTATGTAAAGTCAAGAATTTTTTTCACATAAATGCTATTATGCTTCTTGTTTGATACTTCTGTAATTATTTCTGTATTCTGTAGTTATTTTTGGTGCATTTAACCTTTAGTGTATCTGTATGTTTATTTGCATAAAGACAAGGAATATTTTTAAGGATATGTAAATCTAGTATCGGCACTTTTCTATCCTTTCATATTTTTCATATACAATTATGGAATAAATTCTCTCTGACATATATCTTGTTTCAGTGCTATAGGAGAATAAGTTGATCTAAGAAATATCTTAACTTTTGGAAGAAGACTCAGTCAAGCAATTAATTTCTTTGATCAGGGCAGATATTCACAATGTAACCTTCTTCCCATTCTTTGAGCTTGTTCCTTTTGCTTAATATGTTAAGCAAGACAGAGCATTTGGAAAATTGTGAAACAGTGATTTTCTGTAATTAAAGAGCCCAGTAAGACAGATCTCTCATTTAAAATATGCCCAAAGCAGAATTATGCTGGATATAAGAGAATATCGTCCATATTTTAAAACACTGCACTGATCACTTCAAAGCTGAGAAATACATGTCAGAATACAATAATACACTACATTATCTCATCTTTTCCATTCTCCTTACTGTCAAGCGGTGATTTAGCAAAGTACATCTGATCATACACAATGCATTGAACAGGAAAATGTAACAAACAGGTATTTATAATGCCATCATATCTCCAGTTTTAAACTGTTTCCATAAAACTGCATGACATTTTTATTCTTCTTGACCCTGCAGTGTGCACAAATGTCCACACCTGTTCAGAGTCCAAGTGAAAGCAGAAACACAAAGGCGTAAGGGACACAGTCCATTCCTGTGCTTTGTGGCCACATTTACACGCAAGCTGTACCCTTGCACAAATACAAAGTGGCTTCAATAAATTTCTGTGAGTTCAGAGCCCCTTTCAGACTATGAAGTTTGCCAGACTAGCTACTGAGAGCATGTACACATACAAATCTATGCTACCATGTCCAATTTCTAAATAATTTTCTGCCTAGCACTGATACGATCATGTGAAAAAACCTCTAAACCCTCCCAGAACCTGTTTGTTTGTACTTCATAGACAGCATTCTCATTTCTGCGAGGCAACCGAAAAGCTGGAAAACATTTGGGTCACTGACATAAAAAAACCTATCATTACTTTTTGAAAGATCTGACTCCTGTAAAAGAATTCCATTAGTTCTATAAATAATGCATGTAGTATATACAAACAACTGTTTAAAAACAGAGAAAGTATAGAGGATTTGTTAAGCAATGCATGACCACCAAAACTTCCAGTTCTTATAAAGGTAACAATTCGCAAAGACAGTATACAGGTACTAGTTTATTAGAGTGCTTTTATACTAATAATTAATTTCTTCATAATTAATTTCTTCATTCATAATTAATCATTAATGATTCGTTAATCTCTTCATCTACCGTTGGCATTGGTATTTGTCCACATGAAGCACTTGTAGTTTAATATTTTCAATGCAATAGTGTGCTTAATAAAAATAAGAACAAAAAAGCCTTCTTTTTTATTAACATATATTTCAGTCCATTCAAGTTAAATTACGTAGGGAAACCCCCAAGAATTTGCATGTGGTCAATTCTGTAATAGGACTCAGCTGGCCACAAAGCTGCAATGGTATTGGCCTTGGTTCAAGGAGATATGTGCTTGAATTTAACCAGGGAAAATTTTACTCATATAGTAAAGGTTTGGTTTGGTGGAGATCCATTTGGCTCACTCACTTACGAAATTACTTTTTTACATTAAAGTAGTCAGTAGTATATTCTCAATACCATAAATCACTGGTGTTAGGTATCACTATACTATGGCAACTTTGCTGAAACAGTTGGGCTTTGCTTTTGGTGGCTTCTGTATTGACCATAACAAACTCTGCATATGTGGTAAATTTCACTGCCTGCTCTCAAGCCTGGCAGTGGATTACAAGAGGTAAAATATTAGACTAATACACATCTACAGTTGAGTAAAGCGAACGCTTTGCTAAATAAATGTTAGATCTGGCCATAATGGAATAGTTTTTATTTATTAGTACTCTCAGCCTAGCAAAAAAGTGTCATGGAAATTTATCAGCCCAGGCAGAAATATCTACTCACCCACACTTTACCACGATGATTGATGATAATGAAAAAACGAATGATATTTTACTCTCATGTCAAAAAATACAAAAAAAAAAGAAGAAACCCTCACCTCAAGTCAGTCAAATCTTCCCAGGCTGGTTTGAGACTAAGGACTGCGTGCCTGTAAGGTGTTAGCAGCTAGCAAAACGATGCATTCTCTCTCTCTCCACAAAGTCACGATATGCCTTCTTTAGGTCTATTTTAATAGTTCTGCATTTACAGCGCTATCATTCAAATCGGTAAAACATCTGAATGTTGGTGGGTTTTTTACAGTTTGAAGTAAATTGTTTCTCAGCATATTTAGTCTCCTGAAATTCAGAACAGCCACAGGAGAACACAGCAATAAAAGCCAGCCAGTTCCACCCAAAGGTACTAGGTGCACCACAGATTTCAAGGGGTGCACGATGTTCATTTCAAGCTGCTGGCAAATGCCATGTTGTAGCTGCCTGATTCCAAGCAAGTGAGAATAAGCAGGCACAAGCATTCAGCAATGGCGCAAAACGCAACAAGGAGCAGCCCGGTTGTCAGCAGCTGTGTGAAATCGGCAAAAGTCAAATCAATCTGCAGTGACATAATGTTTTCCCCGGAGTCCTGACTTAGATCTTATTTTTATGTGAGGCTTTTTCCAAAATTGTAAAATAAGTACAGCTAGAGATTTGTAAAATAATTAGAAGATCTACAGTCTCTCGCCTTAATAATGTAAGCTAGCACCATATTTTAAGATACTCAAAAGTTCAATGTGAAACAATTGATGAAATGGATGCCATTTGTGCACATTACTAGAATACAGACTGAAATCTTGAAAATATCACATTTTACTGATGAATCTCTTGTGCTGCCTGTGGTAGGAAGAGGGACGCCTGATATTTTTGGAAGCGAGAAGTTAATACTTTCTCTTCCCTTCTCTGTACTGATAATACAGCACTTAAACTGAACATTTTATTTGAATACGGAAGAACTTTCATGTGGTTCAACTTCCAACTGTAAAATAATTAGATAGGCCATTGAATTTCACTGCCCTTTTCAGACACCGACTTTTTTCTTTACTGAAAAATACCTTAACTTGAGTTACCGGGCTGGTCCCTCTCTTCTCATTTTTCATCCCTGTGGGTGAGAGTGCCCCTGTCGTATTTGGTGGCTGTGGAGTAGATGGCATTTTGGCTCCAGGAGAAACTTGCATGCTTGCCAGCTGAGCTGCATACAGTTGCTGGAAGACAAGAAAACATACGATGTATTCCTGCAAAATTCCTAAAAAAAGAAGTTGTAAGTGTACGTAATTTTTATCGCTCTGCTGTTTCTTCTCTTAAAGGACTTACAGATTTTTTTTCAGCACTTTCTTGTTTGTAGCTTTTCCCTTCTTGTTATTTTCAAAAAGAAAAAAATAAAAAAAGAGACTGGAAAACTCCCCCACACCAGTATATTTTTTTCTTTTTTCTGAATTTGACTTTTAGCTGATTTTTTTTTTTTCCTTCTGGCTAAAGATGGTCATGGTAATGAGCAAAGGATTATACTGGGCTTGAATATTAAAAACTGAATTGGCAAAACTGTAAGTCTGGTTATGAAAAGCAGGTATAAACCCCTGTCAGAAACAACAATGCTTCAGGTCTTTCTGTTCTTACCCAGAAATTACTCCCCCAACGCCAGAACCCTTATCTGGAGCTGACATTGGAATCATCTGCTACCAAAAGGCAAAGCTGCATCTTCTTTAGATAGCAATGAGAGTTAAAACAGGCAACTGAGACAGAGTATGTCTCTATCTCAGTGTACAGTGATTGTTATAACTTCTATAAATGCTAATAAGGAATGTAGACCTTAAAAATTCCTGTAAGTAGTGATGAAAATACAAAAACATGCTCATGGAACTTTTCAAAAAGTTTAACTGAAACATAATAAAAGACTTCTATATTAAAATAAACTATTCCTACCAATCTAAAGTGTTTACTGAACAAAACCAAATAGGTTTAATTTCCTTCCAGTGACCAAATTTAAACCCTCACCTTGAATTAGCATCAGCAATAATTCTTCTACCATAAACAGGGAAGATCCTAATCCCTCTTCTACACGTAAATCTATATAAGCTTTGCCTTATTAGTGAGAAAAAAGCCAGGTGGTTTGTATGCAATTTCCAACATTACTATCATTCAGATGGACAAATAAAAAAAATTACAGTAATCAAAAGCAGACCTTTCAGCACATGTAATTAAATGAAAGCTTAATAAAGAATAATTTGCAAGAGCCAGATGTGCTTATGTCATAATTGTTGCTTTCTTTGGAACAATTTTTCTAATGTAACAAGCCTCCACAGAAATGAAAGTTACACAATACTGTAAGCTCAGTGACTCAGTGGCTAGACAAACGCGTGAGAGGGGCAGAGTCAGAACTCTGGGTGACAAATGAAAACTCTTGTTTGTTTGTTTGTTTGTTTCCTGCCATTCCTTTTCAATACCACACAGAGGCTACAAAAGGATCACAGATTAATATTTTGAAATCAATGGAGTTTCAATATTTTGGCTACTGTACTATTTTTTCCTGTAGAAGAAAACGAGAAAAATTGTAAATAGAAAAAATTCCCAGCTTTCAGTGACGTCCTGGAGAATGAAAATGAAGCACGGTATACAATAGTAAGTGAGCATTTTTGCTTCCCTATTTCTGGGATCGTATCCCTTTTAGCGTATTCTTCAGGTCAGTCTATGCTTGCTTAATAGGAGGGTCGGCTTATATGAGAGTGAGAAACACATTTCACAAACTTCTGAAAGCCTGCACATTCTCAGCTCAGAAATAATCAGGCACTGTACTATGAAAGAGACAATAAAATAAACTTGAATACAACTTAAAGACAAAATCCACAGATTATAATGGTTTTCTCAGTGTTCTGTACTTTGTCTATTAAAATACTTTTGTTTGGTTTTTTTTATAATAAGACCTATTTAACATCTACTTCAACTATTCGGGGGAGATGACTTAGATTTTACTAAAACTAGACTAAAACTTTACTACTTAATGTAGTGAGTATTGCACTTTCAAGATCAGGAAAGGGATTCTCTGTGAAAACAAATCCAGGTTTATCAAGTAAAGTTCAAAAGAATTTACTTCTCTCTTCTTAGGTAAGCAATCAAGGCAAAAAAGGTGGAGTATGAGTTATTCTTTCTACAAAATTCAGTCTATCTTAGAGGATAAAAGTCAATAGTCAGTGATGGTAAGCAGCATAGTGTGGTGGGCTGACCCAGGCTGGCTGCCAGCCGCCCATCCAGCTGCCCTCTGTTTCCCCCTCCTCAACAGGATGGGGGAGAAAATAGGATGGAAAAGCTCATGGGTCAAGATAAATACAGGGAGATCACTTACCACCTACCATCACAGGCACAACAGACTTGGCTTGGGTAAAATTAATTAAATTTATCACCAATTACAATAGAATTAGATGGTGAGAAACACAGACAAAAACTAAAATCCCCCATCCTTGCCGTTTTCCCAGTCAGCTTCACTCCTTCATTGCTGACTCCTCCACCTCCCCACCCTCTGGCCTGGCTGCCGGCAGGGATGTTCCTCACACTTTTGCCCTCATTCCTCGCTGCCTGTGCAGCATTTTGCCCTTTCTGGAGAACATTTTCCCAGAGGTGCCACCAGCTTGGCTGTCAGGCTCAGTGGTGCCCTGTGGTGGGGCCACTGAGGAACTGGATGTCTCTCCTCACAGCCATCTCTCCTCACAGCCCTCGCCCCGCAGCCCTCCCACCACCAGCACCTGGGCACAGACACTGGGCATGCACAGCAAATGGAGCTTGTAGCCCAGTTAGTCACGACACATAAGCAAAGGTGTGTTTATCATCTCCAAAAGCTGCATCCCACAGTGGAGCTGTATCTTGACCAGATATCTCAAGATCAATGCGAAGAGAGAGACACAAGACACTGGTCGGAGGAGGGCTCGTTGGTGACCTGGTACCTGAGTCCCAGCAGAACTGGCAACCCAAACGTCCACAGCACTTTAAGGGTCACAAAAATAGCAACAAGAAAAGTGGGCTGTTATAGTGACTATCTAGGAAACTGGTTTTGGAAATGCAAACATTAAAAGCAGAATAAAATTAGAATTATACGCCGCTCCCCTCCCAGTGTGTTGAGGGCTGTATTGGCTGTACTGCAAGTAGTGTGAGGAAGAAATGTTTCTAAAGGGAGACAGAGAATAAAAGAAATTTTGTTATTTATATATGTGTGTGTGTGTACAATTCATCACTGGGTTACTCCGAGGTCGTAGTACCAGCTTTAGCCTGGCATTTCTATAGATTTGTTTTACACCATAAAAGCAAATGTAAAAATAAATAACAGTAATTAGCTTTCTGGTTTGCTTAGACTTTAAAATAAAGCTGTTCCACAAATGAGTGCAAATCTTGCAGAATTCACACTAGTGCTAGCAACACTGCCGTCTGGACTGGGAGGCTGTATAGCTTCTTTTAAATACCAGTTTGTATGGGAAGGTAGCCAGCCTGGAAAAATATGTGCACACCACTGTTGAAGGGATAAAGGTGATACTTTTGCAAATGCCACTGTTGTGGCTCGAAATGGCAATTTAGGACCTCACATTGAGATGGTCAGGTCGTGAAGCTTTTATTTGCAAAATAAAGGAGGGGGAAAAAACCCAAACATTGAATGAATGTTTATTGCTAGCTTTTAATGCTCCAAAGCAAAAGTTTCAATGGAATTTTTTCAATTCAAAGTTTAACCTACTGACGATTGAGTAGTGACTAAAAAAATTAACCTACCTCAAACACTGAAACATATCTTCTTTTCAATGTATGTCTAGCACATAAAAAGCATTTCATAACCCTTATGTCAGCCACTGACTCAGAAGGCTCTTGATTACAAATTAGATGTTCAAACCCATCAAGTATTCATGACTGTTTTCAGAAGTCTTAAAAATATATAGTCTGGTTTTTATGTTTTTTTTTTAAAAGGTCACTAAGTTAGATTCTTACAGTCCAGTTCCCAGCATCTAAATATAAGTCGTGCTGATTTTGAGTTACTGAGTGCTCCTGCATAGTTATCAATTTTGAAAAATTACTTAAGGTACGTGAGCAAGGGTGTAGTTTTACAGCTTTCAGAACAAGGTTTCTTCTAATGTCATGATCTGACACTGAAGAGCGGTCTCACTTAAGGCAATGGCAAGCGAAGTCTCACATTTGGCACCTATGAACTTACAGGCTTATGGACTTACGCAACCCAATTCCAGCTGTAATCAACTAAAAATCTGAGGGGAATTTATGAAAGTTGGAGGTCACTATGAGTCTGAATGATGTTCATCTACCTAAAAGAAATTACAGACGAGTGGGAAAGCTCTGTACTCAGCGTGTGTACAGCACAGCACAAGTACATACTAATTTTTCACCTGGAAACAGCAAAATTCGTACTAAGCCTTTGCTACAGCTTAGAGCTACCATCCAAGAAGAACTGAATAACTAACAAAAATAATAATCTGGGGGTGATGGTGGTGATATTTTCTTCTTCAGAAATTGCCTATGGAATTTGATTAATTATTTCCATTTCATTCTTTTTATAAAAAGTATCATTCACGATTTAAAATTTGTCAAAAAAGCCTATCAAATAATAATAGAGTATCTTGACTAATCCAAATGTTAAAACCTTTCTTAACACCATCTAAGTTTCACAATGTCATTGCGAGACATTTTCATGATACACAAGGATAACTGCCTTCGCTGCCAGTGTTCATTCATGCCTTGCCAGAAGACAAAGACCTTAGGTTTACACATCCCTCTCCCAGGTTTAAAAATTTTTTCAATTGTTTTTCAACTAGTTTTTTCAACTAGCTTTCAATAATTAGAACTCCTTCATTAGCTCAGGTCCCTTTCCCATATGACTTTTCGCGTGCACGTAGGCCTCTGACATTCCTAGACACATGCTCTGCCGAATGACAGATACTCACCTCTTCGGCTGCAGCATCTGTGTCTAAACGAATGAAAAAAGGTGAAGAATTTTGAGAATCGAATGTTACAGAAGTAACACGTGGTGAGAAAAATAGAATGGGCCTTAAATCAACACAGTTAAGGGAGATTTGCACTGACAACAACTTGTAAATTTTGTGACAGGCTGTTTTACCACCTAACACAGAATTATGATAATCATAACCTTCTTACCAGTGGCTTGTCAATGACAGGCCTTATGGAAAAAGTTTATTTAGAAAAGATATTTCAATAAAGAGAAAGTGATCAACTGCTGCATAGGAAAGAGGCAGTTTCTTTAGATATATGAGCCCAGGGAGGAAATAGAGAGAGCAGTTGCACTTGCATATACGAGAACAAAAAGGCAAGGGCTGGAGACATTTCAACTGACCGTGTTGGTGAGGGAGAATTAGGTTACAGCAGTGGGGATATGATTCAGATGGTATTCTTCATAGCAGAATTCTGAAGAAAGTATAGCAAATCCATATGTGAAATATGGAGATAAGAAAGAGAGTGGTTGCAATAGTCAGCGTAGCAGATAAGTGCAGGTGATGAGGGCTGGCCAAGAATGATGAATTGCAATGGATGCACCTGGATGACGGCTCACAAAGAACTTCAGTAGAAGGTGGCTTGATTCAAGGAGAAAGAAGGGATGTGTTCTAGAAACATTTACCGATTTATTTTGTTTTACTAAAAGATTTACGACCAAAATGAAAAGACATTCTCCCTTTTCTGTATTTGTATGCTATTTCTACAAAGGTGCTAGAAATTATTTATTTTGCTCAAAAACAAGTGCTAAATTTTCTGGACGCTGATTATTCTAAAGTCTTCCATTACTAAAAATGCAAGTCATATGTTACATCTTCAACAAATACATTTGCTACAGTAAATGAAACTGAACAATAAAACTACTGAGAATCAAGTGAGAATCCTTATTTGTCAGCATTTTAAACAAATTGTGCAAAGCTGAAATATCTTATTTATAGAGATGAAAGTTCAGCTATTTAGACAATGAGTAATTTAGTTTCTAAAGATGAAAAACTCTAAGGAGTGACTGCAAGTGCTGTTGAAATCCTGCACTACAAGAGGTAATGCAGTTATTTTTTTCCACAGTATATTTAGTACGTAGTGTTGCAAAGCTATAATTCCAGAATTTTTCTTCCGACTATATAACATGCAATAATAATACTTAAAACGGTCTGATCACAAAGGGTTCTTACAAGATCACCAAAGCCAACAACATCTTTACTATTTCCAACACACGTTTCTGAAAAGAAGCTACCCAAAACAATCCCACCTTCAGTGGGACAGCTTATTTTTTATTATTGGTGTAGAGGTGCTTAAAATAAGCTTGATGTCAAACAGATTAAAGGAAATACAGCCTCTGAAACAGTTTTTCTTCTGTTTGGAGGAAGAATGGATTAGTGCTAAAACCCATGTTTTAGGTGTCATAGATAATAACTATGGAACTAAAGATTAAGTACTGACCTGAGCTCAGTGACATTGGTATAGCCTTCAACAGTTCAGACAAGGTAACCTTTTCGAAAAGCAGTGCAGAAACATGAATATCCTAATCAAAAATTCCACACACGTCTTAATTTAAGTGCAAGAACCATTTCTAAAGTAATGTTAATTGTACTTATTCCTTCCCATTTTTGTATATAAATGTCATTTTTTGTACTGGGGTCTCTGTTACACCAAATATGGTCAGTGACTAACACTACTATAACACCAAGGTAAGAAAGGGGGAAATATATTGGAGAAATATATATATATATATATATGTATATATAAAAGCACATGGTTGTTTGTCTTTTTAAGATATTTTAAGATGATTTTTAATGCAGATCCTTAGAGTGAGAGGTAGGTTAACAGAAAATGGCATCCAGAACACAAGACAGCCTAAGTAACTCATCAGCAGCTTAACCATGTGACAAACCCAGGGGCAACTCGAAGGCAGCTACTGCCTGTAGAGTTTGCCAAGAAGCCAGATGCCATCACCAGAAAAACACCTTCTACAGCTCAGCATCTGTGTCCTAGGAGTGCTCTCCACACAAAAAGGAAAAGGAGGAGGAGGAGAAAGAGAAGGAAAGGTGCATATAAAATTGCTAAAGGAAGTACACATGAAAGCAACTCTTGTTTGAATTTAAAAATCTAAAACTTGGAAAAATCAAAGCTTTTGCCGGTGAAAACAAGATCCCTTCAAATTAATAGGTAGAATATTTTATGCTAAAAGTATATATTTTCTTTTGTTTTACCATATATTTATGCACGTGCTACCTGCTAAACCAGTGTATTTTATAAATTTATTTTCATTAAATTTGGATGGCCCAGTAACGTTTTCTGAGTTTGTTCTAAGAAAAATGTTACCAAATCAAAATAAGGTGAGTTTTACCGATCTGCTAGTACTGTGGGCCAGACCCTCCTCTCAATTTCACGTGTGCCACCACATGGATAATATTAGCTTACTATTTCAGAACCAACAATTATGCACCATTTACTTAACTCACATGTTTATGCTAACTAACTTACAACTATTTGGCTTTACATGGGTATATCTGAAATGGCGTAGATCAAGTACAGCTACAGGAAGTTGGAGTAACAATCGGGGAAAAAGTATTTAATTTAGAAATATGATAAATAATAAGTAAAAATACACCACAAAGACTCCTTTTTCTCTTCAGAATCCAGCTGTCGTAATATATGTACATGGTTTCCTTTTAACAGCATCATTCCTTTCTTTCCCCTGTTTGTACATGCCTAACCTATCCATAGTGGACATAACATTCTGATTTTAAAAACCCATATATCACCGTACAGCAGAGTCTGCTCATTGTTACAGCGTGTGAATAGCCTCTACTTCTTACAATAATGCACCAAATACCTTTGCAAAAAGGCATTAAGGTGTAACACAAACAGGCAGCTAATGAATTATCATAACTAATGTCATAATAACAAAGATTGTTGCAGTGATTACTTATGCACTTGCTGGCTAATGTGCTCTCAGATTTATTACAGCCCAATATGTGCAAACAAACTAACTGTATTCGTGAAAATACAAATAATACATTCTGTAGTCACAGATGGAGTTAGAAGACTTCAGTTTTCCCTATATGTTCAGGTGTGCATCTACTGAAAAAAATTTTTTCTCAGCTAAAAGAAAGATTTTACCAGTTATTCATATTCATTCACCTCAGATTTTTTTTTACATACCCACGTAAAGCCAACATACTAACACCAGTAATTTCAGTGTCTGTCAGTTGCTAGTCTATATATCACCAAGAGAAATTTTTATGTGGCCTTAAATCCCATTCAATTCCTATCTCCTTAGGAGATACACACGCCTGGTTTGCGTCTCTCTCAAGCTGCAAAGTAACAGATACCTAATTTCACCACTGAGTGTCTGCCGGTTCCAACTCCTTTTACAAATTCATTGTACTGGTTCAGAAAAAGAAAAACCACTCTTACCGCGTCTACTGCCCTGCTGCGGATAATGGCCAACCCATACCGAAAATAAAAGAATCTGTACACATTTTAGATACTGCAGCTTGTATTGTTGTAGTACTGCAGAGTCAAGATCCCCTTATGCAAAATAACAGCTTTATTTTGTTAAAAGGGCCTAACTTTAAGTGGACCATGGAATATTTATGGCTCTCAGTAGTCCTTTGAAAGAGTTATCTTATGTTTTTATGCCGATCATGGGTCAGAGGTTCAAATCAGCACTTCTTTCTGTCACTCCTTATATGTTTTACTATAATTTACAGCTCAGCAAGAGGACTCATAAAACAAAAGTGTCTATTTTACTTCAGCAACTAATTCTAGCTAATCAAAGCTTTCCAGCAAAACAACACAGCATGAAACTCTGCGTGGAAAATATGCAGAGAACAAAGCGTTTTGTCAAATAACACATCTCATGATGTAAACACATATGTCTCTTATAGGAAATTTTATCGCTTCCACATTATCGGCACACAAAAGGAGCATTCTTGTCGCAGACCTGGTGCGACTATGGAGCCATCGTCATTGGAAACAAGAGCCTGATTAGGTTCCCACACAGATATGAATAGATTTTCTTTTTTTAGCGTAATGCTGCCTTTCTTATTTCTTAAACAGACTAGTAATTGTGGCTGTAAAAACAGTGAATTGTGTTTGGACGACATTTGTTTCTTCATATTTTTTTTAGCTACACAGTGACACCAATTATCCCATATGGTTGTCCTCTTCTGGAAAGTCTGAGTTAATCCACAGCTGTGAAGATGAAGACGCACCCAGCAGGCTCTAAATCTGGTGGGTCTCTTGTCTGCTAACAAAGTCCACAGTCTGCTGGACAGATGTTAAGAGGATCTGTTAAGTAAGTCAGTGACAAAGTCCCAGACTTCTGCTGGGGAAAACAGTTAGCAAAACCATATCTATTCTTCATAGATTTTCATTTCTTCCCTCATCTTGTGGAGAAGCAAATTTTCATAACTTGATAGAGAAGACTCCCACGGCATATATGATAGGTCCTGCTCAAAATATGAATGGACTAAAGGATCGCATTGGCATGTATTCTGAAGAAATTATAGACCTTTTTGTCCTTGACTTATTCTTGCATGCTGTGGTTCCTGCACTATTATTTTGTTTGGTTTTATTCATCATAGTATGGACTTGTTTTGGAAGAGCCTGAATAAGTATTGCCAGCTATAAAATATCTGCTTAAATTTTTAATGTAACAGGAAATGTAAACTGA
The DNA here is from genome assembly GCA_013398915.1 of Dromas ardeola. Lineage (NCBI taxonomy): Eukaryota > Metazoa > Chordata > Aves > Charadriiformes > Dromadidae > Dromas > Dromas ardeola. The sequence goes on from VYZM01018158.1 coordinate 49,494, forward strand.
AGATGAAATTACCATTTGACTAATTTTTCTTTAAAAGTTATTAACATTGCTTATTCTTAAATAAAGGATTTACAGAGAATGCGTTCTGGCCTCAAGGCTCACGCTGATGTTCGGGGCTGGTGGGAAAGAAAGCCGAATGAGAAGATACCTGCAGCAAGATCCACGTTTAGATACTCACTCACTCATTTTTCCCTATTCCCACCTGCTTATTATCATGGCCTGACAGCATAGACATCCAATCCCAAAGTCTCTCTCAAGTTACAGTCATGTTAATTTGGAGAAATGCTAGAAAGCTAAAATATATGCACTTGTGCAATAAAGAACTAACTTGCTTTCAGGCACATGTACATCAACGTGCTCTGAAGATCACTTCCGTTTCATTTGCAAACTGTAATTCTCATTGTTTCGACCGCATCCTGCTTTGACATAATGAAGTAGAAATGGCCACCAAAACAGCTCCCTCCGCTGCCTAAACGCAGGCAACTCTCATTTAGGCATTGTTCCTGAGATCATGCCCCTTAGAAATCAAATGGCATTGATTTAATTGAATTATGACAATTAAATACAAGCTCTCAGCAACTGCTTGTTCACAACCTGCTTACTGTAAATCTGTGGGCAAAGCCATGAAAGAATGCTTGGAGCTGAAATAAAGTATCAATCATTGCAAGTAGCTAAGACAATGTATATAATTCGGCACCTGGCAGTTGCCTCTGTAGTGTTGTATTTGTTTCCCCTTAGGATGTAAAGCCATTGGTTTATGAGTTTCACAGCACCTTTACAAGTTTCCAAGATATAATGTCACCTCATCATCCTATGAGGCTGCTGGGAAGTTTTAATGAGATAGCACCAAAATCATGAAAGAAAAATTTCCTCTCTGCAAAGAATATGAATTCAAAACTGTATCCTAAAATATTTATACCATTAAAGTTCTGAAATTACGTTAGGTATCTAATATCACCATAGAATATATATAATGTTGGCTCTACTGAAATAAAATACTCAGCTCATGAGTGTCAGAGTCTGCGATATTTAAATGAGACTTCCTATTTCTTCCAAGTTTTGACCGAGTCAAAAATCTAACCCTGTAAAGTGTAGGTACTGGTCCTAAGTCCCCCAGAGAGAAAACTGTATTTTTGCCATGTCAGAAAAGAACAAAGGGCAGGCCGAAAGCTGACCGGGGGAACAGAGTAACAGCTACTAAAAAAAAAAAAATAAAAACAAAAATTAAAAAAAAAAACCACAAATTGAAAGCCTTCTGTAGCAAATACAGAGGTCTTGCTTTCTGAAGAGCAATTCCCTCGTGAAGCCATTGACTGAAGGGAGAGGCAAAAATCCTCACTGACTTGGCGGTTGTGTCTCACCTCATTTCACTCTTTTTTTTTTTTC
>VYZM01018158.1:50923-82739 GCA_013398915.1 Dromas ardeola
GCTGAGAATATGATGCTAAGCCACTTTTCCTGTAGAGTTTTTAAACTGGGCCTCTGAGAAAGGGTTTGATACAATTCAATGACTGAAGTAATACCTTTGTCCATCTGAGCATTAAATGGCCCATTGAAATACAGCTTGCTTAGAAAGAATTTCAGTAAATGGTGCTTTCTAATTTTTTTTTTATTATTATTATTCCTCTCCCAACAGATTACAGCCTGGATCTGAAAATGCAGTTCAATCACTTTTGGTTGCCTCTCAGGTCAGGCCTTTAGCCAGTATTAATTAAATATAACCCCTTTAGAATACTGGAGGTTAAATGAGAGCAACAAACTGGTCGTCTTCAAAATATTACCTCACGCTCTCCAAAAAGCTGTAACCTGTTTGGGAGGGCCCTCATTTAAACACATCGGTCTTAACAATGAATATTTATTAGGGGTGGGGAATCCGTGCTAAAAGCTATTTTGTCCATCAGCTAGTAATCACAAAACATTAAACACCTATTTCCATGCAAGATACCGTGTCTATTGTGTTTAAATAACGCACATCGTAAAGGAAAGTGCTGCAACAGACAATTTAGGTTGTAGCAGCACATGCAGCACAATTTTCAACTTGATAAAGTGAAACTATAAAGAATCAATGCATAAGTCAGACAGCTTCCATACCTAATATTCTTCCCTGCAGCTATTAGAAGTTCACATTTTTGTCTCTAGTAGGCATGAACATTAGTATACCTTCAATTTCATGTCTTCAGTCACATTTTGTTGTCTGTTCCATACAATTTGACCAGACCATGAAATTGGAAAGTAGCTGAAATTGTCTTTTTTCATCTTAATGATTTTAAATGAGAAAGGGAGGTTTTCCTGTAAGCTATTTGTTTACTGCTTTGTAAAAAGTTTCCTAAAGTATTCATAACAATTTTACTATTAAATTAGTTGAAAGAAAGCTTTTTAATACATGGCAATTAGTCTTGTCTTTCTGAACATGACTTTACTGTAAATACTCCTCCTTGACTATCCCTTTGTCCCAAGATTCCTTAGAAGAACGCAACCAAGCGATAATTCAGCATTATTGCTGCTTCAGTGCACTAATCGCTTAAAGAGCAGCAAGGACCCTATGTTTACTGCCACAAGGCTCCTACAGCCTCCTGGCCTAAGGCAGGCTTCCCAGCCCAGCAGCATCCAGATGTCAAGAGAAATATCCAGGTCCTGATGCAGCATGCCGCTCCATTCCAGTATGGCCTAAACATCTGTTTCATCTGCTGGCGTACAACCTGCTGAACACACTGAGGCTGCCGCACGAAGTAGGGAATTGAATGAGGGTGGGAGCGAAATACTGCAGTCGCATAGCTCGGTGTACATATCACTAAAAAAAGCTCTATGCAGACACAAAAATTAGCATGAAATGTTTGGAACCCCAAAACTGGAGTTTAATAGTTTGCTGCCTCAAATGGAGCTCTCCAGACTAAAAATCTAGACAAACTGCAGGAAGGACAATTAAAAAAACCCACCTGTTTACCCAATATATGCTTAGCATTTTTTCTCCTAATGGAGAAAAAGGCCATAACACTTAGCTTCTCATCTTACTAATTTTACCCTGGTTTAATTCTTTATGGTGTAACAAATAGACAAAAGAAGAAAAAGCACAGAAATATGTAACACAAATTGCTTGTTGCGGTTATAAGAACTGCTCTTCATACAGAATGTGTAAAAATGAGGTGAACATAGGCATCTAATACATATTTATAATTTTCTATAGATAGTAACTCAGGAGTTCTAAAACAATAGGCATCTTTTGTCTAAAAGATAGGAATATGTAAACATTGATGTTTTATCTTGAGGCATGACAAAAAACAGCAAGCATTTTAGTTGATCTAGATTAAGGTCTGACAAGGAATAAAGGAACACTAACCGTTCTCATCTCTTCCACTTTGTGTATCTATTCTCTTGTATTTTTGCTAGCAACAATAACAGAATAGCTGCATTCTACCGTGCAAATTCTTTGAGTCATTTATGAAAACAAGATCAAAGCCCAAACTGCATTACTACAGTGTCTGAACTAGGTATGTCTGAATACAATCATAAAGTATTCCTATTAAAAATAAAATGGGAGCATTAATAAAATCTGTTATTTTAATAAAGTATTGTAAACATCAAGAAAAAAAAAGAATGCCACAATGTGTAAAAACTTCAACAAATGTATATAGCCATTTCCTCTGCAGGAGGATAGCAGAAGTGTCAATAAAATCTTTCTCTTACGCACAAAGATTTGCATTCCTTCATTTAACGCTGTCAGATTACTGATATGCTACTTTTTGATCACAATTCTCCTGTTACCATGCACAGAAAAGAACACAATCGACTTATTTTTGTGATTGTCCCAGATTGTACTACATTCTCCCATTGTACTACACAGCTTGGAAACTGGCAAAAAAATCTTTAACCTTTTTTGTGATTTTGCAAAATAACTGTGACACACTCTGCTGAAAACTATTACATATTAGATACAGAATTAAAGAGATAAATAAAATGTAAGTTCATTTAAGCCTTTGGTAGAAAGCCAGTCACTGCAAAGGACAACTGCATTTGCTTGAAAAAGTAATTTTGAGTTTCGAGTGGATAATGTTACTCAACACAAAACGTGAAATGTTGAAGATAAATCTTTACGTGATTTTCCAATGTTTGCTTCTATGAGAACTTGCTTTTGGCATTTTTATAGTATAAATTCTACCTCATCAAAACTCTGGATAGCACTAAAGTTAACAAAGTAAGAAGCTTACCTAGGAAAGCAAGCAAGGACGAGGAAGCATGGCTCCAAAGACACCTACAAACAAAGGCTCTAGTATTTTAAACTCCTTCTCCTGTGTCCAAGGAAATCAAACAAGCGTCACTTATTTAAAATAAAAATATAACCAGATCTATCAGGAAAATACGAAAATATAACCAGATGGTTGCATTGGAGTGCAGTTTTTTCATTCGCTTTACGCTATCATAATATTACCTTCTCTGGTGACACTGTAAATCAAATTATTCATTGCAAAAAATTTAAAATGTTTTCTGATATTCTTTTAGAAACTCTTCCAAAAATCAGGTTTTTATTCCTTACTGCTAATATAAAGTATCTTTACCAATAAATGTGAGAGGACTACATGAAGAGCAGTTCACTCACAAATTTAGTAACTTGCACACACTTCATGCGTAGAAATGTGTTCTGGACTAAAGCTAGCATAAAAAGAAGGAGCTGCTTAAAGAGAATCCCTGTGATAAGGGAAATAAAATTATATAATTGGAAAGCAATTAATTACAGTAAGTTTGCTGAATGGGTGATAGCTATCAAAGCTTATCAAATTCTGCATTTCAGAATTTTATATATTTATTTTTAAAAAGTCTTAACACATAGATGAGCTTTGTGAGAGAAGTCAGGAGTTCCATTCAGGCTCATGTCAGTGGGATTAGAAGCAATTATGAGTTACTGCTTCTTGAGCTGTGTGAAATGAGTTGGTGGATGAGTTTCCTAGTAAGCACATGCCCATGCCACAGGTACGATTGCCAGTAATGCAGACAATTTCAGTTGCAGGGGTCTAAAAACTTAATTATTCTCATAATCCTACAGGGGATGAAATCAATTCAGGACAGAAGATGGTTGTACAATTGCTGCTTCTAGTGTAGACCTTCTAGGTTTGTCAATCTGGCAGCAGACAGAAAAACAGAAGTATAAGAAAAAGAAATCAGGACCTGGAAAAAATAAGTGGCAATAAATCTGCTCTAGAAATATTTCTTAAGATCTGGCATAGGTTGGTGGGTTCATTCACTGACCACCCAGATGGACAAATTGTCGAATGTAACGATTGCCGTATTTCCCCGTGTAGAACTGTACAGACACAGAACAAGAAAAGTGAGCGCTCACCTATCGCTGCTAATCATACTGAGAGGCAAAAGCACTGCAATTAAATTTCTACAGGCTCCCATGACAGAATAATGAGACGCCATCCCTATAATAAATGGGTGCAAGTCAGGGAAAAGGAAGAGTCCCATTTAAACTACCTCTCTGAATTCCCATGTCTGAATCCCCACTTTGTGAGAAGATGCCGAGGCAGCTCTACATTTAAGAGCTGATTTTTTTGAAAGTGCTCCTTGGGGTTTGAAGCTGTAATGTTTTCCTACTTTTATAAGAGACACAGAGAGTTCATATGGTAGCTCGCAGACATTCTATTATTTTCACTAGCAAAAATGGACGAAAGACAGGGCTATAATAAATATATACTGTCTCTACTGATCAGGAGAAGCTTTATCAGTCAGCTGGGGCACATCTGGGAAAAAAGTCACTCAGGTGCATCTCTAGCATCCCATTCAATTAACATACCATTAAAAATGGTTTGTCCCTGTTCAGCCTGCTGCGTTACCTGATAAGTCAACATATTTAAAATGTATATTTAAATGCAGAAAACAGTGAAATGTTTTCTTTGTGAAGCAGAAAACAAGCCCAGTTTACAGGTATTTTAAAGCATCAGAAATAATTGTGCTTCACAGGCTGGTTAGCAGATCTCTCACACTGATCTTTTACTATATATTTAGAAACTTTCATGCACCTTCAAGGAAAATTAAATAGTTTCCTTAAAGGAAATCCACACAAAATTATGTAAAACCTATTCAAATGGGCTTATAAAAATTACATCTAAAAAAAAATAATCACATTTGCACCTCAAAACCAGGAAACTGGGAACTTATTATTACAAATTCATTGTAAGCTGATGTATTTTACACAAGAAAATGTGAATTTGCGTAAGCCTGACATCCTTTCTGAACTGCAGTGGGTGTGATGATATTCCAGCAATAGTGCTGGGACCAGATTAAAATGGTTATGACGCCTCATATTAGCCCTTCCCTAGGTGTTGAAGACCACAGCAGAAGAGATGGCCTGTATTGGATGAATTACTATGTGTAGCTCACAGATGTGTTATTTAACAAAGCTGTAGACTAGTTAAATCTGGTGACTTGTTCTCTTCCTAGTGTGTAGGACAAATGACGCCACCTTTCTGAAAGGATTTTACCTCTCTTATTTCTCGCTTCACTTGCAAAAATGCCAGTGGACATGACAAGACACTCTCACTATTCCTGTACCTGAAATACTTCTTCATTTGTTTTCATACTTAGCTATTTACTGTAATTCATATACAACACCAAAATATGTCCTCTATTGTGTTGACTTCACTAGATTTTGTGAGTGATTCCTTTAAGTTTTGAATAATCCCTTAATACTGACATTTAAGCATGATGTGTTTTTCTTCCTGTATTCCTTAAGATGCTCCTCCCTCCTCCGGTCTCTTTTTTTCGGGACTGATATGCAAGCCTTCTGCTGTGCCCCACAGCCATATGCAGCCTTCATGCTGAATCTTATGAACAGACAGATGATTCCAATACTTTCTATGAGTTAGGACACTTTTCTAGTTTCTCAATCACATGGATTCTAAAAACATCACAGACCAGAAGCACATCTTAGCCAAGCAGCGTGTTGGAGGCAATGCCATTCCTATTTCATCATCTAAAAAGACTACTCAGTGTCAGCAATATCTACACACTGATTTGATGAGTTCTATCTCATCTTCGATGAATTTCCCTTTCTTTCTGAATTGGGTCAGTGGGAAGGAATACTCTCTTACAATCAAAGACCCTTCAAAACAAGGCAGGTGGTGATGATGTCTTTCCAGTCCACGCATCTTTAAGAGAATTCTTCTGCTTCCTTTGAGCATGCGTGCGTGTGTCTGTATGTCTACACCTAGAAGCTCTCATCTAACCATCCTTATTCTTAGAACTTTTACTTCAGATGAAAGGTGAGTTATTAAGTTTTCTTTTTCTGTAGCAATTAGTTAGGAAGGAATGAGATACAGAAGTGTATTTTTTTCCTTTGTGTATAGACCTGACTTAAAAGGCATTTTTGTCTTTAATCCGATTGCTGCTAAGTTCCTAAACATCCGAATATGTTAACACCTTCACAGGAAAAAAATCCTTCATGTTTGTAATTTGTAGCCAAATTAAGCAGCTTGCTCTGTGGTTATCAGAAGTATAATAAAATTCCAGAAACATATTCACTTGCAGCTTACTTCCTGTAAGGCATACACCATATACATTTCTGGAAAGCTTGAAGGAATCCAACTGCCAGCTCAGAGTTTGCCTCACAGTCAGCCTATTCCCCAAAGGGATGCCACAGTTTTAAAAGAGCTTTAAAAAAAACGTGCTCGTCCCCTGATGGCACTCTGAAGTACTGGTGCCTCTGGTGCTCTGTCAGTAAATGCAGCAGTAACTTATTTGCTTCTTACTGGCTTCCGAGTGAATACATACTCCAGGGAGCGAGCTTTGCAAAGCACAATTATTTTAAAATAGAGCCTGGGCTTTCAGTAAGGGGCAGCCAATGGTTAAGGCAGTGAGACCATCTTGTTGACGCTGGGGGCTCAGCCTCCTCCAGTCACTTGGGCTCAAGCTGCTGCCCTGATACAGACCGAAAAGACAAAGGAAACCCCCCTGCAATCCAGGCTGTAAGGATGACATCCTTTTAAACATACAAGTTTCCTGATAAGTGAGTTTATGTCTGTGCCATTTATGATCTCAATCGTAAATTCTCCCCGGAACGGAGCATATGGGCCTGGAAGGCAGCTGTTCTGCCTGGTAAGATCTAAAGGTGCAAAAGACAGGAATCATGCCAGGAGCCTGATCCCTAGCTGACAGATTGAAAAGTCTTCCCTCTTGGGAGAGGAGAGCTGGCGCAGGACAGGAGCACTTCCCAAGGCAGAGGAAGGGTTGGTCAACTGAAGGGAACAGAAACAGAGTGCTATGCCAGGCTGGGTGACAGTCCGGTGGCTGGTGTTCTTCCTGCAGCATGGGGAAACACAAGCCCAGGACTGGACTTAGGCTTGCCACATCCAAGGAAAGCACTAGAACTGCTACAAACTACAGAAACAGTCTCTTTCTTAAATATTTCTATTAAATTTTTATTAAATAATGTGACACACTTCCATTAAGCAAGAATGAGAGTAACAAAGACATGCTGTTTAAAGCAGTCAGTGGAGATGAAGGGCATTAAAAGGGTGAGAAAAGGATCTTGCAGCTGCAATGCTGCTGTACCACACTGATTATTCTAGCTAATAGTTTTGTTTGTTTGTTTGTCCGTCCATTTTTACTAACTTGAAGAGAACAGGGAGACTTCGTCTCATTTTGACCAGGGATGCCGTTACTGGGGGAGCTAGGAAAATCCTCCTGGCCAAAATTTTATCAGAATTGATATTTTACTGAAAAAGTCTCAGTTTTGATGGGCTGTGTTTTCCTGATGAAAATCACTTTGCCAGATAATTCAGGGCTGAAGTTGAGGCGTAGGAGAAGATGGAGTATTAAGAAATTCTGCAAAGAAAGGAGGTCATATGGTAAAATATTGACTCAATGACATCATTTTCATTGATACTGCCACTGATATAATTCAACTTGATAACACAGATATAACATACAGAGACATAAACATTCAAGTAGGGAAAGGCACAAGTATAACTATTTCATTGATTTTAATTAAATTTTCCTAAGTATTGCAAGGTTGGCATATTTTTAATTTTATTTTCATTAAAGGGCTTGCTTGGTCTCTCAGAGCCCTAATAAAATCTTCGTTCAACCTCTTCCCTTCTTCTGCTACAACCTAAATTTCTACATAAGAAAAGGACCAAAATACTTAATTCACTACTTCCATATACTGAAATTTGCACACACCATTCCCTTAATTTAGGCCACTATTCACTGTATCATAATAAGGAACAGTCTGTTAAAATATGCCCACCTAGAGCTCAGTAGTCTTTGAATGCTAGATAAAATCATTCTATAAGGCTAATGAAGACAGAAACTCTGCCTGTAACAATATTAAGTTTGTTTTCTCTAGTGATTCGAAGAAGTGAGCAATCTGTCAGTAATACATTGAGGGAAATTACTTGTCTTGTAGGAATTCCTGCTGACAGTCACTCACTCACAGTACTGACCCAAACATCTACCCGCTGACAAACAAATTACAGTGTCTAACTTTGAAAAGGTAACTAGCTGGTTTTAATTGTGATGGGTCTCACCAAATCTCTTTTACATTTACCCAATCCCCATTCTTCGTTATGTTTAAAAAAAAAAAAAAAAAGAAAACCCCATGGTCTTTGCATTTGAAAAAATTATTATTGCCTACATCTGAGAGTGTTATGTCAGATAAAACTGTTAAACTGTGTCTAACCAACATTAAGACTGGCAGCCCTGCCAGTGACTGACTGGGTGAGTGAACACATTACTGAGACAGCATTGTAGAAATTAATTTTCTTCAATAAAGTGATTTTTAAGGCTCATATATTTCACAATCTAAACATATGTCACTGTTTCATAAACAAAATAAATGGATTAAAATAATACATTACCAATATGCTGACACATGGAGATATTTTAATTAGAAATACTTAAGCTGCGTGATATTTAACTGCTATATTTGTTGAAGACGAGCATGCATCATTTAATAAGACATAAGGCAGGTACATCACTTTGCATGATGTGGTACCAGAGTGGGACCAAATCACCTCCAGTGTGAGCTATCACTATCAAATCACATTAGCCCCACTAAAAAATTGCTTTAAGGTTACATATAGAGGAAACTCCGTAAGAGCAGCAGTCCACTAAAACAACTTTTTCATTGAAATAATAAGTCACCAAGATTCCAGTTCCCGAGAATAATATTTCTTCATAAAAGGCCACATTTAACATCTTAGCTATTTAAAGGCCATATTTACATGACTGTCGCATTACGTTGGCCTCTTTCCTGCACATTCTTCTTGACTTACTTTAAGGACCAGCACTAAAATAGCTGAGGAAAGCAAATGTCAACTATGTCCTGAAATTTATATGTGTGAGAGAATTGGAATAAGTAGAAATGTAATATATTGTTTACTGTACCAAATGCCCTCTGTTCTCTAAAGGTCAAAAGCATTGTAACCTTAGAGTTACAGTTTCTGATTGTTCCCAGGGTTAAATACATTATCAAAATTAATGGTTCAAACCCCTCAACCTTCAGATATATGAGTATTCATGCCTCCATCTGCTGAACTGCTCAACTAAAAATAGCATTCTTTGGCCTTCCCTCTACTAATATTGTGCCCCTGAGGCAGGCTATGCAATGCTTCAGCAGCGCGCTGGATCCGCACCCAGCGGTATAAAGAAAGGTCATTTACTTTGTCTGCAATTAGAAGAGAGCATGGACGAGTAAGATGAGATGGGAGGGGAGGAGAGAAATAGACAAATATGTGTTTAGTTAAAATTTAATTTTTTTAAATGGATTATAAAAACTTCAGGCTTCAAGAACACAGCTGCAACTATAGTTAAGACTTGCCAAGGTTCATTAGTGTTATAAGCGATAAATTTTGAAGGACAAATTACACAAATAGTTTGGGGAAAGAGTTATGAACGAAAGCTTTTTTGTTTTGATTTTTTTTTTTTCCTAGGGCTCACTTTATTTAGGAATAACTCCAGCTCGCATCATTGTAGTGCTTGCATTTCTATCAACGGTTTATCAGTTGTGGTTGAGAGAGTTGTGACATTTCCTTATTTACCTCATAGACTGCTTTGCAGAAATATCTAAGAATGAAGGCAGATTTTTTTAAACAATAAAGAGCATATAGTAACATTCCTTGTTTGAAAGTAAGGACATAAAGGTGCCACCTCTGCCACCACTGAAACTTCCCAGTAACTAAGTTACTGCTACCAGCACCACGAAAGCTGGGAAAACCCATTTCATGATCAAGTTCACTCATTTAGCAAGATTATTGGGCACACAGATCTAGAATCAGTTAATATCAGTGCAATCATTTGACGACTAGGGAAAAATTCAGGGAAATGGGAAAGGGGAGAAAACTCCAAAGAAGGTGGGTATAAAAAAAAGGAGCAAAGGGAAAATTATTGTCAGGTTTTACTGCAAACACTGATTAATTAAAGCAACACACTTTCGTTACACACATGCATCGGAACTGGTTCACACACCACTATGCATACCTGCTACAGGTGTATTTGGTAATATATCTGTAAACTATTTAGCAGAAAGTTGATTTGACGGGATTCACTCACAGTTGTTTGAAGCTGGAGGGGTGAACAGAAATAGCTTGGTCCTTCTTCTTAGACCATACCTAGAGAACTGTTCCCTCATCAGCAAGATCTTCCCTCACACCAAGAGTCCTAACAAGGCTTGGTCCTATCACACATATTATTTAAATCTTGGCCAAATTGTTGAGGAAACTGGTAAGGTGGAGCTGAGATGCCAACGGGAAGTGTGGGACATGGGGTTTTAAGTCTTTTTGTCAACACCATCATCATGCCACCCTCAAGAGATCAGTATACAGATAAAAAGAAACTATCTGATGTCAACCCAAAGCAGGGCAAGCTAACACTTCAGGAACATGGACTGGCATAAATGTGTGGTAATTACTACTTTCCTTCGGGTACTCACAACTACAACTGAATATTAATGATATTTTACCACTAGCTGATCAATGTGATCAATGTAGGTGGGTCAAATAGGTCTATTGCTGAAGGAGAAATTAATTTTTTTTTTTTTTCAATGTAAGGCCCATGAGGGTGAAACTAGTTACTCGAGAAATGCGTAGTTATGATTTTTAAAGTTTTTTACTCACAGAAATACATAATCCACTGGTGAACACAGACATACAATTCAGAGAAAATACATTTTGATACCAATCTCCTAAATAGCTTGAATAAAGTGGGCAAATCATTAATTACCAATTGCACGCTGAAGAAACGTCCTCTGTGGAATAATTGCTATTGTTACATGATGTACCTGGGAATAAATTGTTTTCTGCGCTATTAAATTCAGAGCTTCCATAGAAGTTGCCCTAACACACAGAAAGATGAGAACACAAAATTGCTGCTAGTTCCTACCCAAGGCATGATCATCCCAAAAAAGCATAAGTGAAAAAAGAGGAGAGATTACAAGCTTGAAGCTGACAGATTTTCCACTGCAGCTGGATATGGATTATGAATATAATTTTGGAACTAATAATAATGCCCAGGTAAAGTTGAAATTTTAGAGCTACCGCAAAGCTTTTTTAATTGAAATAGTTTTTCCTCTCCGAGTTCTCTAAACATAGATATCATACACACGCTCACATGTAGAAACAAAACCAAACCTGCAAATGAATTACCTATTTCTCCCACTGGCTGAAAGGAACAGAGATTAGTTTTGTGATCAGTATTTTTAAGCACTTGGGAAATATTCAGATACCATGGACACAGCATTCATGTAAATAAATAAGTGGGTGGGGTACATGGAAGAAAGGAAACAAAACAGAGAAAGAAGGGGGGAGGGAAGCAAAGATAGAAAAATGAGATGAAATTCTACACCCCTACCAGTCTTCGTGACGCATCAGGTATAACAACAAATTCCCGCCAACAAACACACCCAAATAAGTATTCATTTAGGGAACACTTAGGGATTTTACACAAAGAGAATATTAATAGTAGGAGTAAATAAAATTTAGTTCTGCCAATTTCACAATCAGATGAGCAGGTATTGTCTGAAGGTTAAGTACTCTGTTACTTAAGCTCTTATGACCATGAAACGTTACAGGTTTTGAAATCCCATACAGGTGAAATTCAAATAAAATAGAAGGGGGGAAACAAACAAAAAACCCCTCTTTTACAACAAATATATCTGAAGGGAAATTCTGTCCCCTCGAGCACTCAAATGTTTCTGAATTTATTACCACCAATTTCTTTGCTGGTTGTTTTCTTTTCTCTCCAATTGTCCTCGTCATCTTTAACAGCTCAGCCTATTATTTCTGCAAATTGATGAAATTGCACTATTGCTGTAGGTTCTGATCAAGGCTGATGTGCAAATAAATCTGTGGGTCAAGCTACAAATGGATCTTGTAAAAGAAAAGAATTGGGAATGTCTGTGGTTTCGATCCTGTTTCTTTTGCAGTGGAATAGTTTTTATCCTTTCCTGCCTTACAGTCTTGTGTAGGCTCACGATTTGTTGTGTCGCATTTCAAAGGTAGCAAAAAGAGTCTCTCTATTCAGAAAACTGATTTCTGAAGTATTTTCTCAACTAAAGCTAATGATACTTTTGCTTCAATAAGTATCCAAATACAGATTTTTCAAAGAATACCTGCATTTTTCCTTTTGAAGAACTCCCCTTCGATTTGAAGACTGTTCAAGGTACAGTCTTAACATGATACTATCATGACCTGAAAGTATTTTTGGGAGATCTTTCCCTGCAGTGCCAGGGCGTGTTCTATTTTCAAGTTTTGATTGAAGGTTAGGTCAGACATAAGCTCAAGGTGTCTTTTTTGCCAGTTCTGGACCATCAGTAAACAGTGAGTTCTGGTCCCATTCTCACTTATCCTAAGTTAACTTGGCAAGAAGTGGGTAAAGACAAGAGGATTTTTAATTTGCCTTGATCCCTCTGGAAAATGATATAATTGCAGAAGGGTAAGCAAAGTAGATATTTGGATATTAATATGGCAGTACATTGCTGCTCTAGGCACAATTTATTCTTACTTCACATCTGAACCCAGCTCTAACCTAACTCAAACAGGGGTTTCAAAGGTTTACTTGCAAATAGTTACATGCATCTTTAATGGCCTTTCCTCTCATGTTCACTGTCACTTCCTTTCCAGACATTTTAACTCTGAAAGCTTTTGACTGTTTCTTCATTATTTATGACATTGTTGTGTCTTTTCTTGTGAAATTAAAAACTTCTTGCCACATAAAGCTAGCTAATAATATGGCACATAAATCTTTCTTTCACAACATTTCATTCTATATATGCCAAAAATAAATAAATGACCAAACCAAGGCTCCTGACCATGCTTGGCATCTGACCAGCTTAATGCACGGAAAGGCTGAGATTACCCAAATACAGAAGCTAGAAGAGTTTGCACTTTATTGTATTGTCAGCACCACACTGTCTGAAAAAAAAGAAAAAAAACCTCAATAACACACATTTGTTTTGATACACTCACTGGTCCAATTAAAGGGTGGGCATTGCAGCTACAGGGGAAAGACTAAATCGAAATAAAGTACAAAAATATCTTTGAACATATCTCCCATCAACTGGTCATATAATTAAAAAAATACCATCAACTCTGCCAATATAAAACACACAGAACGATGTCTTTCACTCACAGTATCAAGGTTGGCTGCACGTTGCTATATTTGCAGTACCGTAAGTACATAAGGTGTTAATCCTCCTGGGCTGTGCTCAAAAATTATTTAACATTCAGACTATTATTTAGCATACAGCTGGTTAGCAGTTTTCCCCTAAAATGTTGGCTTCGATCCCACATTTTTTTGTTCTGGCACATACCTGGAGCTGTAAAGGGCTGAGTCCAGAAGCAGCAGCAGCTGCCATTGTTGATGGAATGAACTGCACAGGGTAGTTATCACCTGTCGGGAGAACAATGCGTGCAGGTTCAGACAATGAGCAGAGAATAGCAGCAGACAAGTGCAAACATGGTCCTAGGATTGCCTGTGCTCCACAGCACTCCTCTAAGCCTAAACATCTGCAAAAACAAAAAGCTTCACTGGGCACAGACTTGCCATGCTCCCTTGGAACTTTTTTGTTAGCAGATAGCTGGTAGGCAAACTGGCAAAACATAAATGTGATACTCGTGATTTTCATTTTCAAAAGCAAATGTTCAAATCAAGCATGTAAGCTTGGGCACAAAATGGGTCTTAAGGCCATAGACATACAGACAAGGTACCCCAGGAAACTCCGCTGGTTCCCAGAAGAAAAGAATTGTTGTTTCTTAAAACAGGATAAATTTGTCATAACCCAAGAAATTTCAGCCCTGTTTAATGCAGGGTGATTTCTTTTCAGTATCGAGTGGGTCTTTCCTGGGAAAGATACCTAGTTGGCTCAACACGGGTTAGGTTGTTTCTTGTTTTGCTTTCAGGTTCTCGCTTGGAACAACTCCTTTAAGGTAGCCATAGAGAAAACCAAAATCAAACCACTTCTAAAAATAGCATGAAATATAATTTTAACTTTCTCCTAGGTCTGGGACCCTACTGAAGTTGATGTTACAGTTACATGAAGATACAGGCACTAAAATTTCTGTGTTCTGTTCACTGGAAACTGAAAATGTGTGCCCCTGCATTGAGGGGACAACAAATACCTCAGAAAACAAGAGATACTATTGATCCAAAATAAGCATCGCAACATTATATCTTATAGCATCTATGGGTGTACCCACTACTAAATCACTGCAACAATGCATCACACAGTGCCATTGGGATTCTTAGTCAATGTAAAGAACGAAGGAAGGCTGAAATAATTTAGCAGTATAATCGGTAATATGAAAATTAATACAGTGATGGGTAAATTGGCAGTAACTATGATTTAATGGAATACCACTTTGGCTCAAGCTCCTTATTTAAAGACAGTGTTATGTACTACCTGTAGACTACATTTTAATAGGCTGCTCCTCTGTACATTTTTGAGATTTTCAATAATTAGTCTGTTTTACATGAACTTTTCCACACTGAAAGCAAATTGTAGCAATGAGGGAAAATACAGAAATCCAAAATAATATAATGTCCTCATTCCAAGAGTTAGATTTTTTTTTTCTTTTTTTGGTCACCCTCACAATAGCTGAAGCCTTTGCAGTCACTGGATTCCTCAGAACTCTCCCTTTTTACCACCCGAAGTGCTATTGTATTCAGCTCAGTTTAAATGTTCGTTTGTTTCGCTTTTTTAATAAATTGTACGTGCCTAATCCACAAGGTCTCTTTGCATCATATCCATAATACCTCATCAGACCATTGAGCACAGTATGCGCTTGTACACAGTCCAGTAACAATTGGATTCTGATTGCGTATGGGGCTCTGCTACAATGCATTCACTAACACTATATTGTACTGGTGTCCTACGGAGTAATGTTCAAAATATCTCCTCTTATTTTCCCCCTTCCATGAGGTTGATTTTAGTTTGCAATGATGTTGGGGTTTTTTTTCTTAAAAAAAAAAAATAAAATAAAAAAAGGCAACAAAACCCCCCTAGATCCTTTTCTCAAAGTACTAAAGTTGTCTCTTTACGGTTAAATAATTCTACTCATCTCTTTGATATTTATATGAAATTATCTGAATAAATAAGATCTTAATCTAAGTTAAATAATGTTTCTTTCAGAAATATCTTACAAGGTTTTAAAAAAATCACAAAGATGTTGAATTAATGATGCTTTAAATGGGGGGGAAAATAACCATCGGAGTTACCAGCATGGACTGCCTTGCAGAACATTTCGGAGGCATTCTTTCTTTAAATATCATGAATTATTCATTCCTGTTCCACACAGCAATCTCTTCTTTCTCCCTCCCCCTCCACATACACTTTTTAAGTTCAATACCAGTTGCTTTATTTGTACTAAAACATTTTCCATGTCAAACATATTTTTAAAAAAATCAAACTCTAAAAGAATTCCCTGCGGCACTCCTTTTTCACAGCTGTCATGCTCCTATGGTTTGAAATAGCCAGATATTTTATACACACACACACGCACGCCTGCACACACACACACAGAGTTTTTGGCTTCACAGTTAATTTAATAGTATCTCCACCACACCCTGTAGTGTTCTCTTGCTCACCTGCTGGCTACAGTTCTTTCTTTTGTTACAGGAAAAATAATTTTATAATTAGGCCATTTATTTGTTATTAAAACATAACACTGTCCCTTTTCCCCCTCATCTTAACATGTTAAATTATGGCTAAGTCCTTAGCAGTACTATTGTGCTAAGAACAAGAATTAATACTCTTTCAGCTTTGGAGTACTTTGCTGACACCAAGCAGTAAAAGCAGAGCAAAGGTACTTTTTTCTCCCTTGAGAAACTGCAGGGAATGGGTTGGTTTTAATTTTTAATTACAGAAGGTACATATTTCCGCCTCTCGTTTTGTCAGTGCAAGAATGGATCAAGAAGCTTCTCAGTAGCTGTCTTGGCAAGAAATCAGTCAGTGTATTGTTGCAATTTTTTTCAAATTTGTTTCTCAATTTGGAATGCTTGCGTGAGGATCCATTCTTTTAAATTTGGTACAAAAGGCAGCAGAACATGTTCAAGCAGGTCTGCTTTAGGTACCGGTGTGTTCTGGCCTTTGATAACCAGGAGTGAGAAAAATGCCGGAAGAAGAAAACCCGTCATGTTTTGCAAACTGATCTCTTCAATCTCCTTGCTGTGCTGATTGTCTATTTACATTTGGCTGCTGTTGTTTATATATAAATTGGTGTTTACACGCCATGGAAAAGTATGCCAGACTTCTGTTTCATTTGTCAGGTTGAGCAACATTTCCAAATGAATAAAAGCAGCAAGAAACTGTACCGTGCTATTCTACATAGAAACAATGTAATTTTTTCTTTTTGTCTTGGATGAAGTGGTGAAGCTTAGTGGACTTTATTTATAGGATGTATGGACTTACTTTCCAGATCAAGGCTTTGTGAGCTGCGAGGAAAGAAGGATGTCTGGCTCTTGTGAGACCCAAGGTAGGGGGAAGGTGTTGTTTTATTACCCGTCTTTCCTAGAAAACAATTGTAAGACACAAGCTGACTCTCCTCATCTGACTTAACAAAGTTTTCGGTTTGATGATGGTTTCCCCATTTGGGGATTGTAACATAAAATCTGTCTTTTCACGCATGGATCTCAAACTGCCACTTGCACACTCTCCATGTGGAATCACAAAATAACAGGAAACGGAGTTGAAAGAGATGTAAGAGATCACAAATTCCAGGGCCCTGCCCTCCCAGGCATAATGAACAGACTGAAGAAAGTGTACCTCTCTTCAGGGTGTTGTTGGGATACAGCAAGGATAGACGCCTGCTCCTGCAATATTCCCACACAGGGCATGCATTTTGTTTGTGTAGAGGCATCAGGATTGAGGAAGATGTTAACAGAGGTAACTGGCTAAGGCAATACTATGAAGAATCTTCCCTGTCCGATCACACTACCTCAGTGCTGCCTATGTTCCGAGCAGGGTTTGCCACAACACTGCCTTATTGCCATCCTCATGTTGGAGCAGAACCAGTTGCCCCAACAACTGTCTGTCTGTGGGTAAAGAACTTCAGTGCAAATCCCAGTTGAAAATATTCAGCTGCCCATTACCACTTCCAGCTCTTACCTCAACATTTAGGAGTGAGGCACATATGGATTGCTACAACAAATCCTGAAGTTACGGATTCCTTGTTTCAATGAGTAAAACCCAACAGGGAACATGTGACAGACTTTAACTCAGTCCTGGGGAATTTCCATTAGAACCAAACTCATGCAGCACCTCTGCCATGCTAAGATACACGGCCAACTCAGTACACAGTTGATTTGATGTATGCTTTCTTTTCTCACCTGCCAAGAGGAACAGCAGCCTACTGAAAATAGAGGACTGTGCTATGTAAAATTTAAACCACCTTACAGCTTTAGGAAAGTTTTCTGAAAGGCCTGTTTCACATGGGAACTGCAATGATGGATATCAGTGAAATCCAGCAGATCTAAGATGAAGTTAGTTACATGGATTAGCTACTGTAATCAATGAGTTTAATTGGTTTGATGACAAATATGTCACACTATTGGAACGTTCTGATGTCCAGTCAGATGACAATAAGCCTGACAGTTTTGTTTGTCGTGCTTTACCTAATCTTATTTTCATTGATTTCAAAGATGTTACTGTTGATTTGCCCCAGTGCAAGTAGGAGCAGAACCAGGTCAAAACATTAGCTACATTTCTCACTATTTTTGCCACTATGCTAGGAAAACAGTCTCCGTTTTCACATTTCATTCTATTTCCAGCATAGCAAAATCTCTTCTAAATTATTTTTGCGTATACAACAGAATGACCTAGGTAGGCAGACAGAAGTTGTTTCTTAGCCACTCTAATCATGGTCCTTATATACTTTCTGTATGAAATATGAAGAAATGTTTTGAAAATACACTGCAGCTTATCACTCTACAAACCCTTTTAAATAGAGGTTTACAATTGCCATACCTCAATGTCTCTATTTTCCATAATTGTTTTCAGAGATGCTTTCCACATCTGGTAAAGAACTGATATAATACAAAATATTTTCAGAAGACTATTGAGCAAAGTGATCACTCATTTCCAAGACACGTGGATTGCTGTTATGCAGCTGGCATGGAGAGCAGCCCTCCCACTCTCTGCTCAGAGCAAACCGTAGCTCTGTTTGAGCTCTGCTCAAAGTAGGGCCTGGCTCCTGTCCAGCATTACTCTGCATCTTTACTCTGTCATCATCCTCTTCCCTGTTCCCTCTTAGCCACAAAACTTGAAGGAAGTAATACTTTAGGCATTGCAAGATGGAGGAGGGAATTGTCTTCCTCCTTACCCCCACTCACTGTCTTCTCCTCTTGACCCAGGGCACTAATGGGGACAAGCTACTCACGTTCAATGATACTCCAACCCACTAACTTTTCCTGGATGCATGTGGTTGATTAACTGAAGGGAAACTTGCACTGGGAGAGGAGGTATAATGGTAGTTATGTTACCCACCGGTTCCAAGTAGTAAGCACAGTGGTCACAGTCAGAAAGCCAGCACAGTTGCTTTGCTTCTCTTAGAATGCAAAATTATTATATTAACTGTGTAGCATCTCTGGGCAAGTATTAGCTTCCTAACAGCTGCTGCTCTCAGCTTCCCACTGGAATAAGTGGCAACCCCCACAACCAGGTACTCTACGAGGCTCGTCAAGCGCCTGCAGGTCAATAGTCACAACAGTCATTTGAGATGCACAGCGCCCTAAAGTTTTAATTAATCCGGCATACAGTATAAATACTGAAATATGTATAAAAAATTAATTAGGTGGTCTATGCAGCTCTGATTTCTCAATTAGTACTTACCATGCCGGAAAATTATATTACATGACTTTGAGATACATAAGGAAGCATGGGACTTTGGGGATTTTTTTTCTAATGCAATTATTACTTGTCATCAGTAGTTGCTAACTTTGGCCTGTTTCACTTCCTAGAGCTCCAAAATATGGGGGGGAACGGTTACAGCCACCTCATGTGGCATCTCATCCTGCCAGGCAGTAGGAAACTCTGTCCTGTCAAACTTTAATAAAAATCATAGCTGTACATCAGCAGTTCCTCAAGTTTTCTATTCATAATGACTTTCTGAGCTCAGGAGTTCAGGAGAAACTACGGCATGTCCTGGAAGGGCCTCAGAACCTACTAAATTCCTGTCTCTTCTAGTGGTCATTCCATTGAGGGCATGACATAGTGTAGTTTGTTGTAAGAATACCATTTTGTTCCTTCAAGGCATAGAGGTTAAGTGCAGATTTGCAACAGTACTCGGTAACTGCTACCTGGGCATTGACCTAAACAGCCATGAAACTGGTTCCCACTTAGCCCATGAAGATAGATCTGCATGGACATGTGCACCCCCGCTTGTAGACCAAGGCAGGACTTCTCATCTTGGCTGCACTGTCACACTAACACTGATATGGTGCTTCCAAATCAGAGCTGGCTTATATCTAGCCCATTTTTGCGGGCAAGGCGAATTAAGTGACTGTGCAGACATTTGACATTCCCTAAATGACACAGTCAGTTTCAAAAGTACTCAGTTCCCACAGCTCCTGTTATTGAAATCCCTCTCACTGTATGTTCTGAATGTAAAGAAAACTGGCAGTGTCAAAACTCAGTCTTGCCTACATCAAACTAGAGTAAAATTAAATAGAAACTAAACAGGCAACCAAAAAGAAAGTGGTAAGTACCTAAAGGGTTAATCCATCTCCTATCTTTCCTCAGAAGTACGAGCAAGTCTAAACTGACAGTTCTAGAGGTTAAAGTTTCATTTCTCACAAAGGTAGAAGAGTACAGGTAGTAGCAGTCAAGTTCATAAATATTCCTCAGAAATGACTTTGAAGAACCCTCTCTATGAAAGAGCGTAGCTTAATCTCCAGTTTCATTAATTCCTTAGCTACTGTGCCGAGAGTGCCAAAAATAGGAATTAATCAACACCAAGTGTAGTTACGGTGGATTTTTTATTATGATGTCTCTCCAACAGAAACTACTAACCTGCACAGCTAACATCGCCACACATACTATATAATTTAAGAAATACATTAAAAATAAAAATATTTCCATTTCTTGCAAGCCACTGGGTATAATCAGATCATTGTGACTTCTGGTCTCTACTAGCATCAGCTGGACATAAACCACTAACATACTAGCAAACAGCTTAGCTGTGTTCTGAGATATCTAGGCCTCGATTTCCGACTACACTGCATTCCGGCAAGTGAAAAAATGCCCTAAAGCATATCACCTACTGCTATGAGGTCAATAGGATCACAGGTAAAGCAGCATAAGCTTGATAAAGTGTTAGGATAGGTACTGAAGGAACACATTAGAATAAGCGCAGAAATCTGTTCTTGTGCAGGAAACCATGCTGGTATTCTTCTTCCTGAGTTATTATGGCACCAAGTAGCCCACAGAGCCAAAATCAACATGATGTGATTTGACATATCACCTTTCAGGGGGAAGCACAACCAACAGCTTAATCATTAATAGTCAGTATTCAGAAAGCATCTCAGATTAAAATGAAAAAAACAAGGAAACTAAAGCACATGCTTTCTCTTGTCTGTGAGAAGAAAGGTATTAGCCAGGGTGTCATAGACAATTTCCACAACTGGCATCTCTTATGTGTTTGCAGACAAAATACTCTTCACTTTGGTCCCCAGCTGTGGTGATGTGTGTGAATAACCATCATCCTGTGCCATCTAGAGCTCGCTGCCTTTCAGAGCTCCACTAACTGGTTCCTGCTTACAGTGTGCCAGTTTGTCAAATTGGAGAAGAACTACGGGACTTTTAAACCTGAAAATAAGATAATAATTGGGCAAAGATTCTGTGTTTAAAGAGGAACATCTCTAGACTAGAGAGACAGAAGGGAGCGGGACAAACGGAAATGCTTGCTGAAATCCTGCTTGGCCTCACTTCATCTAATATTAAGTAAACTTGCTAGAAAAGATTTTAGGTTCAACCTGGCTTTTAATTAGTATGCTGTTTACATCATCTGTTATGAGGCTTTACTTTGGATTTGACCCTGCTCCCGCTGCAGTCAACAGCAAAACCACCACTAACATCAGTGGGAGCAGGATCAATGCTTTACTTTGTACATTTCATATTTAATGTCAAAAAGAAACTGGTATTAATGTTTTGTAGTTATTAGTTATCAGGTTAATATGCTAAAGGCAGCTTGACAGGGAATACTATTAATGAGCAAAATAAGGTTGCTGCTTGTGGACTGAGGTCACTTACAAAGAATGTACAAATGAAAATAAGGTTGACTTTTATTTACTTAACTATCTTCCTACATTGAATTCCTTTGGCAACGTGTCTTTAAACATTTAAAGCCCTGTTTACGAGGAGGCTCTGAAAGTAGCTTCAAACCATTATATCCCTAATTGAATTCCCCAGGAGTCCTGTAAACTCGGAGGAAAAAAGAAAGAAATCATAACATTTGCTAAATCATCTCAAAACATATTTCACTGCAAGGTTATGTGACCTGTTTGTTACATGTCTGAATGATGACTGGGATTGAACTACTGAAACCTTTTATTATTCAGATTGAAATCAAACAAAAAGTTGCCCATTTGAAGCCTGCTAATTAAATTATACTTCCTCTGACTTTTATCACTAATTAAGAGTAAGAATTTTGGCACAAAAGACAAGTACACTGAAGATAACAGAATTAATTAAAGATACATAGCCTTTGTATATGACACAGGGCAGACCAGATGCAAATTATTAGGCAAGTGGACCGATATATTTAGAGCAAATGATTTTGTGGGAAATAAAGGTGAAAAACCCCATGATGTTCAACAACCAATGTTCCAACCACCTCCTTCAAACCAGAAATTTTTTTTCAAGTGAAGTTGCAGAACTCCACATTATTTCCAACCAGCTACACCTGTTGTGTAACATCATCGATATGAGATAGATCACACAAGAAGCTACAGTTAGTATCTTAAAATGTTAAATAACTTCACATGCCTGACAGCTTACCTGGCTTGTAAGTTATTCCTGGGGGGAAGAGGAATCCCTGCTGAGCTGCAGCAGCCGCTGCCAGCGTCCGCTGGTCGTGTGGAAAAATTGGGATCATGAGCGGAGGCATGTGACCCTGAACCTGCTAAACAGAAGAGAGCCTCTGATCAGAAATAGCACAAATTTGTCTTGACAGGTATTTCTCCAGTACTGATAGTGTTCTTGTGTTCACACAGTCCCACAGAACCTTCGCCTTAATGTAATCCCTGCCAATTTCACATTATCACATCAAAGCCCTCACTAACATTGTTTTCCCTCAGTGTCAAAGGTGTGACAGTCTCAGTGAACTGCACGTTTCCCTACTTCTTCCTGGTTCTCGGTTTTTTTTTTTTCTTGATTAATATTCCCTGTCCTGGCACAATGTAAAAAATGTACAAAACCTTTCTAGTATACCATAAGTTCTTTAAAAAGAAGAGCAGTACATATATCTGTTAATTTTTCACAAGTTTTCTCATCTTTGGTCACAGACAGCATAGTGACAAGCATTTTAGAAGTAACCTAACACTGCAGTAGCTACTTTGATGTTCAAATTTTAGTAGCCTTAGGGCAATTTTAATTCTGAGATCTTACAATATTGTATTGTTCACATATATACCAACAACTCAGATATGTTATTTCAAAATCTCACCACAGTATTAAATAATCTTCTAGTCAACACCCCAGGTCTTAAGATTTAAGGCTCAAACATCTTGGCTCCCAATTAAACTAACATCCTTTGCCATACACACCTCACTATAACATATAAATTGCTTGTCTGTCTAAGCAGTTTTATAGCTTTATGCACTATCATGTAGCTTGGTAATTATGGAGCTATATTCAGAGAGCATTTCAGAATGAAACCTACTATATCAAATTTAATTTGACCTTAATAAATGTATCAAAAAGCACAAACACGCAAATGCAAAAAAATCCTTCACCTTATATCAGCATTTGTATTCAACCTATAGAAAACAGGAGATGTGATAGAATCGTGTCTGTTAAATCCACACATTAATTTCCTAGTTCCTTAATGTATGCTACATGTGTTGCAGAGACAGTGGGTAGGATCACAAAGAGTTTTTATCCATCATTCCTTAACCCCAGAAGTACCCAAGGGTTTGACTATGATTTTTCTGATTAGTAGTTAAGCAAACATATAATGGTTTATAGATCAAAGCTAGTAAATGTAGAAAGAAATTGGGGTTTTAGGCAGAAAAAAAAAAAATTGTTCTCATCCTACCATAAATCGGTGGCATTAAATACTATTAAAAAAGTTAAAGTATGCTTCAAGCAATTTTTTTTCATTTAATTCCTAAAAAACTTTTTTGGTCAAATCCCATATGTTGACCTATGACATTGTTTAAATAGTGCCAAATTTTCTTGTCATATCCCCGTTACTTTCACAACCATTGATGCAGTGCAGAAATGCTACCGTGTGTGTCTATGAGGGTTAATTTACCAACAACTCTTCTCTTGGGAAAGCCCTAAGATGTAGGTTAATAAAGGTCAAGCAAAAAATAAACACTTTACAGTATTTTTTTTAATCCGTTTCTCAGGAAAATCAACTTATAATAAAAAGGTCTTTGTGCAATTACTGCTATGGCACTGGGGCGTGAAAGGAAGTAGCTTTGAGCAGCTATTTCTCCCATTTTAGCTGAGGTAAGCCTGGCTGTGCATTTTAGGATGTGAGTTAAACTTGGTTAGATTGGAGTTGATCCCCATGTGCCCAGCACAGGCATTTACCTCTGATAAAATGATGCTGGTTTTGCTGTGTGGTGTTCCTTTACACTGGCTCTACAGGAGTACAGCAGATGAAAACCACAGGCTTTGTCTGATAGAAACAGCTACAGGATATACTGGAAGGGATTCAACACAATACAATTCTCAATCATGTTCAGTAGTCCCCAAGTATAGTATAATCAAATGGACCCGAGGCTTAAGAAATATCCTTTGCAATCACCACACACAGAAAGTATTTCCATGGAGTTGCAAAGGCACAAGACACCAACACAATCTCACAGGACACTGAAGAGATCAGAGTGAGTACTGTGGTTGGAGTGATGCTACATAAGTACCCATAGCAATACTTCACAACGTAGTGTCATAAATATCATTTGAAACATATAATAACAAAATCTTATAATGGTTATTTCCCAATGCAATCCTGTAGAGTTGGATCCACTCCACCATATCCAAAAAGATATTTTTAAAAAACTTTCAAATAAAAGCAATTCTGTAAATGTGGAGAATTACTATTGCATGTTCTAGCTATCTATAATTCTTCCTTTAAATACTACTCTGAGTGCTGGATCAGGTCCTCAGCCTATATAAATCAGTGTAAAGTGGCTTACATTTAAAGCGTAAGTTTGAGTTTACACTTAAGAGAGTTATACAGACTCAAAAAAGCCCATACTGAATGGCAACCATTCCCTCCCATGGGTCTTCCCTCTGGCACATATTACAATACTATTCCTAGGTAACTGTTGGTGTCACTCAAAATTACTATATACATAGGTGTCAATTTTCAGCACGGGTCAACTGAAAAGCACAAATAAGCATTAAAGAGGAAGAGAATGTACAAGTATCATTGATCACTGAATTATTAAAGACGTAAAATGAATGCCAAAAAGCGGTAGACACCTTGATTTTTGACAATTTTTTTTTCCTGAGGGTTTTATTATCATTATTTTGATTTTACTGAGGGGGGAGAAATTGGGAGGAGGGGTTGATTGGTGTACTTCATAAAATCGGCTACATGCCCAGAAATTTTAATTGCTGAGATGTTCCTCAGGTCTTTGTGAAAACCAAGACCGTAGCAGATGCCCGAGAAACACTCTGACTCTGTCTCTTCTCATTCGTAAAAATAGCGTATTGTTGGATCAGCGCTTTCCCCTTTTGTCTCCTCTGTGCTAAGTTGTTGATGATGCCATTTTTTGCCATCTGCCCCAGAGCTTCATTAAAGATACATGAATGGACTAACTGGGCTGCTATCTTGTGAGGAACAGGTGCTATTGTTTGTCCCCAAAGACTTGCACTAAAGATCTCACTCAGAATACTTGAGAAAGAGCATCTGCAGCAGTCAGTCAGAGAGTAACTTGGCAGAGGCCGTACTATGGGCTAATATGCAAACAGTGACACTCAGGGGGACTCATTTTCTCTTTCATGAAGATTATTTATTTTTTTGTGTGACGGGTAGTAAATGTTTGGTTTTGAACAATTCTGCCAGCCTATATCTTTAACTGGACTGTACAAACCCTGGAGGAAACCTGAGTATATTCTTTCCAAAATTCAGTTCTGCAACCTTGAGTAATATCATCTCTTCTATAAAGCTACCTCATAAAATTAATCTTTGTTTCTACACAACAAGCTCAAGTTTAACTGTGTTAAACATGAGAAACCACTAAGATTAGGGAACTCTGAAAAGGTAGCGTACCATTCCTTTAATATCCCGTCACAACTCTGACAGCCCTTGGGAACTGATTACAGCACTTCCTTGCCTGACATCTAAGTCAGGAAGCAACTTTAGAGCAAATCAGCCCTGATTAGTTCAAGAAGCAACTTCCAATCTGATTCTCCCTGAAATAATAAAAGCTGGTGGCCCGTTCGATAAGCTGGGCAAATCTGCGGTGCTTTGTCCCACAGTCATGTGAATGCTAATCTCAGAAGTTGGCTGGACAATCCTCCTTGTTAAAAAGTCATTGAGGGTTAGTGTTGTGCATGGCAAATGGAAGCCAAAGTGATATGTCATACAAAAATAATGCCTTGAATGAAAATGATCTGCCTCTTCTGGATAAGGAACACAGCACATTTAGTGAGACTAAGGAATAAGAAGAGTTCTGTCTTTAAAAAACAAAGCTGCCTCTACAGCAACTAACATTGCAGCTAGAGAAGTAAAGACATTCAGACAAAAGGATGGCAACAGTGCAGGCAAAAAGGATTTCTGCTTAACTGCAAGGACCACAGGTTTCAAGAGCAGAAGTAAATCCCACCCTATGATGGCAGCTGAATTCCTTGCAAACTTTTCAAGATCAAACTTGACAAGTTGCATCTCCGTTGCACAGTTTACTTCAGTAAAAGAATCAAGTGCCATCTTTTTGAGAGATAGTAATAACAATCTTTATGATATTTTAATCCTTTCTTAAAGCTTTCTTTTTTTTTGTTACAACCAGCACTAGTATAAAACAGTGTGAAAAGCTAAATATGCTCTAATTGCCTAGAAAAAATACAACATCACTATTTATAATCATTGCTCCCCACTTCCACCAATGAAATCTCTGGACCCTGCTCTCAACTTGTAGAAATCTTAAGATTTGTATTGAATCTAACAGACTACTCCACCACATGTTAGCTGACAAACCAGTCTTTGAATTTACTGAATTGACTTTTTTTTCCTTTAGTATAGGATGTACAATTTAGGATGTTGGAGCCTCTGTGAGAACCTAATTCATTCACAGGCAGGTTTAAATTTTTCATAGTTTAAAGTTGAATTTCTATCTAAGATTTTTTTAACTTCTTGAATAATTGGTATAGCCAGACTACAACTTTAACGTGCCATTAAGCTTTTAATTTCCATAGTAAAAATGTGTTTGAATTTTTCCACTCTCTCATTTAAAAACTACAGTGTAATAGAAGAGTTTCCCAGCTAATGGCAGTGTATCAAGTACAAATGTGCATTTTCAGAATGCTCAAAATACATGTTTATATGATAGAACATAATGGCTATAACTGATAGCTCAACCGGCTACATTTTAAGTTGATTAATTTTTTAAATCTTAATGGCACTGAAAGCAGTGTTGGTGCCTCTGGTACTACTAGTGCAAGTTTTTAAATGCCCTACATATTATATGTATTTACCTAATCTGCATTTTAAATAGTCTGTATACAATACATGGCACTATTATTTTTATGCCACCGTTGGAATTTTATTTATTTCAATAACTAGTATTGGGTTTAGTTGTTCTCTGTAAGAGAAGAAATATGAAAAGTTTTGTTTACTTGAATTTTATTTTGATTAGGTCAATTTGGTGACTGCAAGAAAGCGAGCACCGTGTTGCATAAAGAAGTAGGGACTTCTACGAATACTTACATATGTGAAAGTCAGTGGGATCAATTAAATGCTTTAAAGCAGCTATGTGCTGAGATTTTTGCAGGTTTTGGCCCGAATCTCCTCCCCAACTCTGCCAATATTGTAATGAACTTGTGCCGTGACTGAGCCTTTTTCTGGTCTCAAAAATGATCCATTTAGAAAAACTGCAGAAGAATTGTACTGAAAAAAATAAAGAGGTCTCTTTGGTTATAATTGACTGGTCTAGCTGTTTTATTTCTGCTGTTCTGATGAAGCAAAACAACTGCAAGGTTGGGTTAACTGACCGGTTCAGTTGTAAAAGACCTACCTACTTTGTGTGCGAGCGGCTGGGTGGCTGGGCCTTTTGTTCTGAGCTCAGAAATGTAACAACTGATGAACTCTCAAGGCTTTGAATTAATGTGCCACCAATGCCTAACATTCTCTAATGTAAAGATAAAACATGAGAGTGGACCCAAACACTTCAGAGAGAAATCCCCTCTCGCACAAATAAACCCAGGGAAGCACCTGTGACTCTGCGTGAGGAGGAATAGCAATTGAAGAAAGGTGGGCTCCAACAGACCAAAAGTGATCACTCAGGCCCTGCATCGTAGCTAAAACACCGAAAATGGCGTTGACATAGCTCCCACATTGAAAATTAGTCAGAGACTACCTTCTGCTCCTGTTAGCAATATAGAATCACTCGAGCTGTATCTATATAGGGAGGTATATTATGTCCTAATTTATCTGCCATCTAATTATCTGCAGTCTAATTGAAAAATATTTCCTCTCAGTGAAAGTACATGAGCCACAAAGAAAATGTCTGCCAATGAGATCCCAGGGGAAGTGTTGGCAAATAAACTGTAAAAAAGATACCATAGACTTGCACAGTGAGAGCATTTCATACGGGAAATACTATGACAAATATGTAGCCCACTACTGAATTTGTAAATGGATTGTAACTGCTATTTTCTTTCTTTTCCCCTATTGTTTTTTCTATTTGTCCAATAGTTCAGCATGATTTGGAGATTTTAGTCTACCGCAATGGCCACAACACTGATGTGAAACCTGAAGCCGTGATCATAGAGCAAAACAGAGCATCCTTATTTTTCACCATTTCTTCCTCATTGCTTTGAAACCTTAAATGAACTAAACTTAAATTCCATATACTTGGGAAATAAAGAAGGGAGCAACAGAAAAATACTACCAACCACACTGAAAACAGAATAGTTTTAAACACTAGTTCTCATTTCATTTCTATTAGCTTCTCATTGTATTGCCCTGTTTTCATCTAGCTCCTTGACTACCTGGAAATACAGAATTCAACTAAAGATGATCTCATGAAGTTAAGAGTATGATAAATGGTAATTAAATCTATTTAAATTGTCTGTATTTTAAGAAACTCTCACTAGGAGGGATGGAGAACATCTCTGCTATACAGAAATAAATAAAACATGTTATGCAAAAGTAAATTTATAGTTCATTTGGAATTAGAGATCTACCACCTTTTCAATCCATACAAATGCATAATCTTGTCAATTAAATATTATTGTTAAGGTCTAGTAGTATGTTAAAATCACTTTAAAGTGCAACTAAGGAAAATTCATGTGTGTTTATTACTCCTTAAGGGTCTATTAGTGGGTATTTTATTCAGATTTGTGTTGTAAAATCTGCATAAACTCAGCATATTGTTATCCCCATGTGTGCATTTGTTTGGTTAAAGCATAACAGCAAATCTCTATTTCTGCAACTTCTGGAAAAGTCAAGAGAACTAAAACAGTCCTAATTTTAATCAGATACAAACAGTTATCTCTACAGAACTGAAGAGTTGACTATTATGCAAATTGTCACAGTTAGTGGTCACCAAGCCATCACAGAAGACTGAGCAAGTCAATTATTTCAGATATTTCCAAAGACTAGTGAAGATGTATGTTTCTCATTTGCACCTTGTCTTATTCATGCCGAAATAAGAAAAATACTGCAGCCTAATGATACTTGTTGATATTTTATATATGAAAGCTCCATTACTACAGCTCAAATCTAAATATAAATTATGTCAGAAATCCCTTAGTAGCTTATGTTTTCATGGTGATATCAAAATGTGCAGGATTTTTGGAGTACATTGAAATTTCCTGTTGATGGAAAAATTTAGAGCAAGAGACACTTTAAAATTTGCATTTCATATTGGTGCTTTCAAGCAGAGTTTTCACCCCACATCCTTTCAAGAGAGTTCTTTTTTTGAATAGTAGCCATCACTAGTTATTAACATGAAACTAATTGCCTCAATAGAAGGGCTTGCAATGTACAGTATAAAAAATCATCTAATGCCACAACGCTGCTGATTGCTAAAGGAAGGATTGTCTTTCACTTCAAAGAATAGCTCCAGCAGAAGTGGGAATGAAAACAGAAACATCTTTCAATGCCTCTGATCAAAATCCTTCTGCCTGATAGACGTAAAAAAGGTACAACAAAAGAACAGATTGGGGGTTTTCTATTAAAGAAATTCAGAATATATCTGAAATCCAGGGGTCACTGATGCGAACAGGAGTTCTGCCATTTACTTCGCTACAGGAAGAATTTCTTCCTGATCAGCATGTAAAGCTTTCTATATTTTCACTGATATCCCAAGATTTGTAACTCGATTTTACTGTAACTATATAAGCACTTAAGAGCTTTTGAATACTTTACAATTATTAATTAATTCAAGCTCAAAGACCCATTCAGAAGACAGTACTACAACTATGGCTTACACAGGAGGACATTTAAAGAGGCCTCGATTTCTTTTCCAGGCAGAGAAGTGACAATGCATAGTGGATATAAAGCAATTCCATTGTAATGTGCTGTTCGTAACCTTTACACCTTTACCACACAATTGCATAAAGAGCTACCCGAAGTGCAGAGCTATGGCTAACGAGGGACACGCTCTGTTGAAAAAAGCAGAACGAGGTGGCTTTTGAGCAGGCACGTGCCATTGCCACACAGTTTAGCCCTCGAACACTTGGCGGGATACAAGGGTGGAGGTGAGTCACATCTGCAAAAAGGAGATGCCTTTCCCATCCCACCCAGTCCTGTGGCTGATTTCTTCAGCCCCTGTGAATCTGTAAATTCACAGATTACTCCTCTGTGAATTTACTCTTCTTTATTATAGAGACAAGTGTTGATATTTTTCCTCAAGCCTACATGGGTAATATTCAAGAGGGTAGGTCAAAGGAGGTACTCGCATCTAGAGGGAATATTCTTGCTTCTGTATGTTTTTGAAAGAGGTTTAATGCAGAATAGTAACCTAGATAATTTCCAGAAATCACATGATGTTTATGGAGTATCTAGTTTGAAACACAAAGGGTTATCAAAGGCAATTATGTGGAGAACTAGCTTAATACAGAAAACTCCTGTGTCTAGAGATCAAAGTCAAATCAGAATACTGATTGCATGCAAAAATTAATTTGTTCCGTCTCTTCCTAGGATGCCTCAGATTTTGACACAATCTGACCATCTTTACTCAGAAAAGGCTCCAAGAAACTGGTGTGTTTGCACAGTATGACTGAGGTGATTGCCACTGCTAGGTATACAGAAATTATTGCAGATTTGGGAGTAAGCAACAGGGTTTCTAAACTTCCAGCAACACACATACAGCCTGCTTCCTTCCTACGCCAACTGTGTCTGGCTCAAATCAGTTATATTGGCTCCTCAACTTTCTACAGCATTTATGATTCATCTACATAAACATTTTGAAAGAACAAAATCACTAAAAAGGTAAACTAGGGCAGAAAACCTTATTTTTTTTAAACAGAAAACTCCTATTTAAAATGAACATTAGGGGTTTCCTATCCAAATTTGGGTGTTAAAATTCCAGCAACACCTATACTTCAGACATAAATCCTCCACGCTGCTGTGCTGCCTTTTCTGCAGAGGATCCTGATATTCAAGGAGGAATGCGAATCTTCCCATTTTCTGGCTTTCCCTGATTTGTCGTAACTCCAGTGTTATTTAGAGCACACTATCAGCTTGCGAATAGATCCTTGCCATGAATCCTATGATCACAGTCACGTTCGAGTGATGTTGCTCTCAAAGTTGGGATATTTTCTTCAGTTGCTCATGACAATTGGTGGGAATCGATAGCCCAAAGCTGTGCTGCAATTCCCCTTCTCTCTGCCTGCCGAACCTGCAGCGAAGGGCTGGCTCGTCTGCAACCGTAATGTGCCGGAGCTGGTGTGATGAAATGCACGGGCAAATCTACATAGAATTATGGGGCAATAACAATGGCCCTTTGTCCAGCTGTGGCTGCTCCCCCTCTGCAGCCAGGCCTTATCTGCTCAGGAAATGCCTGCTTTAACTGACAGGTAGGAGATTAAATCTACAGCTGCCGAAACACAATCTCCACTCTGTTAGATAGGCTTTCATTGAAAAGCACTACAAACACATAATTTGTTTATGTTGTACCAGCAATCTTTGACAAAGCAGACTGTCTAGCTGAGACAAATGTGGTTAAACCCATTTATTGTATTATTTCTGCTACACAGAACAAGCTCTTAAAACGTAGAAACTAGACAAGGCACAAAGCTCTAGCTGTCTAAAGA
Source organism: Dromas ardeola (assembly GCA_013398915.1). Classification (NCBI taxonomy): domain Eukaryota; kingdom Metazoa; phylum Chordata; class Aves; order Charadriiformes; family Dromadidae; genus Dromas; species Dromas ardeola. The sequence continues at coordinate 82,631 of VYZM01018158.1, forward strand.
AATCAAGAATAGATGACTTCTTGTTACACTAGCCCCCTTTACACAGCATAGCATGTTCCCTCCTGGAAAACATCCACTGTGATTTCTTTCTTTTCTTTTTCTCCCACCC